>VWZD01004057.1:130101-442623 GCA_013396695.1 Sakesphorus luctuosus
GGGGGGCCACGCGGGACGGGCGGGCGGGACCAATGGGGAGGAGCGGGGCCGGGCCGGGGGAGGCACCTGGGACCGGGGATGGGGCGGGGGGATCGGCCCGGGGAGCCGCGGCAGGGCAGGGCAGGGCTGGCGCACCTGTGCGGGTGTGCAGGGAGCGGGGTCCGAGTGGTGCAGAAACGGGGTGTCGACCCACACGGAATCGCAGGATGGGTCAGGTTGGAAGGGACCACAGGGGAGCGTCTGGTCCAAGCAGGATCATGCCAGAGCGCATGGCATAGTGTTACATCCAAATGGATCTTGAGTATCTCTGGTGAAGGAGGCTCCACACCCTCTCTGGTCTCTGTTCCAGTGCCCGGTCACTGCACAGGGAAGAAGTTCTTCCTCATGTTCAGGTGGAACTTCCTGGGCATCAGTTTCTGCCCATTGTCTCTTGTCCTGTTGCTGGGCACAACCAAGCAGAGCCTGGTCCATCTTCTCACTCCCCCTTCAGATACTTCAGATACTTGGCACTACTCCTTCAGACATTGATGAGGTCCCCTCTCAGTCATCTCTTTGCAAGGAACAGAGATTTATGAGCATACTGGGAGAAGAAGCAGCGTCCTGAACCAGCCATGCAGCTTCCACTACTCACTTGGAGAGAATGTGCTGGTATTTTCTATTATTTTTAAAAGTCACTTCATGGGAAAACAAAGAAACAATTCACATGAAGTTTAAGGTGCCTGGGAAGCAAACACAGCTGTGACAGGTACGAGCGGGTACTGGGTACTGAACACTGATGTCCATTAAAGAGATGACTTTCACACCATGGCTCTCACATTGAGCCAACTCAGCTCTAGGTTCTGGTCCCAACCAATCTAGTTGTGCTATTACACATTCCCTTCTACAGAAAATTTCAATACAGATTCAAAGATCTAAATCATCTGAAAGCAAACTGAAGTATTGAAGTGAATATGACTGGTCCAGACTGGAAATAAGCACACAATTGTTTCTGATGCTTTTGGCTGCACTTGGGGAAGTGTCCCTCACTTCATGATCTCCCTTTTGGGCTAGAGAGTGTTCCAGTATGTGTCTCAGCCCAATCTCACTCAAAATCTCCCTTGTCTCAGGGTCACATCGTGAAAATAAAGGGCAACTGTGCCAGTCTAAGGTGCCTTGTTGCTCCAGCTGGCACATGAAGCTGGAGAGCACACAAGCCGAGGTGAGAGAGAGGTCATCTCCTCTACCTGCCTCCTTTACCGGGTGTCTCATGGTAACTAGTCTGGGGCAGTGGATTAGACAGATCTGAGGTATTTTGCCTTGTAAAGCATTTCCTGTCTTTAAACAAGTTCACAGGTGTGGAATTTCTCCTTCACCTCTCTATTTCCCAGAAGGTTTTACATTATCACCTTGCTGAATACATTATGATAAAGTTTCAAGATCTTTTTGTAAAAATGCACCTGCCACCTCCCACTGAGTATATTCCAATGAAATGGCTGGCCACAGGTTCACGATGGTCCCAGCAGAGCAGAACACATAAAACATCCTATGCATGGCAGATAATAGGAGAAAAATAGAAAATTATTGGGCTGTAATTTTATTCTCAACCCTCTGAACAGACAGACCTGAGTGTTTGCAGTAGACTACCCTGACTGTGAACACTGACATTTAATTTGCTGTGAGGGGAGAGAAATAAATGTGATCCTCTAGCAAGTACAAGAATTGTTTAAGAAATAAAAACACAACTTTCACCATAAACCTTGCCCCACTGAAAGGTGGCTTGCTCTGGATTTCTGTAGAGTTAAGATTTCACCCTGGGGATTTATAGTCTCTGGGTATGATCAAAGAAGAAGAAAAAAACGTGACACTGCTTTGCATGACTATAAATGACATGCGTCTAAATTTGAGTTGGCATTAGGCAGGGGACCCCAACCATTCTCAGCCTGTATGCAGCAACACTGATCAGTTAACATGCTCAGACAACATCATACTTTGCTCCCTGAGTCAATCAAGATCCCAGCCGTGATGGCCATAAACATCAGAGAATCCTGCAGGCAGCTCGTTCCATGTGCAAACACACTTACCATGCAAACATCAGAGAACTGAAGCTCCACAGCGAGCAGTGGAGTAAACAATACATGCACAGAGGGGGTTTCCTCCCCCCATTCTCTACAAGTCCCACCTCAGATGACCAGCAAGTGTGTATTCCCTCAGAGACAGTCATTACCATACTACAGTCTCATCAGACTCTATTCTCCCTAAGCTGTCAGCCTGAATGCTCCCACCATTTTCTTTTTGCTTGTGGGTTTGTCAGGTTCTCAGTAGGTCCTTGTTTTCCCCTATTCGTTTTTCTCCACCTGTGGTAATTGTGTACCACCTACATGAGAAACTCCTCCATTACCAGGGAACACAACAAACTGAGGAGACCCAGCATAAGCTCATTGTTCTTGAGCAGCATTGCCCTACAGGTAGCAATACCTTTCTTGGGGAAGGATCTCCAGTGTGAAGAGATAATTTATGAGCCCTGACTCAGGAAGTTAGGATTTCTCTCATAGCTGCAAGGGAAAGGAGGGATTGCTGCTCTGCAGCAGCACTGAGTTCCTGCTTCCCTACACCAAGGCTCACAAGAGCACAGACTGAGTTTCACCAGGACATTTCAGTCCCCTGCACTCTAGAGAAATCACACCTGCATGCAAAGTGTCCAGTCACTTGATGCTTCTGTGCAAAGATGTTGGATGTTCTTGTTTTCCCCTGTGAGCTTATCAGAGAAAACGGATTATTATTTTAAATAGCTCTATTCTTTCTACTTCCAAATCCCTCTTTTCTCATACGTTTCTATAGGCCTTTTTTCCCTAACAATTATGCTGTCATGGGCATTGGCATAGAGTGTAGCTGCACACAGAACTCACATGGCTGTGGCTGTCCCATCCCTGGGAGTGTTCAAGGACAGGTTGAACAGGTCTTGGAGCAACCTGGTGTACTGTAAGGTGTCCCTGCCCATGGCAGGGAGGTTGGAACAAGAGATCCCTTCCATCCCAAACCACTCTACGGTTCTATGATTCTGTGCTTATTGGCAACATGAACGACAGGCATGCAGAAGAAATAAACTCTGAAATAAAATGCTATCATGTTTGTTTTGCTATCTTTGTTAGAGCGAAGTCTTTATCCCGTGAGACATTTGTGACCACTGAGATGAGTGAACAATTCACAGAAGTCTATTGTCAGAGAGATGTCACCTCTTCCCCTATTAATCTAGATTATTTTTCCAGATTATTTGTACTAAAAATGAATTTTTATAATAATTTTCACCATATTTAAGTCACATATGATTGGATGACTGGAGGCAGAGTACTTCCAAAGGGAAATGGTGCAGGGAGGGCTTGTTTTAATCAATATTCAGTGAACACACACAGTAGAATCACAGCAGAAGTCTTTTTTTGCTAACTCAGCATTCAGTTTCTGAACTGTCCATTTCTGCTTGACAATTTCTGTGACTTGTTTCTTACCGAATGACATATTTGTTGGGTTTCTCAGGATACACATGAGCACTCCATAGGATTCTTCCAGCTCAGTTTTTAGGCTCTCTTTGTGTTTATCCTCACGAAGTTTCACTCTTGTGGCACAGAAGCCCTTTGCCTTCATTTACAGTGAGTGGTGATTAACCACATGCTGGGTGAAACTCTTTGCAGAGAAGTCTTCACAGAAACCCTGTTACAAATGACCCTCTTTAGAATGAGCTGGTAGTTTTTAAAACCCATCAAGTTCATCTTTGTCACAAGTTGAAGAGGCTCCAAAGTGAAATTATGCTCCAAACTTTGTTATGCTCCATGTACACCACAGCTGCTTAGAAGACTTTTCTTTCCCATTACATTTTTCATTCAGTAATCTCAAGGCATTTTGTGAATTTATGTAATTTGTCTAAAGAGTTATGCAGAGTCTAAAGAGTAGCAGGACAGGACTGCTGGTTGAACAAAATAGGAACAACTTAAAAAAGACCTTGAGGAAGGGTTTGTACATATTTAGTGCAGTTGCAGGGGTGTAGTTACCTGGTATCAAATCACACTCTCATGGCTCTCTGTACATTATCTAAAGCCTTGCAATATCATACAGTTTAGGAAGAGACCTAATCCTGTCAGCTGGCATGAATGTTCACAGCTCCTCTCTCTGGCTGGATTACACAACCTGAGAAGATATTCTTTTGTACCCTCCCTGCCAGAAAGTTCCTTTGTGCAAAACAGAGATTATAAACAGAGAGAGCTGGTGCCCACCTTCCTGCCCCAGGGACCCCCAGATATGGGACAGGGGCAGCTGGAACATGACACATGCTACCAGACCAATGTTGTGAGGACACTGCTCATCTTCCTCACAGCTACATCAGCATTAATGCTTGTTCTTACTTTCAGAGAAGGTTTATAAAGTACTAGACAGTACAATGCCAGCTCACAGCACATTCACTCCTACACCATATTCTTAACCCTCACCCCAAATTTTAAAAGGCTAATGTCATAAGTAGAAACTGAGGACTCCTTTGTTTAATTCTGTGAAGTCTGAAGCTGACAGCGATATTCTGAGGAATGGAAAATGCTAGTCTAGCATGTTCCCAAAAGCATCTTTCTGCATTTCTAGACAGTGGTCAGTTTACAGTATCAGCTCCTGTAACACAGTTGCTTTTGCATGATGGCTAATTGCATTTTTCAGTGACACGTGGCATGGGCTCTACCATGTCACTGGGTATTCTGTTTATGGGTAACAGTATTTCAGCTGACATGGAAACTGTGTAAGAAACAAAAACGTGTACTGGTTGACATAGCATGGTTCCTCCATTGATTCCTGGTCCTTCAGGGTCTGAAAGTTCACAGAATAAAATTCCACTGTCTCACTAGTTTCTCTATTAAATTCTGCAGCAGCCTTAAAACTTGGTGTTAGGACAGAAGGTGTATCCTCAACTTGTCTCTAAACCCACAGTTTTCAGCTGGCATCTTATAAATTCTGGGAAACTCCGTGCAATGAAGAGTAATCTCTGAGGAATAGGTTTTCACCACCATTTACAGCAATATCTTCTGTCAATAAGCCCCTAAATTCATTTCACATCGTTTTTGAATCACAGCCCCTGGAAAAGGATCCAGCATTCCTGCTGCACCCTAACTCAGAGAAATCAAAGAAACAATGTTTACATTTTTTCCTCACCCAATTTGCACGTAGCACTGGGCTGTTATAGTCCCAAATAAATGCTTTTGATTACAAATATTAAACACAATTTTCTGCTTACATGCATTTCTCTGTATTGCACAGCATGTCCATCCTAATTTGATTAGTTCTACACATTTATTTGTGCTAGCTGGACATCCCGCTTTCTGGCATGGAGTATGAAGTTCCAGCTATCCTGCTGACTTGTTACCATTGTCCTTGCTCTGTCCTGCAACACAAGAGATTTGGGCTCAGGAGCGGAACTAAACCCACCTCCGTGCTGGGTTCTTACGGTGCCGTGGGGAAACCTCCCGAGCAACGTTCTGCATTTCTGCTGCGCTCTCTGCTGTAGGCTGGCGCTTAGATTTTACAAGAGATTAACTGACTTGCGTTTCGAGTGTCACCAGCGATTTTTAACAGGGGGAGGGGAGACCAAGGAAGCAAGACAGACAACCTAAAAACTTTGCAAGCAGCGCTTGCTTGGCTCGGGTCCAAACGTCGCAAGTTGCTGCCACGGTGTCCCGACGCACTCCGGGGCTGCAGAGTGAACGGGGGAAGCTGCAGCTCAGTGCGTGGGGGCTCTGTCACACACCCAGGCCAAAATTAAATGAAAATGTCCATCACTAATAGAGGAAAAATAAAAGCTGTCATTGTGGGTGGCCCGACGAAGGCTTTGCAAGCACTACATTTTAGAAGAGTTTTCCTGGAAACTTGCCAAGTGTAATTAAAGCACAGGTACCTCCAAACTCACAGAACTCTAATAAAAACAATTATGCAGTTTATAATGTTGTGCACGTGCCAAAATTTGTATTTATACAATGGATCAAAAATGGCACGGGAGAAACTGCGCAGTCCAGCAGGTTCAAAGATCCACTTTGAAAATGCCTTTTATAAATACTGATTTGCACTCTACCTGGAAGGCTGGGCAGCCTACAGAGTCACAAAGACTTAAAACCCCTGCAAATTACTTCTAAGACACTAGTATTGGTTTCAGACGTACTTTGGCATCACGGGCAGGAAGAAAAGCTCAGGCTCTGTTACAGTCAGCCAGCATCTGCACCCCAGAAAAGGATAAACCAGGCCAAGAAACAAAATCCATATGGAAGTTTCAACCTCTGTCTTCCATGATAGGAATGTATGAGGTTACTCCACCCCCAAAACAAATGGCATTGCGACAAAATGGTTCCTCATTCATTTCTTATTGGTTCTTCTTTTCATGTCTGCAAACAAAATATAGTTTCATCCAACAGAGTCTAAATATTGTGCTTTCCCCCCCACTCCTAGTAGTGGTGCTTCATCACACCCAAGCCAGACATATTAACTTGCTTTTTCATTTTATTCTTGAACTGAAAGATGACTTCTGCTGATGGGATTAGTTCCCACAAGTGCTAGCATCAGTTTGCATTGCTTTGTAAGAACAGATCTCTGATAACAACTCTCCTGCTTGTATCCAGTTGGTTTGAGTGAGAATCTGAGTTCAAAATTTCAAAATTTCAGCTGTACTCTGGGGACTTAATTTTTCAAAGTACCAAGAATTCACAGCTCCTGTTGGGATCAAGAGGAACTGAACCTGCTGAGTGTTTCTGAACATGGATCCCTGTATGCTTTTGAACAACATACCCCTAGAAGAATGTTGCTGGGAAGGTTTAGTCTCCAGTCCTTTTAACATGTGTTTCTTCTTTTATTTGCTACTAATTTCATGGGCCAGGAAAAGAAAATTGGCTTCTCTTTTCTCTGAATTTCATTATTTGCAGATTTTTTTAATACAAGATAATGCTTCTTTGGCTGGCTCCTGGGATTCCTCTATTAAAAACTTCCCTCCCTTCTCACATCAATGAGCCTTTGTTACTTCAAGCCTTCTTGCTGGGAACACAGATTGCAAGGAGTTCAGGAGCCTTTTCAGTTCCTAGCGTGGAACAGTTGCAGTGTACCCACAAATACTTCTTTTACCAGTTTCAATTAAGTATCAGCCCATTTCCTGAGAAAATTAGATGCTTTTACTTCTGGTTCAGTGTGTGTTCATCTCCCCTTTGTAGGTGTCTGCCCAGACCCACCACCTTCATCTCTTTCTTACCCCAACTGAACCTCTCAGCGGGAATTTTAACTACAGCCTGGCAATCAAACAGGAAAAGGTCTCCCACAGAATTATGGAGCTGTTCCATATTTGCTTCTATAAGAAAGGGCTTGCAGCACCATGCAATACTACACAAAGAAGGTGTTGTCTAAAAGATCTGCATAGATATTCTGTTTGCTGTTCACTGAAAGACTCTAAACTCTTGTACCATAACGAGAGTGGGGTTTGTGTTAGACATTGGAAAGTTGTATCTTTTGAGGACCAGAATCTCATTACTTGAGGACTATATTGCACCACAATGGCAGAGAGCAATCACTTCACAACTTTGTATAAGGGTATTAACTCCCTTTAAATTGCTTTATACTCTTTTACCAGGCAAGCAAGGCCTTTGTGACCTACCTTTTATTTTTCTGCAAATAGAGTTATTTTTGCCACTATTTATCATGTCAAAAGATGATAAAAACAGATTAAGAATGTAGTAGGAATAGTTGCAGAGGACTCCTTGCACTAGGTGCTGAACATATGCAGAATAGAAAATTGGTCCTTATCCCAAGAGCTCAGCTTACAGTTTTTAATTTACCACGGCTTTCTTTGCATTCCTAATTTGCAAACAAAACTATTCCCCGACTGTGGTGTTGATTTCCAAAGTGATTTCAGCATGTTGAGGAGTCAAAACAGTTGTCTTACAAACTCAGTGTTGCACTCCTTGCTGTGACAACATCTAATAATATCATACTCTGTGTGTGTACTAAGTGAAAAGTGATTTTTTTCTATTTTCAATAAAGCTGGACGTTGGGAAGAAAAAGGAATGAAATAATTTTAGGTTATACATCTGAAAAGCACTGCCCCTCTTCAGCTGAGTTTAGTAAGAGAAGAGTTGGGCCTTTATGGTGCCAATTCTGACCTTGTCAATTAAGGCAAGTGTGCAGTGGAGCCCAATGAAAGGGAGCTGGGGGAGTTACTAGAAATGATTTCTAGTCCTATTACAAGAGAAATGTAGAACAGAATATTCATAAAAATTGTAATTCTGCAAGTTGAAGCTTTCCTCAGCAAACCCTTATGTACAAGTCTAATGTGAGGTATGTTTATGTTTGCTGGGAGGTGCCTTATGACCAAAATCCTTCCCTTCCTCTCCTTTAAGAAACACCAAATACTGTGAAAGTGCTGTTGTTTTGCTCCATGGATGAACTCTTAAAGAGTGTAACATTAATAAAAGTGATTTCATGGCCTTTTCAATCATTTTACTTTTAATGAGAGCAGTCTTTTTTTAGCTTGAATTTAAATGAGATTTAAACCTTCTTGGCAAGGCAGACACTGCAACATTGTGCTAAAGCTTCATAACCAGAAACTGAAGCTGGTTAGTCTATTTGAGGGTAACCTGATTAGTTTTTACCCATGCTCAGAGGAGAATTTTACTGAGTTACATCCAGTAGGAAGAACTGTGCTGGCTCCAGCTTTGCCCAACCAGCCAGCACAACCTGCCAACCCTCATGGAATGAAACTGGGACAGGCACAGGCTCTTCCAGAGGACTATGGAAGGCAGCACATGTCTAGGGCTCAGCCACGGTCAGGCAAAAATTATTTCCAGTCAGAATTCCACGACTGAAGTCTAGAATTTGAGTTATCTTGGCCTATTTTCATGATCCAATCTAAAATGGAATTAAAAGTAAACAGAAGAATGGGACAGGTAAAATATGAATTAGACTGTCAAAGCACTTTTATTTGTATGACCTATGATAGTCTAAGCTGCAAGAAGTATTTTTTGTCTCAGTATCTACCTTTTGTGTCCCCTGGATTATATATATACACTTGTGTCTTGCTCATTTGTAATCCCACACTGAGGGTGTCAGGAGCAGCAAGACATAAATGCTGCTCTCAGGAGTCACATTTTCTCACTGCAAACCGACGAAAATGGGCAGCTAATTATTAAGTCTCTGTTTTCCAGATACATTTTTTCTGCAACCTGCCTCATGACAGTATAGAGACAATGAGAGCTGAAAGCAGATGGGTTTGGATGAGCGCCAGCCATCTGGGAATCCTTCCCAAGTACCTGAAATAGAAGTAAGGTAGGGCAGATTGAGGTGAGCAGCTTCCAGATTCTACCTGAAAGCTCCGTAGGTGGCCTAAGGCCACTTGAATCTAATCCAAAACAGGCACCTGGCTCTGGCCTGGATGCCTGCCAGTTCCATAGCATATTCTATCCCTGAATTATGGTGTCTGGAGTTATTTCATGGCTTATTGTTGTACGTCTTTTAAAACTAATTCCTCACTGAAAGATGTTTGAAATTCAAAGCTTTCTTCAGTTTCCCACTTCATTCTGGAGCTGCAGACACTTGCCTTATTAGGTCCAGGACAAACCTGCTCTAATGATTCACTAAGTACAGCTTAATGCTTTGGTAGTGTGGTGGTTGTTGTTTTTGGAGGAGGAAGGAAAGGGAGAATGGAGGCTTGTGTTATGGCTTTACCTTGTTGATAAATATGACAAGGTATAACTTTTGTACTGTCAGAGTTGTCACTGAGTACCTGCACTGCTTAACTTTCAAAGGACTTTTAATAGGTGTAAAGGGAGCAAACTCCTTGCAGTGATTAAAGCTTGGTTGTTTATTAACTACAAATGTGGCTTGTAGATGCTAGCCCCTGAATTACCACAGTGCTTTTGTTATAGCTCAGTCTTTCATATTTCAGTGAGATTATTCTAACTTTTTCCTTATGGGCTGCCCAGAAGCAACTCTGTGGAGCTTCATGACTACTGGTCTTCTTTGGAATGCCAAGTCAGACTTACTCATACTCCAAAACTCCAAAAAGAGAAAAAAACTCCTAAACCCCAATTGTGAGCAGTATACTTGATATTTCCTCCACAGGGGAATAAAATACTTAAAATACTTAAGGCAAAATTTAGCAATAGGTGATACATGTAAATATGAGAACTTTTTCCTGAAAGTCAAATGTTTAGCTTTTGATGTTAAAATATTTTAAGTGGACAGCACTACAGGATTTCTCAGTGCTACAAGGGCAGCTTAGATGGTAATGTGTTCATCTTTCTTCTCTCTATCAGATCTGTCAAAATGGTTTGTATCTTCCTGATTTTGTATAACCAGCAAACCTAATCCTTACCAGATGCCTGGACTTTATACTGCAGTGTTGCATATTCTTAATTATGCTGCTATCTGCCCATCTCAGTACTCGGTTATCATTATCACACTAAGCAGTCTACTTAGTTAAACTTTGAAAGAAACAGGCAGACTTTTGCAAACTCTTTTCCTAAGTTGGGCAGCCTCACTGTTTTAGAAAATGTTGCTGTTTAAACAGCCTAGAAAGGAATTACCTGACCAGAATAAGTAACAACTGCCTGAGGGCAAGTTCCCTCTCAAATGTTGATCTGAAATTGCTGATCAAGCATCAGATTAACTGAATTACTTACAACTCTCAATTAATAAATACCAAAGCAACTTGGCTAAGAAAACAACAGGGAACATGAAACAGAACAATGCCCACGTCTGCAAAAATCACTCAGGGTGGTTTGTCAGATACCAGGGCATTGCACAGAGAAGAGATTTCTCCTGAATCAGCCTCAGCACTAAACCAAGGGTCATCTGTTATTTCCCACCTAAAACTCTAATAAGCAACTCAAAAGGATTTAAAGACTGCCGGGCCTATAGAAAAATGGCAAATAACTGCAAAGTCAGGAGAACACTTAACCTGAGATTTATGTGTAGTATCAACAATAATGGAAAGCCCGAGAGAGACTGAGGGTTCAAGACATGAACCTATTATGTGTGTGTGTGGAGTGTGGAATGTGGAAAGCTTAGGGCTACCATATTTCTGTCCAGGTTTTCCCAGACAAAATGAAATGCAGTGAGACTAATGTGTCTGGGATGCATCCCTGATTTATACACATACAGCAAGTTCAGAGTGAACTGGATTTATTGTGTTCACACAGATCACCTACTCAGTGCACACACATTAGATCCCATCGCATCCCGAATGCACAAGGTCCATTGTCCATATACCATAGAATAGATTGGGCCATATGCAATAGAGATGTCTGCAAGTGGCCTTGATCCACCCATCAGATGGCTAAAAAGGCCTCACAGTACCTCACTTTGTCCTAGTCAAAATACCTACGTAGAAAAAGGCAACATACCTGGAAAAAGTCAGATGCAGCCCTAGGTAAACTGTGTAAGTACAAGTTTCATTTGGTGTGCTAATGGTACCCCTAGAGGAGCATCTGAAGGTGTAATTTGCATCAGATTTTTACAAAAGGAATGGTATCACAGACACTCAAAATGGAGAATTCCATTTTATTGCCCTGAGTGTCCGCAGAGTGAGATTATAAAAACATGTCATTATCCACTCTTGTCTACAGAGGCACAGAAATAACTGCTGGTGTTCAGGAGGGAGAGATCCTTCTGGAAACCTTAAAAATCAGATTAGCCATTTTTTCCCAGCCTAATATATGTGTTTGACTAATTGTGATCTTACCATAGATTTTAAGGAGTTTCAGCGCTTCTGGAAATGTACTTCAATGTATTTGTATTTTGAAGTTCTGCAGTCCTCAGGTGGGGACAGTCCATATTCAGAGTGACTGGAATGTTTGGAACTCCAGGATGTGCACTTGCTGTGCATCCCCACATTCCCTGTCCTGGACTACAAAACTGGAAAGTCAAATGATGAAGTAATTATATCCTCAGCAGGATACAATTAATATTTCAGTAGACTAAAGGCAAGAACTGGATGTGGAGCAGGTAGTGCAGCCTGCTACTGTAGCCTGGCTGAGCACCAACCGCAGATATAGACAAGTTCTGCACACAGTGACTGGCAGTTACAGAAACACTTTCAGACATAATCTGATTTTATTTTGCAACGTACACTGATGGCTATCAAGCTATGATATCTTATCTGACTCTAATTTCTATGCTTTTTTTTTTAAAAAAGGCCACTTTTTCCTAAAAATCTGCCTCATTGCAGCACACAATGCCAGAGGGACACTTCCTGTTCAACTCCAAACTTATCTGAGTCACCTAACTCAAAGCATACCCACAAATAATTTTTAGAACAACACGAAAATAATGCTAAGCACTTTTTTTAACTCCAAAGGGTAAGAACCAGGCAACCACAAACCCAGAAGCACTTTTGCATCCAGTCCCTGTGCATGCTCTATCCTGGAAAACAATCCCTGTGGAAATGGGGGAACCCAGCACATCCAAAGGATATGCTAGACCTGGTGTGTGCATAAAGGAATTTTTCTGTTCTCCACCACCATAACATTTTATATCCTGACTCCAATGCAGCCAAGAAGCAAGTCAAGACAAAATTCCTTCACCAGTAAACCTGGAATTCTATTCAGCAGATGTCAGCAGAGAGACTTGATCACCAGTCTTCAGGTTACACACTCTGCTGTTGTTCCTTTCAGGGCATTTACTGAACTCACAGAATCACAGAAAATGCTGAGCTGGAAGGGACCCACAAGGATCATCCAGTCCAGCCCTTACCCCTGCACAGAACCATCCCCCAAGAGTCAGGCATTGACATATAAATCAACAAGGAAACAGCTGTAATAAAAAATATCAATAAATATTTCCATTGCAGGAGTGATTATGTGTGAGTCCTTCTACCTTTTTAAAATCTCTGGCTTTCACCTTTTGAGTCTCAAGCTGAAAGATGCTATTTAAAAATACTGTTTCAGCTTGCTCCCTTTCTGTTGAAGGAGAGAGGAGAGTGCTCTCACAGGAAGAATTATTCCAGTGGTTCCTGGGGAGTCACTGTGTAAGTACAGTAATACTTTTGGGAACAGTTTCCAGAAAGGCTCACAAGTAGAAATGAAGGCAATTACTCTAAGCAAGTATGAGTTAGTATTCAAGTAGCCAACACTTCTCCTGTGTCTGCCTAAATACACTTTTTTAGGTCCATGGGAAGAATCTGCTGAAAAAATAGTGAGGATCATTTGGACTGGATGATCTATAAGGTCTTTTCCAACCCTTAACATTCCATGTTCTATGTTTCTATGATTGTGATTAGGAAGATGGTGCTGGATTGAAGACTACTCCAGAATGTCTCCCATCACAGCCTAAAGGGCTCATGCCAGTAACCTCTCTATAGTTCTGGAGAGGAAGATGGTCCTCCAGAGGATGCTTCAGAAGAGGTCCTACTTGGATGGCATTCCAGAAGAACCTCTAGCAATGGCAATATGTTTTTCTACTCCAGTAAATATACACTCAGAGGTTTAGGTCTATCAGAGGCCTCAACAGCAGCTACACAAGGTATGTTGAAACCTTTAAACAGCAGCAACTCCACATGCTCAACCCTCTGAGTCGCCTGATCAAATACATGAGTTGGTGGCATTCATTATATAAAAGGGAGTGAATGTGTTTAGTGCCTTTAACTTCAAAGATATTCTGGTAGTTCATTTTGTTTATAAATTTCTCATTCTAAATTATAATCCATAATTGGTTGTTGTAACTCTTCAAGATAAACTTATAATTTTAATTCAAGACACTTTCAAACTGTCTGGACCAATTAGATATGTACTTAGAATACTGGCACTTCTCCAAGACAAACAGTGTCTGTTATTATCAGCAGTGCTAATGTTACCAGAATAACAAGGGAGATTTACAAATCAGCATGACAAATTAAAAAGAGAAAAACAAAAATCTCTGAAGGCAAGGAGTTTTTAGCATGTGTTTAAATTTAATCTTCACAGCTAGATTTGCTTCCATAAACATAAATTTGTTGTAATTAGCTACCAAGACTGGAGCTTAATGAGTTTAATAAATATTTTAGGCTGTTAAGAGATGGAAGTGGCACTGTGATGACTGGAGATTTTCTGCAGTTCAATGAAATATAAATGAAGACTAGAAATTAATAATTAAAAGAAAATTGGAATGACCAAATTACACATTTCCTAAGGGCACCACTCAACTCTCTGTGGAGTGGAAAAAGTTATTAGGAAGTGGGCATGGCCCATAAGCTTCTAAACAATTGTCCAGCATAAAGCACAGGAGGTCAGGCTGCTGGAGTTATCTGCTAGGCAAACCTGAATAATTATGTGCAGATGGGTATTTTCTCCAAACAGGAGACTGAACAGTGTAGTGGACATATTGCCATTTGCTGCAGAACGATTTTCACTGCAACCCTTTTGAATATCACCGAGTTTGATGATGCCCTGCGAGGAAACCAATAACAGGCGTCACACACAGAATTACAGGTCTCTTGAAGCTTCAGATAACGCCTCTCTTCATTTACACCTCTGGCTCATAAAATATCTCCATTTTCTTGTTGCTTTGTTTTAGAATTTTTGGGTTTGAGATGTTACAGGCAACAATTTTCACACAGTTTGGATTTTGCAGTCTTGAGCATAGATGCAAGTTTGTTTCACTTGTGTGTAATCCTGGGGCTACTTATACACAGATTTAGACCACGCAGAGAAGGCCAAGGCCCCTTCCAGTCCTAACTTGGGCTTTTCATATCAAATTAAATGTCTCAGAGCCATCTTAAAAATCATGAGAGAAATGTACAAGCCATTAAATAATTAAGTATTCATGTTTGGAGGAGGAGTTATGCAACAGAATTGAGTTGTGCACTGGTTGCTTGGTTTATTTTTCTGTGTATTTTAGTCTTTTTTTACAACTACAAGATGGAAAGTTGTTTGGTTTTTTTAATTAAAGGTTAAAGGTCCTTAAATGACCCCATGATTTGAAGGAAGCTTTGGCATCACCTCCTCCGTACTACCATCACCGAAGTTGATAATAAGCATCAAACATTGGACCTAAAAATCAGAGTTTTGGAATTTGGAACTTCCTTCTAGTACTGACTGACTATTCTTAGAGCAGGGACAATTTTTGCTTTTAGTTGATGAAATCATTCTTGAGAGAAAACAAATTAATTGCTGCTTGTTGTGGAGATTCTAGTTCACACACTGCCTTCAGGCACCTGTGGCTGCAGATGCTTCTTAAAGCCAGACAAGGAAAATTCACTTCCATAATCTTGGAGCAAGGACTAAACCAGACCTTGCAGCTTGATGCAGTGTTTGCCCAGGTTCTCAAGAGTCTCCTGACTTGTGTTGCATGGAAGATAATCTACAGATGATCTAGTCCATACTGTATAATAATTCACTACTTCAAAGGAAACAGAAAACTGTGCATTTATCAGATAATGGTAATGTAATGAAAGGCTGAAGGATATAAGAATAAGATCAAACTACAGAGATAGAAAGTTAAGTATTTAAATGTTAATGTGGAAACTCTGCATACCATAAAATACATAAAAATTCTTACAATAGAAGGACATGATTACAGTGGAGAAATTACTGCAGGGCCATTCCCTCCTGTTATTTCAGTGTTTCATCATAAGTTATCATTCAGTAATTAGGTGTAATCTAGCAAGCAGAGAGCACTTTGAAACGAGGCTTTGGAGAACCACCTTACTCTGTCTCCCAGCAAATACTGAAGTTGTTACTGGAATGAGGAGTGCAAACCAAAGACACTGGTGAGGCTTTTCCTTTTCTTCCTCTCTGGCTCTTTAAATGATGGTGTTGCATTAGCCTGACTCACAGAAAAACAGGTAAACAATCAAACTTTTGTCTGTAGCTGGGTTTCTTCTTTATTTCACTCCATCTTTCTGCATGTTATTCAGTGGGCCTGCAAAAGGAGCACTGTCAAACTTGTTTTCCTGGTCTGCCTCATGGCTCATTCCTCATGCAGATGCAGAAGAAGGGGGAATTCTACACGGGTTCAGCATGTCCTAAATTATCCTTATTTTATTTAGTTCAGACAGGCTGGTTAACGTATTTTTCAAAGTGCATATGTCTCAAGAAACATATTCATGTTAACTATGAATATACCAACCACAAAAATCAGCTTATCTCAAGCAGCTCAGAAAGAAAAGAAATTTAATGACTGATGAAATCAAGAATCAGCTGTCACCACTCTGTAATACTCTCACCCCATATATTTTCATAATTTCACATGGTTATGTCACAGAATTCTACCATGACTGTAAAAGTTGTATGTCATGAGATGGAAAGATTTAAAATAGCTGAGAAAAAAACGTTTATTCTTTCTTTTTTCCTCATGAATTTGACGAGTTTCTCCTCATCCTTTTACCAGGAGGCTCAATAGCTGAAAGTTGCTAAACAGTATATTCTAAAGAACATGAACACGGTTCAAATAATATAGATTAATAAAAAGTAAAGCAAGCTAACAGAAACATGTTTGATATTTTTCAAATAAATCCTCAAAAATCAAGCCCCATGAAAGTATATTCTCATGAACTCAAGTGGAAAAATGTGATCTCAAACAAAATGTTTATTTTTCAAAGAAAGAAAGAAGTAACCAGTCCATTTTATTCCAATGTCTTCGTTGTGGTCTAATTAATCAAACCAAAATGAATGAAAAAAAAGGTAACAATTTGCCAAACACATAAAAGAGATGTCTGATGCTGATGATTAAAAAACAACTCCTCCAAACAGTCTGAATTGTTTCTAGAGGAAAGAATTTTAGGGGCTTTTGAGCTTTCAGAACTTTTTCTCATAAGTTGTGTGTTGTGTTTTTTTTTTTAAAGGATCAAATACAAATTTACCATTTATCAATCATAGTGCACACAAGAATTGTGGGTGTCTTTGAAATTCTCTTCACTTGAATTTCTGCATTTACTTGAAAATAAAAAGAAAAAAGGTGCCCCTGTGGAATTTTTGCTTCTAGAAAAGCCCCATTTAATGATCAGCTCCATTAAAATATATATGACTACAAAACTGAGCACAGATGCAGGTGCTTGGGACATCATTTATAACATGCATTCCTGATGAACTCAAGCAAGTAATTTCTATTCATCTCCCAAGTAAAAAGGAAATACCAATACTGTTCTGAAGCACCTTCATTGTAAGAATTCAGAGTTTGATAGATGCTTGTTTCTTGTCGTATTTCCAGCTGTTTGCATTCTTAGTGTGTAATTGCAGTTTACTTATGTAATTTTACATCTACAGCAGCAGTTATTTCCAGAGAAATTCTCTGTTTTAACACTCCTGCCATGTTTGTGTTCCCACTCCACAGACATGTGCTCAGAGACGCCGCTGAACAGGTTTCCTAGAGCTGAAAACTAGATCAATCAGTTACCAAATATAAAATTTCCCAGAGGCAGAAATGGATAGTAATAAATGATGAAGAGAACATGAATCACTGTTGTTTTGCTAAATGGCAAAAGGTTTTGGCTGATTCACTCCAAGAAGGGATACAGAGGGAAATCCTACCAAGCATAAGCAACCTGGAGATTGTCGGAATAATGGGGAGAATTTCTCAGCCACTACAGCCACATGTTCCCACTGGGGGAAATGTAACCCCAGTCTCCTCTGTGTCCCATATGCACCATTTTAAGGCCAATTAATCTGTGTTTTCACACACCCTGTATGTGGTCTTCTCTTGGGTCCAACCACATTGGTGATCGCTGGTGCCACAAACACCTTTTTCTGCCACTCCAAAACCAGGCACTGACCCTCCTGTAAAGCTTTGACACTGGTGCTTTCCACACAAAACCAGTTCCTGCAGAGGAACAGGGAGTTTCATCACGTTCTGCGTCACAGTGGACTTTGAAAACTGTCAAATGTCAAAGAAAATAATTTCCACGTGCTGTGGCTGCGACTGCAGCTACTGCTCTTCAGAGAAGTGCAAAATGTTTCTGTTTGGTATCAGCCTCTGTGGAAAATAGGTTAGAGCTCTAAGCATCTTTCTGCTTTCTCAGTATCCAAAATCAAATGGAAATCTGCACACTTACAGACAAAAAACTGTCCAAAGGACAAAAGACATTTTCAGCAGGAACTGAGAGTCAAGTGAAAGGACTAAGACAGGAAGAGGATATGGAAGTTTATCTGAGAGCATAACTATTATAAACTAGTACATACTGGAAAATGAGAGATGTCCTGTTTGAAACACTGATCAAGTTGCTGTTATTGTACAGGGAAAACCCATTTCTGATAGCACAGCTCTCATCTGTCACTTCCTGAGGGACATCAACACAATGAGTTTTTCTTAGTGATAAATATCA
This sequence comes from Sakesphorus luctuosus, assembly GCA_013396695.1. Classification (NCBI taxonomy): domain Eukaryota; kingdom Metazoa; phylum Chordata; class Aves; order Passeriformes; family Thamnophilidae; genus Sakesphorus; species Sakesphorus luctuosus. Next base: position 148,373 of record VWZD01004057.1, read on the forward strand.
CCTCTGTTTTACAGAGAACCTGACAGCAAATAATTAATATTTGCAGTCTGCTTGATAATAATCACAAATATCACCTTTTGATGAGCAAATTGAGAATTCCCCATATTTCCTGCCTAGCTAATCCTTTGCTAATATTGATTAATATAACCATCTGTATGATCACAATATTGCCACATGCACTGCAGGACACAGGACAGTCCATTTCCAGGGGACATGTCACAGAAAAGTCTTTCTCAGGAGCACACTAATCAGTTGAGAGAAATTTCATTGCTTAAATCATTACTTGTTCATCTCTGCATGGTACAATCTTTAAGGACCTGAAGAGCCAATTCTTAAATCAAAATTCTTCCCAAACTCCAAGAGCTTTGTCCAGGCTACTTTGCAGCTTTAGGTTTTGCATAAAGCTTTTGAAAATTTCACTTTCTTAAGTAAAAAAATAAAAAAGGCTTTTGAAAATTGACTTCCTACCAGTTGACTGATGCAGCCTGAAGTCCACCTGCCCACAAAGGATTTTCAAAAAACACTGGAGGCAAGAAAGGTCATTGAGTGGATCTACTGTTGCAACCTACAAGTGCATAAAAGTATTTCCCTAATGGGCACGGAAAGAAAAGCTCCCTGGCATCATTCCCTTCACCCAGGCTACAGTCTTCTGTTGTTTTTACTCAGATTTGAAGGTCGTTGATCCTTTAGTAACTGAGCAGAGGCCACTGAAATCCGCAGGGGTCTCTTCCATTCACTCACACACTCGTTAGGTAAGGCCTGTCCATCCTCCCTTGCTGTAACACAGTGCCCTGAGGATGCCTAGAGAATCATGTCTCTGCCTCTGGAGCTTTACCAAGGAATAAATTTTCATCTCACTAAGTTCTATTATTATTATGGTTTTTGAACTAAAAATGTCTTCTTTAATCAATATAGTTATAGTTTTCTTTCTGCCATCCACTGAAGTTGGTGAAGTGTCTCCACTAAGGCCCAGCCAAAAGGCCATTTCTTCTCAAGAAAAGAGCAGCACATTTCATGAAACAATTCATTTAAACAACATCTGCTTGACTGTTCAGAATGTTGCTGTAGGATATGGTTACACTGAACTGTAAGACAAAAATGTCTGGTCTTACTGTGTTTCGTATCTCAGTTATTAAGTCAATTTTATAGAAACACTTATGTAGGCTGAAAGTCTTCCTAATAAATCATTAAGGGATATTTAGGCCTCTCTCTCAGTTTGTGGTCTTTGTTTGTTTTCCAGTAACCACAAACCAGCTGAATTAAATTATCTCACAAATTTGATTACTTGTATTCCAGAAGTTGTACATCTTCAAGATATGTGAATGTCACTGCTACATCAGCAACCTCGTGTTCTGACTGCATTTAAATCACTCTGCTCCTCTTCCAGTGTTTGCTGTCAGAGAGGGGTTAAATCAGATAGAAGCAACATTATACAGCTCCAACTTTGGAAAAAGTTGAATATACAAATTTTTAAAAATATTTCTCTTTGGATCACATCATTGACCGGTTTGACCTTCTTTAGACATGACCCACCGCCCCTGCAGCTGACAAAGAAAACATAACCTGGCATCTTGCACAATGGTATCCAAGCTATATGATGTTAGGGACAGGGTTGTGATGATAGCCAGGTGACTATTTCATCCATTTTAATGAACTCCTTAATGAAATAGAAACAATTTGAAAGTGTCTGAATATTCCATTTTGATATGCCTAACCTTAAAAAGATCTGATTTTATTTAGAGTTTTGAAACAACTTTGGAGAGAACTCAATGTATTTTTCAGAATTTAGTTTCTTCAAAATAATTAACAGTCTGTGATTCCATCTTGAGCCAAATTACTTCTTTTCTACACAATCTCTGTTTAGAAGATTAGAAATTTCTGTTCCAATCAGCTGTGTTTGGTTGGTTTATTGGCTGGTTTGTTGCAGGCGTGGTGTGACAGAATTCAACACAGAAGAGAGGGCAGATGCCTCACTATGGGATTGCAGACACAAAAACTAGTCCCTTTTATTCACAAAAATTATGTCTTCATTTAGACAATACACTTTTTTGACAAATGAATGCAAAAGTAAAGAAAGAAATAAACCCCAAAGACGGAACAGTGATTCTTAATTTTCTTCAACAACATAAAAAGCCACTAGGACTTTTAAATTTGATTTTGCTGCTTAAAAGTGACCTCTACTTGTATGTGTAAAAACTCTTACATACAAACCCAAATGATTGATTGAGAAACAGCTTGAGCCACTGAAGAGCAAGTGTAACCCATGAAATGCCCTGGCTATTCCTGGGAGGTGTCTCTCCATATCAGCATTCTTCTGCACAGGGAATACAAAAGTTAATTAAATTAGATATTAAATTAAGCATAGTTTTGACACAATACAGTTCACTGGAATTTTATAACAATGAGCTCCCAGAATTACTCAGGGTCAATAAAGAATTACCTCAGCAACCCCCCATGGCACAGACATTGTCCCATCAGGCAAGACAAGAATGTACCACACATTCCACTCTTCAAACTGGGCTTTTAAGTGTTTAGAGTTTTTGGCTGGACAATGGAGAGGAAGAAAAGGCAAATGAACAGTCCTGCAGCAAACAGTTTGATATAACACAATAGGAGCAAAGAGTCTCCTCTGCACTGCTCCCCTGGCCTGCAGGAGCAGACAAGGAGCCTTTCAGACACCCTGTTTGTCTTGCACTCCAAGCTGCATTCCACATTTCCTTGCTTTGGGCACCATCTGTAGTTTGCAGATTCCTTCAAGACGCCAAACATCCCTGGGAAAACAACAGCAAAAACCCAAACACACACAATACACAGCCCATTCTCACACAGCAGAAGCCTCAGTTGGAAAATCTAGACAATAAAAGCTTCAAATAAAAAATACAATCTCTAGGCAGAGCTGTATTCTCCTGGTCCCCTAGAGAATCATTCCCTTGTTTCTGGCTCTGTTTTTTGCCAGTGGGTGCCCTGCTTCCCTGTTGTTTGAGGTAAAGAAATCTATAATGATGTCTCTTTCTCCATTAAAATGTCCCTGCAAATGACTAGAGATAAATTCACAGCATTTTTAACAGCCTCAGTGGATGCAAAATTGGAAAATTACAGCGTTTTACTGCCACACTAAGATTACACACTGTCAGTAAACTGAGTGAACTCAACCCCAAGCACACAGGTCGGTTTGATGCCTGAGAGCAGCAACTCTGCCCTCGCTGGTCGCCTGCCCACACCAGGCAGAGCTGCAGGTCACGTTTGCTCCCCACATTCCCCCATCTCCAGCGCCTGCAGGAGCTTCAGCAGCAGCATGGTGCTTTCCCACACACACCTTTGCCAGCTGTTTTATCTGCCACATCACTCAGGGCTTTCAGGATAAGGAGATGGTTAAAGCAAGCAGTGCAATACCCTTCCTTAAGGTACCTCCATTTCCAGCTGTTCCAGAGGGGAACTGCTGAGCTCTAAATACATCAGCCACCACATACTCACCCAGGGGGTTGGTGTCACCAAGCCCCAAGCACTGTTCCACTCTGTGAGATGTGCAATTCCCACAATCTATTTTTTTCCTATACATTCTTATTTAATGTTTGCAGCGCACACATTGCCTCCCTGTAGGCCTGAACTTTCATGGGTCACCAGGAGATGCTCCCGTGGCCTAACAGGACATTTTCAGAATGGCACCAGGCTGTGGGGCTGCATAAAAGTAGAGTTTGGAGAGTACCAGGAGAACATTGCATGAGGCCCCAGTTATTCTGTGCTATCAGGGAAATAGCAGCAAAGCATGTGGATCTCACCTAGGAGATCCATGAGAATGCAACCTGCCCGCTCCCAAGTCATGCTCTTTAAGTATGGTTCTCTTTGTAAGGATCTTTATTAAGGTTCCATTTCCTTAGTTGTCTTGTAGAACATGATCAGGATCTTAGTTCCTTCGTTGCTCCTCTGAGCTGTTATTTATATCAGCTCTTTCCATGCAAACATATCTCACAACACTACAGAACAGCCAGACCTCAGCAAGGGAGTGTGTGTTCGACACAGGAGGAATGCACACTTTACAGAGGAGTATATTTTTAACATCCAGGATCTGTATGGTTTGGCTCTTCTCTTTTCATGAGTAGACATTTTAAATCATGCTTTAAAACACTGACCTTTTGATAAAGAAACATAAAGCTGAGGTGAGAAGGACTAGGGGAAAAGGAGTAATAACACGCTAAAGTTTTATTTCTCCTGTTTCTAATGAAGGTGAATATGGACAAGAAAGCAGCCAGGGTGTACTTCTGTCCATCACCTCCCTCAAGCTGAGCTTCACATTTCACTTAATTCTGAAAGAAGTAAAGGCAAGGAAAGACCAAGATATGTTTTACTTTGTTGTATATGTGGTCTGGCTAAAGCAATAACAGCCCCACAGATGAAGCCCGGTCCAAATGCTGCAGACGTGGCTCTCTGTTTACATGTCTTACATGAACATTAGGGGGTTGCTCTGTTAGATTTTCACAGAGATCACAATACTCCAGCTCCAAAGCCCACCAACATTGGAATTTTTGCTTTTTAACTTGCACCAGGTTTTCCTGCAGCTCTTTGACTTGTATGGACTTGTACTTTGTTGTTTTGGTTGGTCAGGAAAAGCACGACAGGATATCATAGGGAAACTTAAGAAGGTCTCAAGAATCTTTGGTTTCAAAGCTACTAGTGGGACAGTTCTATTGAATTTTTGGGTGGCTCCAGGCTCAGAGCCCTCCTGTAGCAGGCACCCTATGGTACATTACTGCCTGCTTCCAGTGAACTAGTAGGAGGTGATTTGTTTTTTTTAATGTGATACAAATAGTTTTTATTAAAGAAAATATGACTGTAGAAAGGGATGCTGTCTTGTGATGATTAAAGGGTTTAACCTATTCAGTGTCAGCACAAAACTGGGGCTGAGCAATGTACGAACATCTCCTACCACCCTGAATTAATTGCTGCATTTTAGATTTGCTATGGGACTGGAGGGAGCACTGGAATATATTTCAGAGACTCTTTTCTTTCAGTACCTCTTCCATGTTTTATATACTCACCCATCAAATATTTTGCTTTACTTAAATTATAAGCTGTTTGGTTTGGGACCAAACCCTTTTTATAGGTTTGCACAGTGCTCCTTTTATAGATTTTCAACAATCTCGTGCCTTTGGGGAGTTCTGCCATGCAAATTAACGCTGTCAAGTCTCCCAAAACCTTTTTACAAAAGGACATTAGGTTTGTGAAATAAGGGTTTTTGAAGTAAGTTTGTGAAGTAAGATACCAGCAGGTATGAGAATTAAGGTTTCCTCTGCAATGGCCTATGCAGTCTTAATTTGCAATGCAGCCTATATGTATTAGGGTGCAGGCTCTAATTATACAGCCACATGCCTTGTACAGGAACAGGCAGTGCTCACCACCACTACTGAGTAGGTTATTTTGTTCCCTCCCTTCCCTGCATTCCCTGCTGCACCTCATCAGGCTCATGAGCCTTCCATAATTGCCAAATGTGCTCTCGTGTGTTGGTTGCCTGCTTTAAGAAGCACAGGGCTTGACTTTTATAAGCAACTACAATGTATAGCACATTTCCACTCAGAACAGATGTCAATGCAACAGAGATCCTGCCACATCTGCAAACCAGAAACATGAGCTTAGATGTCTCAAGTTGGATCCCCAGAAAACTAGGAACACAGTGTTACCACCTCCAAAACCTTGGTTTCAATCACTTCCTCGCACTAACTACACAGAAGTGTCTGCCAAAGACATAGTTCACCAGACATCTATTTCACTACACAAGCGCTGATTTGTCTCAATACTTGAATCCTCTGCCCCTTTTACTGCAGCCATGACATGTCTCAGAGATGTCTTTCAGTTAGCAGTTATTTAGCAACTTTTCTTGGGGCTAAAAGCTTATTTTAGTCCGTGTAAATTAAGCACCTGAAGATAGGTACAGTTCCCAATGGATTTCTGTCTGGGAGGAGAATTTGGCATGTGTTTACTGCCTTCTCCAACGTCTTGAAAAGGAGTCCCTGAGTGATCCTGTCAGGTTTCTCATCCAAATAGTTTGGAAAAGCATGACCTTAGAGCATCACATACCTGTGATGGGGTCCAGATACAGCCTCAGAAACACAATTCACTGCAGCACCCAAGGAGATTTGATTTGTCACAAGTGGGAAATCAAATCAGGCAAAATCAGGCAAAATGCACAGGAGTCCCCTTTGCTCACCACAAACTGATCTTTCCTAAATCTCCACTGATCTAGGACTTGTCCTGTATCATGACTTCCTTGACCTGCATTTACCTCCTATTTTCAGGCTGTTAATGTGCCTAATGATCATGTCTTTATCTTACAGAAAAATCCACAGAGCAATGATCTCCTCCTGTCAGCCTTGAGACATAATTGGACAATTCCTCGTCCCACAGCAGTTTGACACTGAGCTGGTCCACTAGAGACTTATCCTCATAAACTTTGTTCCTTGCTCAGACACTTTGTTTGCCCTTGAGCTCTGTTTTATCCAAATCTGTGAAGCTCACTAGCCCCTTTGAGGGTAAGGAGCAAAAATCCCAGGAACCAACTACCTGGACTACCTACATGCAGGTGGTGGGATGAAGTTTCACTCTCCCTTTAAGAAGATAGATATGAGTGTCTTCCCTGAAATTCTTCTATTAATTAAAGAGAAAGCAATGCTCCAGTGGAACAAATCCCTTGTATTACTTCCTAGTCATCAATTTAGAAGTACAGATTCTAAAGCAAAACACCTGTGGGTGGTTCTGAGATCATTAGCGAGATATAAATCTTTTAACAAATAATCTCATGGGTATGGCATCTTAGGAGGACTGCTACCAATTTCTACACCATTTTAAAGCCTGCTGTGCAGTTAGGCTGGATATCAGTTCTGCAAAAGAACAGCCTGAATCTTGGCATGGCAAACCTCCAGTGGGCAGCTTCGGTCTGTGAGGGGTCACAGGGTGCTGTTCAGGGCACGGCTCTGCAGGACCAGCAGAGCAGGAGGCCCATACACTGTGGTGGAGCATTAGCTATGTAAATCCAAGTGTTTTCATGCTGCCAGCTGAAGCCAACTTCACATGGGCTGTGTGTGCAGCATGTAAAGTGACTGGGTGAGCACTCTGCAGAAAAACAGCTGCCCTGCAAGTTTTCATATAACTCGTTCAATAAAAATACAGGCCACACAGTCTCTAAGGGTGTGTATGTCCATGGTGACAGTTACAGGAGGAAGAACTTCCACAGGGATCATGATTCTGGATGCGCTTTCCCTGCTGGGGAGGTGGTTGAACTCAGTGCCTTTCTGACTGGAATGATAATGCCATTAGGAAGATAACAAGATAAAGCATCCAAAGTGCCTTGTTAGCCTTTGATGGGATGGGAGGAGCTGCCAGCAGAAGCAAAATATACATGACCTGCTTTGCAGCTGCTTTCTGTATGAAGTGCAGTGCTAGAGCAACATGGAGGGTGTGCATACATTAATTGTCCTTCCATGAGGCAGAGTAGGTTGAAAAAGAGTCAGGAGCAGGAATTATAGTAGTCTCCCTTTATATTGTTGTGATTTTATGTGTAGTCAGCTTTGTGCTTTCAGTCAGTTATTTACAATTCTGTTGTTGGTTGTATTTATTGTTACAGGATCTTAGACTTGGCCCACAAAGTCAGAGTTTTTTGCATGGGGACTGTATCATTTTGATGTTTCTTTTAGCAGTCTTTCTTCCCCTTTTCTAAACTCCTTGCTCTGGCTATCTGGTTTAAACAGCTAATATATAGTTAGTCTATTTGGTTGGACAGTAACACAAGGTCTAGGACAGCTTTTGGGGTGTATCACAATGAAAGAGACCTCAAATAACAAGAAAGAGGCTTTGTGTATCCCTTGCCCCAGCTGACTTGATTGTTGGTTGGGACAGCAGCACAGCATGTGCTCAGGCTCCTCCTCTGCCTCTCCTTGTCTGCTCTGAGAATACACTCATGTTATATCAGTGAACACAAGTGTTCATTTGTTTATGCTCTTCTCTGTGCCTCCACCCTGGGAATATATATAACAGAAGTACTTTGACCTTTTTGTACATCTCACAGTGTTCTGGCATGAGCAAACCTTCCATGTGTAGCTGCTGTGGTTAAGGCAGTTACACGAGCACCTCCCCAGCAAGATGTCCCAAAGTGTTGGCATTGTAAGGTACATTGTCCCCATGGTAGTGCCTCTGCCAACCCCACCTGCTAAAGCCACTGTGAGCCAAATACAGAATAATCAGATTGGTTTTTTTAAAGATGATACATGGAGCACTCTCTGTCCTCTGACTTCTGAACTCCAGAATTTTGCCTGCTATGGAAGGCAGAAATACAATCTGTTATGCTCTGTTATCCTTTTCAGACTGATTGGAGATTCTTCAGTCACAATTACAAAAGCTTTTGTCCAAGCTAATTCTGCAGTTTAGTTCCAATACAGTGAGACTTAGAAATAGATGTGAGATTGTAAAACTGAAGGAGCTTGAGTTTCAAGGAAGAACATGTGACAAATCATACGTCTTGCAGAAGTGGTACATACTATTATAGAGCTCATTTTATCAATTTATCAATTTAAAGCTTAAACTAATAATGTGCTCTCTTATTCTCTCAGCTAGAAAATATCTTCAAAATACGATTTGTATTATTTTCTGTTATTGGAAGCTATTTATTCTTATATTATTATGTTTAATGGATAAAAAAGGGTAGACCTGCACTCATTACTTTTGGTGAGTGGCTTGGTGAAACTGCCCAGAAATAAATGGGCTGCTTGTCTTGTCCTTAAAAACTGCCCTAAAAGTGTATTTCCTCACAAAGATCTCATCAGACATATGGACTGTTCAGTCCTCAGAAAATCAGTCATTTCTTATTGTAATTAATTTAACCATTTTTATTCACCTGCCCTCAAGATAATCTCTTAAACAGGACATGCAACTGCTTTAGTTTAACAGTAAAGTGTTCATAAGGAAGTATTCAACAGCAAGGTATTGCAGGAATTGCCAGAGCAGAATAAAAGAAAAGAATAAATGCAAGTTTGCTTATAAATACATAGCTGAGTGATTTAGTTGAGCATATTCTAGATCTTTAGAGACTGTCTCAGGTTAGATTCTTTTCTCAGAGACCACAATCATGGTTCTTCTATGGCCACTTCTCATCACTTCAGCACTTGGCAGGACTTCGTCTTCAAATTTGTCTTTATCTCAGGTACTTTTCATTTCTTCTTTGCAAATATCTACTTATTTGAGAGAGGACAGAAATAAATTTTAAAAAATCATCTTGCATTTTGAGCATTTGTTTTGTTTTGTTTTTCTTTGCAGGAAAGAAGAGTTTGTAGAAAGCATGACTGCTTGAAACATTTTCTACTACGGATGTTGCCACCTCATGGGAAGGAAAGTACATCAGGAATTCTTTTACCATCCCATGTGGTTATGGGACAAGCTTCTAAATGCATCTGTCACCATCAACCCGCAACTGCTGAAGCAGTTGAGATAAGATTAGTTTAGCTGGTAGCAGACCTAACTTGAGGGTCGGTCTGTACGCTGCACCATTAGTTCTGCCACGTATGTAACACTAAAAAAAGTCCTGCCCCATTGCCCAACATTTACTGCATCTGTACCTGACAATAGATTGCTCTGCATGGTGGGATTTCAACAAAGCAAACCCTTCCCTAGGAATATGGCCATGAGCCAAGTGGCAATAAACACTTAGAGGGAAATAAATCAACTTGAAGGTCTAATGCAAGTGCCCAACACCTGCTTGCTGTGTCTTACCTTGCCTGGCACCAGCTTGGGACTGCAGAGCATCTTCCTTGCCCAGGACAGAAGCCAGTCATTGGGCTGACCCCTAGAGCATGGTGAGATGCACCGGGTCAAGATTCAAGGGAATGTGGAGATTCCAAAAGTCACTGTAAACTGAACTTGACAAAAATGCAAATTATGTGGGGTTTTAAGTTCAAGGGACTCAGACTGTGGTCTGTCTAAGGAGAACCCATGTAACAAGAGCTCTCTCAATGGCATGTGGGTAATGAGGGTGGGTGTGAACGTCAGGGCTTGGCCAAGCAGCCCTAAGTTAACAAGCAAAGCTGAGTATCAACACTCCTATGTAAAAGCCAGTGTAACCACTGCCACTGAGCCCTCATCAGCATTCTGCTCTGTGCACTTCATCTGATATTCCCAAGATTAACCTGGCCCATGCAGGCAAGACCCAACCACCTTCTGCCCAAAGAGGGCCTGAATCCCATCCTGCCATTTCCTGGCTCCCTCCCTTCTCCATCGGCCAGGCTCATTTACCCTTGCCATCGAGAAAGCAGGATTGCTTTTCTAAACTCCCACAGCCATCAGACAGAGCAATCATGAACCTTGACAGCTTCCAGAGCAGAGGGAGAGCTGTTTCTGCCCACAGCTGCCAATGAACAGTGTTTGTAGACAAACCATGGCACACCATGCTAAATGCTTCAATATCCAGCAGGAGGTTTTCCCGCTGTCCATCCCAATCCACAGTGCTTCCAGAGGGGCATATCTCCCCTAGCCTTAGATCAATCTTTAATTTTGCGTGAATTATAAATGATAGGGCCCTTATAACTGAATTAAAGATTGTTTTATAGGCTTAGAAACTGAGATGATCTGTGAAGTATATATAGCTTTTAATGCCAAATGCTTTAATACCTATGAGAATGCCTTCTTTGATGAAGGATTTGAGCTATATGAGCACTACTGAAGGATTTGAAGCAGCAGATCCTGGCAACAGTAATTGACAGGGCTTGTTATAAGGAATTTTAACTAAGTAGAGTAAGAGATAATAATATGTGGTTAAGCAATTTAGGCAGGATATCAGAAGAAAATTCAGAATGAGATCTATTAGACAATGAAAATATTGTCCAAAGGAAGTGATAAAAGCCACATCACTTAAAATATTTAAAGCTGGTTTGTTTAAAGCTCTAGAGAGGATAATTATATTGAATCAATCTCCACTCACAGAGAATGAAATCAGCTTTTATTCTGCAGCATGAAATAAATTACCTAACTGGCCATTGTAGTCTCTAACTGAGGTGAGTCCATGGTTTTTCTCTTCAGGGGATGCAGTTTCACTCTATATGTTTCTTTTCAGAGAGGAAAAACATTTCTAAAAAGGAATTAATTTGCAAGCCTAGTTTAGACAGTCTCCCAAACCCACAGCTGTACTCCAGTGTACATACATGCAATGGTGCAGTAATGCTGTAAAAGGAGTAAAATAAATATCCCAGAGTGTCACAGATACTGTACTCCTCACCAAAATGACCAACAAAGCCAAAACATAAATAATTGTTCCTGAATTTTTACCTCATCTTCAGATTTTACTGGAACACAAACAGTTCTTCCACATGTGGATTTGTAAAACCCCATTCTGCAGTATCTGAGGGATTGTCTTTGGGATGTTTTCCTCCAGCACATTTAATCAACTCTGCTGAAAGTGCTTTTTTTGCTTTTTCAGTTTTGAGGATCAGTTCTACTGCATGGATGATTACAACTCAGGACTCCCATGTCACTACGGCACCCATGGAAAATGGTCACAAAAGTGAGTTATAAGTTTTCAGCTCTGAGCCCCATGTAGATGTGCTCTGATGTTTTTTGCAATTATTCCTTGGAGGAAATACGTAAGTGCATTCATTAATGGGGCACTGGTGGGTTCCTGACTGAGAACAATGGCAACTCTAATTGCAGTGCAGGAGCTGTTTGATTCTGCAATAACTCCTCGTGCTGAGGGCTGGTATCCAAATGGAAGGGTTTGATGCAGGCATCTGTTAATAAAATATTTCCTACTTAACTTTGATATGGAAATAAACCAGCAAGTCTGATTAAGTCCTTGACAATCCTCAGGGCAAAAAGCAAAGCAAAACCACTCTCCCAGCTCTCAGTTTTAACAATACATCAGGTTCCAACTATAAGGCCATTTTCCAATGCATTTAAATGCACAAAGAAAAAGGATCAACATTTGCTACAGTGTGATCAAATGTCCTTAGTATGATGCACAACCATCCAAATAAATGTCTGTTCTTTATAATTTAATTTATACATTCATAATTCTAGAAAGACTTAGGTTCATATTTAACTAAACCCTGGTAGCAATCCACTGATCATAATGAGATTATCCACAGTTTATTGACTTAAGCCTATGCATAAATCTCCACAGCAATGGACATTAATTTTTTGCATAAATGCATTTCATTTTATACAAAAATATTTAGGACAGAAGTCTGGCAATTCTACACTTTATTTTTAAAGTGGTGTTACTTCAATTTATGCAATTCTTAGTGCACCAACATATGTCACAATATTGTCCCTTTTTCAGGAAAAATGTGTACACAAAAGACAAAAACTATATATAGGTGTATCCACATACTTCTGACTTAATCACACAGAAATTCAATGCATACATACAAAAATATAGAGACTTACGTATTTATTTATGATAAATATTCAGATATATGCCTCTATGTATATAAATGTATTCATACACATATGTAAAAAAATGTAATAAAAAGCAGAGTAGGTGGAGAGCCAGAGCTACATAACACCTCAGAATCCATGCTTCAAGTACGTAAACACATGGTTTTAGCATAGATTTGTATTAGAAGGGATTAGAAGAAAAAGAAACAGTGGATTATCATGAAAGTGTTGAGATTAGTAAAAGAATAAACAGCTAAAAATTGGAATACTTCCCCAGCAATTATGGGATATTACTCAGCCCCACTATCTCCTCCATGTCAATGACTGCAAGTTAAGAAGCTCATTTACAAATGCTGCCATCAGTCACTATCAGCCAGTATTTCATTTTTGCAGGGCAATTTAATTCTCCTGTGCATGGATTTGTACTTCATGCTTTTGTCCTGCAACACATCACCCACCTCCACACCAGAGACAGCACACACAGAGGACAATCCTACCCCACTGTTCAGCCACTGGCCCCAAACCTTGGCTTATTTATCTCTGCAGCATTAAAGTAGACTCTCACCAACACTTTTGCAATGTCACTGTGGTTGTGGCACAGCTAAGCATGGATAAAGCCAAATGATGTCCTTGATATCATCTTTCTATGTGAGCTTTTAGACATCAGTTTGTCCTGGAGGCTACATGTTGCAAACCTTACTGGAACACAGCCTGTGCAACTCCAGTGACTCCAGAAAAATTCCTAACACAGGCCTTTTTCACAGCTAATGCATTTCTTCTATAGGTAATAATGCTGAAAATTTGCTTACCTAGTGTAAACTAGTAATGGTAGTGAAATAATCTACAGCAGGTCTCTATATGATTCCTACTGCTACTATAATTATACCCTCTGTCTCATGTGAGACACAAACTGACCCTGGCCTTTAACACTATGCAATTTGTCTGCACAGGAAGGCCTGACCAGAATTCAAAATCCAGCCCTTTTGATGGGCACTGGACTTAAATGATCATAGATGTATTTTTCCCCAGTATCTTCTAGAACAGTAATTATCTGACCTGTTTAGAGCATTTCTAAAAATATTATTTTGAGGGAAATCACAAGCTATTTTATGGCAATCATAAAGAATTATAAAGGTTCGATTTTCTGCTCATATACGCCAAGAGAATCTGCAGTAAAAACACTTAAGTTTGGGCATTACTTCTGCATAAAACATGAATTCTATTTAGCAGTGTGGATGCCAGAACAGTACCTATTATCTTAAATTAGATATCAGTATTGACACAGTGCAGAACCATCAGTTAGGTCTTCAAAATTAACTTTAGCCATCATAGTTTTAGAATACCACTATGAAATTTGCTTTCAAGTTTTTTAGCCTTAAGGGTTCACATTTATGTTTTTCTTTCCACAGTTAGAAGAACAAGGACGTTACCTTTAAAAAATAAAATAAGAACTAGGAATCTATTGTAATTCATGCTCTAGGAATAAGAATTATTTTTTTAAATCCCAGTATCAGAAGAACTGGCAGCTCTGAGTCTGGAGGAAAATTGTCCAATACTTCCTTCAATAATTGTATAACATTTTAAAATAAAATAATTTGTTTCCACAGAGTTTGGGGAAGTACAAAAATGCTTGACATTTCTGGCCTAAGAGCCTGAGCCTGCTGTTTGAAGTGTGATAATTTAAGAAGCTGTCTTAAACCATTTTTAGATTTTGGCATCCAGCATTGGGCTGAACCATAAATTTTCCTTCCCCTTACTTTTCTTTTGAACAGCAATTTGTGTCAGCATAAAGCCACAAGGGTCTGTAAAACCCATAACTTCAAGCACAGCCATGTGTGTTAATTGGCGAAGTCAAGGAAGATAAACAAAATAATATGCAATAGGGACAGGATACTTCTTGAATTCTAGAAATGGCTAGAAATGCATTAAAATATATATGACTCCCATTGGTCTCTGCACATCAGTGTGGCAAATCCAGAATTCCAACACTCTCCGTGTTAACAGGCACTTGCTGGTTTTTATTTGTATAAATCTTACCTTTGAATTACACTTTCAAAACACAGAGAAAAGGAACTACTGCATGAATTACTGTTCAGTTTTTCCACTCCATACTTAAAGAAGTAAGATATAAAATCTTATATGAAAAACAGCTTTAAAAACAAGACTTCCTACAGACCTGATTTTCACCTCTCCTTACCAGTCCCAGCTGAGTGAGTTGTTCTCACTGAGGAGTGTGGGGTTACTTAATGTGAGAAAGTGGATGTGAGGGGGAGGCAGAACCTAAACTAGATCCTAAACTAGAATATTTACTAGAATAAATCTCTGCCATTCCGAGAAAAAGCAGTGGTAGGCACACAGTGTGGTGGCTTGGTTGTATACAGTGAGGTGCAGCCAATGAAGGGTACAATGAAGTTCATCCATAGGATTCTCTCCCAGCATCCTCTCAAGGAAGTTGTTCCCTAGTTGCTATTCTGTTTGGTCAGGTGGAGCCTCACCCTGTGAGAACCCTGAGGGATGCCCAGAACAGTTCCCTGCTCAGGGAGAGGGTCATTGCCTGGCTTTCACAGACTTCTGCTGAGGCTACCAACACCTCATTTCCCTGTGAAATTGTAATTGCTGTTTCCTGAGACACTCTGAATCAACTTCTGATAACCAGCCAGGTAATTCTATTTGTTTCTGAAGGTTTTTGTGCTGTCTATCAGCCAAGATTTGCCATGTCACTCTCCCCAACTGCAGGCCCCTGTGGAAGATCAGGGTCACGAGAAATCTATGCTGAGAGGAATAGCTGAATTCACTCTTTACAATGGTTCTTAACAGTTGGCTTTGGCTGTGGCCTGAAATGGGCAGCCAAGAGCAGCTCCAAGAAAATGCTCTCTCAAGCTTCCCCCATTGCAGACAGGTGGCAGCTGCAATGCAAAGGCTCCTTTTGGGCTGAGACATAGACCACATGGGAGTGTACATTTAAAAAATTTAAATGTCTTTTTTTCTGCTTTTGCTGTTTCTGAAGCAACAGCTGCTTCAGCTGAGCTGCTGTGTTCTAAACTCTCAACATCCTTCTCATAATAACAGATGCATTATTGAGCATTATGAAAGAGCCTCTCCAGGGGAACAGAGCCTGCTCTTGGGGTGCCAAAAACCACAGATATTAGTAAAAAGACAGATGATTTGTGAATTTGAAACTGCCTGGTTCTGTCTCTCACTGTGTTAATAATGAATTCATTACAGAAGAGCTGTAGTTCTCCCCCACATGCACAAGTGAATCACCTTTTCTTGTCTGGCAACTCAGCCCTTACTAATAAAAACAGTCCTGATCTGAAATTATACAGATCTTGGAGGCACTCTCTGTTTATGTAAGCAGCCATTAGACTCATGTGGAACCCAAAAGTTTATACTGTGGCTTCTGTGCTACCAACTTCAGGTGGTTTCAACCTGTTCCACCTGAGACAAGGAAAGAACATGCAGCTGCATGGTCTGAACAGTGTGTTGTCAACCAGTGCTTGTAGCCCGAATTATGAACAAGGATGGTCAGGTAAAAAAGAGAATGTTCAAGAAATGCTGTTCTTTTTGACCAAGTGTACTGAATTACTTGCTGGCTTCACTCCCAGGGTTTACTGGGAGGCTGCAAGGCATAACCATGGCACAGTTTAATATCCTTCAAGCCTCTGACCCCCACGGAGCAACAACATCAGAACAATGCAGTGGATTAGCGTGGGAGGAACAGAACCACCTCCTACAGAAGATGCTCTCTGCACTGGTCACTGAGCAGCAGTATCGGGTGAGAAGGTAGATTCCACGTGATTAGGAGACTATGAAATACTTTTCTTCCAACCTGCCACTGGAAGTTTCTGTAATGCTTCTACCATGGTGAAGAAGAAGCCCAAGGAAAGAAGCCAAGTGTGACAGATGGGAGGGACACAGGGCTCAAACAAGTGGGTAGATGCAAGATAGTTGCAGGAACATTATAACAGGAAAGAACTATGAAAAAAAATTATTTGTGTACATTTTCACAAAATGAAGTTTATAATGTTTGCATCTAGTTATAAAACAGAACAGCACCCTTCTCTTGAAGAGCAGGGAAAAACTTCACCCAGCAAGTGATACTGCTCTTTAGCTTTAGCTACAGAGTAAATAAGTGCTTTATTCACCTTCATTGTAGCTTGCCAGTCCTAATATTACTAAAATTCCTAATATCTCCTTAGTGAATTGATATATAAGCAGACAACAGCAGTCAAAATAATAAAAGGTACTACAAAATAAAATAGTCCAACATCAGGAAAGGATTTGTGGGAGGGATGCATTGTCACTCCCTCAGCTGTGCTTACACTGCA
Organism: Sakesphorus luctuosus; assembly: GCA_013396695.1. Taxonomy (NCBI): domain Eukaryota; kingdom Metazoa; phylum Chordata; class Aves; order Passeriformes; family Thamnophilidae; genus Sakesphorus; species Sakesphorus luctuosus. The sequence goes on from VWZD01004057.1 coordinate 165,109, forward strand.
TACAGCAAAATGCTAATGTACATTGACCTTGATCATCAGATTATGGAGTGTGAATCTGAGGAAAGAATGGAGTGGTCTTGGGTACAGGAGGAGCAGGAGGAGGAGAATACTGTTGATGATATCCTCCCTGATTGCTGACTTGGAGGAACAGGTTGGAGTCCTTGTTACAGAAGTGTCTAAGTTTGTGTGGTTTCTGGACTAGACATATAATGTGATCTTTTTTGATTTTCCTTCTTTGGAAGTGGCAAAGTCCAGCAGCAATGGACAGTAGTGAAGTGTCTGGGAAGGAATTTCAATATCCCATCTTCCCAGCACATAAAGATAAGAGATGCACCAAAATATTCATGAAAGATAGTAATGACCCATGAAAACTAGGAGACAGGGAAAGACAAGGGGGACAATTACAGTGCTTGTTCTAGATTTTCTTTGGATTTCTTGATTCTATGAAGAAACAAACAGGTATAGGCATGACAGAGGGGAATTGTATTAATTATGAAGGGCTGGTGGGGGGCACACTAGGTCAATAGTATAAGGAAATACATAAAGAGTGCTCAGTGGAAAAGAATACTCCCTTTAAACCTTAGGTAAAATGCTAAATAATGTATAATCTCTGGTCAGTTGGGGTCAGCTGTCCTGGCTCTGTCTCCTTCCAACTTCTCCTCGCTGATGGGCTGGGGTGAGGAGCAGAAAAGCCCTTGGCACTGTGTAAGCAAAACAAAACCATCCCTGAGTCACCAACACTGTTTCCAGCACAAATCCAAAGCACAGACTAACTACTGTTAAAAGATTAACTCTAGCCCAGGCCAAACCAACACAAACATCAAAAAGCAATCCCAAACTATGCCCACCGGTACTCCTGAGGATAATAATGAATGGTTCGCAGGTGCCAGCAGCTCACCTGCCTTCCACACAGAGAGCCCCTCAGCCCGGTGTGGGATCACAGCACCTGCTGACACGAGGACCTGTAGATGAGTTACTGACCTTACACACCAAGACACTGTGTCACACAGACCATGTGTTGCCATCTATGAGAATAATTTTGGGGATTTCCCAAAATGTTCAGTGCAGCAGCCCTACCCCTTCTCTGCAGATAATGGCAATCATCAATTCATATCTATTTTTATGCATATTTGCCAACAAGACTCACTGAAACATCATCCTGCTCATTTAATGACATTAAATCATTTACACTCATGGTAGAAATTCTACAGACAACCTGTGTAACTCATCAAAGTACATAACCATTTCCTAAATGAATATGCTACTCAAAATCATAATTTGTGCAATTTTTTTCACATTTTGTTTTGTAAACTGCACGTTAGTGAAATGTTTGACCAAGTTCAATCAAGCTGAGTATGGGTATGAAGTTCACTTAAAGCCATTTCAGACTGATAAATCTGTCTAGATATTAATCTTGGCTGACTTAGGGACCTGCAGGGACAATTCTGGAATATAAAGCCATATTAATCCTTCCAACATAATATGTGGATTATATACCTTTAAAATCTGATTAGAGTTCTTGTCTGACCAAAGAAAAATTATTTTACTTATTCTTATGGCCATTCATATCATTATGGCCATTCTGATCCCTAGGTACTATTTAGAGAATATAAACAAACAAAGAAACAAAACAAACAAAAATCCCAAAGCATTTGGATCTGGGTATTAATAACACAGAGCCAGATACAATAAAAAATGCAGTGTTAGAGAAACATGGTTGTGATGACACTTCCTTCTCATTACATTTTTAAGAAAGAAAATTTACTACTGCACCGTTTCCAACTATAAAATAAAAGTAATCTTTTAGGGTCCTGATGTAGTCAGACTGTATTGCTAATATTATGGAAAAAAGCTATGTTAGATCAAAAACATAACGTGTATTACACTTGATATTTAGCATGCAGTGATGAAAAGTTTTGATTCACATTTTTAGGCTGAAATTCTCTTCTCCTCAAGTGATTTTTCTAACTCCTTTTGAAGGTCATACCAGCATGGAAGCAAGTTGGCCTGAGTCAGCACAGATAGTAGCTGTATCATTCTTCACACTTTAAAGTCTAACTCATGTATTTTTTCAATTACAGAAAAAGAGTTCATAAATGCTTTTTTAACATATTGCATTTCAGCTTTAAAAATAAGCCTTCAGATACATGCCCTTCTGAAAACACAAAAAGGAGATTTCAGTTCAAAATGAAAAACCCATCATTCCAGTTAATAAAAAACACTTGTTAAAGCAAAGATGAGCCTTGGTGGAAATGTAAGTTTAAAATTATTTGGACTAAATGTATGTGTAATAAAAAACCTCCCAACAGAGAGGATACATTTTTACAACATATTCCTGTCATTTCTTGTTTTCTAGAGTACAGAAGCACTTGTACAACTTTACATAGAGAAAATCTCCTGGCAAACTACTATGTGCAATCATTCTGAAAGCTAACGTGGTAACACAGCTCAGAGCTGGGAGAAAACACACTTCCAGCCACTAACCTAATACACAAACTCTTCATTTTATTGCCATTTTGCTAATTAGAGATATTTCTATTTCTAAAATGATGAATGTGAACTTGGTTGCAAAAAGCCGTAACTGCTATTAAGAATAACTGGATTAATTTCAGAAGGGGATTTCTAACAACTCCACTTCAAATGCAATGTTATTGTAGTAACACACAGTAGTTTACTTAAATGTTTATGCTGGCATAAACATATCTGCTAATGTGTTTTTCCAGGATTTGACCCATGATAGTCACACAAATTGTTTATTCAATTCACTTCACTAATAAGGATGCTTGAATTTCCTGTCCAGTACCATCAGTACTTAATGTTCAATATTAACTCTTTTCCCCTTTCATTTTATTTTTCTTGTCCCCATTAAAAAAAATTAAAGCAGCACAATATAACACCAGGTCATTGATGGCTCTTCACCCAAAGATTAAGACCCACACTCGCTTGCAGCATTGGCAGTGAGATACCTTTCCCAGATAATGTTCTAGGAATCTTCCACTCTTTCCATCCTAAAAGTGGAAAATAGGACCAAGTGCCCTTGAAGCAGCAGGAAGCTCCTTCCCAGCTGCTAGGATGCACAGGGATGCAGCAGGGGACCCCACTTGCTCCAGCAGCTGGGAAATATCCATTTGGGTGTGTGGGTTGGCCTCGTGTGACTATTTGTGGAATCTGTCTATGTGCAGCTTATAAATTCTGCGTTGATATTTTGAAGCTGTTGTAAAAATTCTTGCAAAGTGGAACGCCAAGGTGGCCTGAATCCAGAGAGCTTCAGTGGGCTGACTTGACCTCTGGAAATTCTCTGCATTATCCATGTGTGCAGCCTGTGGATGTGCTGTACGCCTAACTCATCCATGTGACGTGGTTGCATCAAGTTCAATGCTCTGTGTGCTCTTTTATTGCCAAAACCTACCAGGTGCTCTCAAGACCAGGGCCAATGACCTGCTTTTTGACAGGATAAGTGTGTTAAGCAGATGAGGTAAAAAATGCTGGTTTTCAGAGGAGATAGATGAGAACAGCTTTTCTTTTTTAGTAGAATTTCACACTGGGAATAACTATCTCTTGGAAGTAGGTGCACACACTGTGGTATATGCCTCAGAGAAGGGATGATGTAATGCATTTCCCATTCATGAAAGGATTACATGGAGTCATATTAGAATGGCTTTACTGTGTGGTGAGTTTCCCAAACACACACTCATCAGAAGGGAATTCATGGCACTCAGGGACTACCACAGAGAGCAGGGAGGGCAAATGTACCCGAGGGGCTGCGACCACTCTCAAATCAAAGCACGCATTTTGACCTTGAGTCTCTTGAAGGACTCCGTTATTATCAAAACCTCTTTTACTTCCAACCATCTCCACATTAATCCACCTCCACCTTTGTTACGTTCAGCACGTTGTTGATAAGAGAATGACAACCCAGGTAATCCTACCTCTTCTCTGGTCACTCTACATTGTTGCAGTGAGAAGTTGTTGATTTATTCAAATCTACCCAGCTTTGTAGTTTTCTTTGTCTGGGTCTGTCTTTCTCCTGCCTTTCAAAGCCCAGTTATCTATTTATCACTCTGTCTCAGGTCCCAGGTTTTCAGGAAGGTCTCTGTTGGGCAGAAACTACTTTCAACCCTAGAAAGTGCTGAACACTCTAAAGGCACTTAACAAAGTGAATCTTTGATCCTTTGGGGATTGGATTGTTATGAAAATATTATCATTTTTTAAAATATGAGATTGAAATCTCATTTCATCAAAAAATACAGCAAAGATGTCCAGTTGTAAGAAATTTCCCCAGTTACTTACAGATTACTGACAGGAATCTGTATTCACCTGTCTAAGTAACACTGCATTTAAGATGATGAATAGAGACACAGAAGACCCTATTTTGTTTTTTCACTTAAAAATGAACTTTTTACTGTCTCTTTATAACACACAGGTTATATAATTTATCAGTGAACAATACAGAATTCTTTCTGTAAGAACAGTTTTGGCTTTGGTCCCATAGTGACAAACCACCAACAATACCTTTAATAAAGTACTGTGTTTCTTTCTCTCAGTGCCCCTTAATTTCAAGGGTACATACAAGGAAAGATATTAGCCTCATCTTTGTTCAAATCATCTTGAATAAAAACACGGCAATCAATCCTTCTGTGCATTTCAATCCACAGTTTTCAAAGAAAAGGACTGGTTTGCATTTAAATATTTCAGATTTATAGACATACTGAAAACACATTGCAGAGATTTATGGCTGCTTTTTTCTTACTGGTCTTATAAAGATGGGTCTGTATTGCCGACACCACAAAGATGTAAACACTCTGGATAAGAAATAAAGAGCAACCTCCACCAAGAATGAGATCCAACCCACAAGACCTATAAAATGGCTGTGGGTGTTGCAATGTTAAAAGCATTCTTGTTTGCAGACTGCTAAGCTTGTTTTAGCAAAGACTTGAAATGGACTTCTAAAAGTTCACTGTATGACGTGTGCACTGTATAGTGCTGTGTTCATAGTCTTGGAGATAAATATTTAGCAGTTTCTTTTAAAAGGATATGTACAAACAAATCCTACATGGCAGCTCCTTTGCTTTTTGCTTTTTCTATTAATGTTTTCCTCTCTCTTTATTCTTTCTTATTTTTTCCTTCATTATCTTTGCCATTCCCGTGTTTTCCATCTTAAAGCATATCCTATAGACTTTCTGTGCTCATTCCTTCCCCTCTTTTGTGTCCAGGTTGACTCTGTGCCTGGCACAGCGACTGGGAGCACAGTCTAACCCTGAGTGCGCCTGAGTGTCCAGCCCATGTGTGATGGCCATTAGTACAGGACAAAGCTGCTTCACCATCTCAGAAAAGGTCTGCACTTCACCTTGAAAAAATATATGAATGGGAATGTATTTCCCCACAGGTTATGCATTACTTTTGCTTTATGAATATTGAAAAGATTAGTGATCATGCAAATGCCTGAGGCAATGTGTGTAAAGATGAAAAGAGGCAGAAGAAGAAAGGGAAAAAAGAGGGGACAGAAAGGGAAAAAAGATAAGCCATATTAATAAAAGTTGATTAATGAAGAGACCTTTATTTTTTAGGGATGACTCTGGGAGAAACAGTTTCAAAGAGAAGCTGCTAAGATCTAATATGCCATACACTGTTGATGCTCTGCTCCTTCCAGGCTCATGAGGCTCCAGTGTGAAGGGCTTATCCTCTGTATTGCTCCTGTACTGGAAGATTTGGCTCCTGATTATGAGCAACTGGAGTACTCTTGGATATGGCAAGGGAACAAGGAAGATTATGTTCAAAGACTGTGACTAGCTTTATAAAGATCCAGCTGGTAGGGAGGACGAAAGGAAAAGCTTTTACCTCTGCTCCTTTAGTTTCACAAGGGAGATAAACCAGCCTGTCAAGTAAAGGTCATCACCTGCCTCATTTTCCTTAAAAACAAGGATGGTAGTTTGAGAGCAGCTTTTGATGGAGTTGCCTACAACTGGCACTAGAATTGGTAGTTTGGGCTCTTTATCTCCTGCAAGTGAACAGTTTTTCTTGCAGAGGACTCTAATATTCTGCGTTCAGTACTGTGCCTGTTCTTGTAACTTTACCATCTCATCTGATGATTTATGGAAGCAAATGGCATCTGCTACATGTCAAGCAAAACTATGGGCCAACACTGATTTAAAGATGATGCCTTGTGCTGTGTAATACTAAGTAATGTCATGTGTCTGACAAACCCATCAAAGCATGTGAGACACACCCTATAACATGTTTTAAATTAATTTATCCTTATGGAGAAAAAATTGTTTCCTTGCCTGTGAGAGGTTTTTACTGTTATTAAGGAACTGCCTGGGCCAGTCTTTTCTTTAACTGAACTCATGCTCATTGGCCTCTTCCTGGGGAGAAAGTACATCTGGGTACAGGTTCCTCCTGCCTGACAATACCATGCCAACATCTCAAAAGTCAGGACAAGGCAAAGAAAGAAAAAAAATATTTGCATTTATCTTTGTTTTCAGGGAAGGCAGAGTAGTGTAAGGAAACCTTGGGGATGATGGGGTGGCCACTGACTGCCAAATTTAGTCTCCTTAGAACATTCCCCCTCAGCTGTTTGCTTACCCCTTCAAAGTGCTGCTGTAATATAGTGCAACACAGGTACCATTGTTCCTGTTATCTGTAGGATAAAACTGTTTGAAAACTTCAAAAAGAACACTGATTTAAAAAACCAAAGCAAAAGCTCTCAGTCCCAGTGCACTTTGGGCAAAGAGACACAGGGCTGTTATCACAAAGGTACTTCCTCTGCCTGGGTTTTACAATGCATGCTTGTGATATATTGAATTATTCACGGAATTGACTCCACTGTAGGGTACTACAAGGTTGAAAATTACCCCTATACTTTGATCTTTAGACGTCACTCTTTGTAATCAGGAGTTGCAGGAGCACAGAGGCAGGAAGACCCTCTGGACTATGTGGTGAGCCCCTGCAGGTGACGAGTGGACAGAAACTCCTGTGGTTAAAGGCAGGTGCCCCTACACTGACCAGCCTGCTGAACCAAGACCCTGGATTGTGTACAGAGTTTAGAAATTAGTTACTTGTGCAATAGAAACCATTAGTGCTGTGTTGACTCCCTTGTGCCTCTTGGGGAAATACTTCAAATATGTATTTCACAAATTAGACTTGAATTACAGTTCTGGCTGAAGAAGGAACTACATTACCAGGCCCAAGCAGAAAACTGAGGTTGCCCTTCTGAAGCTTTGTTTTCAGAACTTCTGCATGCCCATGAGCTCTGGAAGTTCCTGTCAGTCCTGAACACCTAACTTTGCATGGAACTGAGGAACTCTGTTTAATCCTGAAGTTTTATTATATTGGAAGTTATTTAAAATACTACTGTGTTTTGAACATCAGGACATGGCTGTTGTTCTCTCATTACTGAATAATTACTGATAACAAAGGAGCATTCAGTGGGCATTACAGACTTTATGACACACACCAAGCAGCACAGGATACCCATCCCACTGGGGCCATATTAATAGCATGAATAATTACATGTTCCTGAGCTATAATAAAATCAGTAACAACATACCATGTGAAACACAGAAATATGACTCTACCATTGATGAAGCAGAAAGAATTGCATTGAAAGTATGGTGTAAACAAAATGGGGCTGGACCTTGGTGTGACATGCCTCCTAATTCTGAATGTTAAGAGATGGCTGAAGACTCAGATTCTTTCCCTGATTTTCCTCCTTTTGAGCTCCATAGGGGCATAAAGAGCTCTTTGAGGACCTGAGACCTGAAAGACAAAAGAGGCCCTTAATGCAGACCCCACGGCAAATAAGAATCAAACTATCAGATGACTCCCTTCCAGAATTAAAAAACTAGGAGTGATTATTTCAGAACCTGGGCATCAGTTGGCAGCACCAGCTGGATGGGCAAAAGGAACTCTTATAAAAGCAGGGTGGGGTATACTGGGGAAGCATTCTTGAGGTTGACTTTTTGGGAGTTACCACAGAGGGGAGATTCCAAAGGCAGTTTAAAAACACTGAAAACTCTCAGCATGGGCTGTGCAGTTTCTGCTTCACTTCTCAGAGTTCTCAATGTAAAAAAAGAAAGAACAGGCAGTTTATATATGCATTTTTGCTATGAGTTAGTTTTATTTCTGTGTAGTGTTACAAACCAGCCATTAATCTCCTGAGTAACTTTTTTTTAAAAAAAGAAACATATTATTAGTTATTATAATTTCTGTGGTAGTCTCATGATTTGGGACAGACTGTCCCAATGGTACCCAAGACACAGATGGATTTGTGTCATTCTGCACTCACTAATCACTGCTCCTATCTGATAGCTCTGAAATTTAACAGCTATGGTGGCAGTTTGACTGAAATAATTCAGTCTTATTCAGCAAGGACCAAGGACTTACAAATGTTCACTTCCTTCTTTGTACCATAAATGAGCTAACTGTAATGACCAGACTTAGTGTTTCCCACTGACAAGCCTAATCCTTACACATGCACTTTAGCTTGCCCATCGAGTCAATCCCCATGAAAACCCAAGTTATATTTTCCCATCAATATCACTGACATGATCAAATCTTTTCTGGTACTTATCTTTGCAATCAGGTTGTCATTCCTGAAATGTCTCTCATACTTTCCCACAACAAAGACAATCAACAAAGAAGCTTGAAAAAAAATCACTGTTTGATGAGTACAGATTTGCCTGTATCTTTTAAAGTTAGCTTATCCACTAAAGCTGTAATTAATTCTTGTACATGATTATGTTTTTTCTTCTGATCCCAGCTTAAAGCCAAATCTGTGCAATAGGACCAGCCACATGAAAAATCCTTCAGCTATTCAACTAAAAACATACTAAATCCACATTTTAAAACGTGAAATTCAGAAAGATGTAATGACTACTACATGAACAACAACCTAAGTATAGAAGTTCATTTCAACTCAAGCAGCTATAATTTACATGGCAAGTAACCTAATTACACTGTGCTTTTTAGTAATGTATTGTTCTATGACCTTTTTGATTGGACTAGGAAACATTAGCAGTCACAATGTTAAATGCTAAATCACACTGGTGAGTGATAAGTGAGTCATTCTGAAAGGCCATTAGAAATATCAGTGGAAAAACAGTGAAAAGCTTGAACTCCAAAGCCTTCTATGATTCACACAAAAAACTGCACAGCAAAATAGCTCAGCTGTGAATACAGGAATTTGTTGCAAAGATCTTTTGTAAAATTCCTATTAAGTAAACATCTTAGGATTTGCTGACTGAACTCTGGGGTCTTTTAATTAATTCCATGAGGCTAAGAAAATTAAAATATAGCTTTCGTTTTATACTTTGTAGTAGAAGAAATCTAAGATACTCGAAGTGAAATACAATTATACCAGGACTGCAAAGTGTTTCTCAAGCAGAATGTGTTTTTAACAGGCACGTTAAAGACACAAAAAAAACCATAAATGCAGAAACAGGCTGCAATGATAAGGCTGGACTGAGGATTTTATTGGAGTGCCTTTGCCACAATTTTAGGACTGTTTAAGGATAACATCTCTCAGCTACTGTTGTCTCATGTTTTACATCTAAGCTTATACATTACAAAATAAACACAAAATGGGAGTTTATCCTGTGAGGAGAATTCTATGCAAGGAGTCTGACGGAGACTGGTGAAATCAAACCTCATTAGTATTTCCTGCCTTTGAACATAACTAATGACAGGGTTTCAAAGGCTGACAGATCTCTGAATGAACGGCAACAATAGTCATTGTCATCTCGGGATTGTTCAGGAGCCATTTTGAAAACTGTCCAAAGAGTGGGGAAAAAGTTTATACTTTTGCAGAGTGGACATGAAGACTGAGAGCAGCCTGTGTTAGGCCCTTGTCTCCAATTTTCTGCCCTGATTAATTACAAAGACTGCTAATTGTGTATTGATGTTAGTTAAAACCATTTGGCATTTGGTATCTGTCTAGTCATGTCAAAATAAAAAACTTTCTGTGTAAATGTTGGGTCAAAGAAAGTGGCATAGTGTTTTTCCCTCATTCATTTTTGTTTATAAATCCTTTAAACTACAAGTATTTGTATTTGTATCACATTGAAAGTGACTGCAATGGGTTAAGAAAACACAAATTAGAGGGGAAAAAAAGCAATTATAAAAATACGGAGTGGAAGTGATGATTTCTAAATGTCATTAATCTGTGGTGATTCTGCCACAGTTTGTAAACAATGAAAGGATCTGATTTTCAGCAAGTTGGCTATTCACGTGTTGCACATCTCATTTCTGTTGACTGTTGTTACACATCAATACACAAATGAGAAGCTAAATTCTGCCTTCCTTTCCCAGCCTGGCAATACTGACTGCCTTACCTAGAGCTTCCCAGCCATGGCACAGTCCCTGTCCCAGGCCCTGACAGGACCAGCTTTGGGACTTCCAGCCCATTGGCTTTCAATCTCCAACTCACATTTATAGAGTGTTTGCCTTTTCTTTCCTGCTTTGACACAAACTGATTGATTAGATGATTACTCCACAGTGACTCACACATCTGGGAGTCCAACATCTGGATATGTTCCCATTTAGTGCAGATTCCCAAGAGCCTTCTTAACTGTCAGTGGTGAACTGCCTTTGCCTCCTTCTAACCTATGTCTTGAAATAATCCAGAAGTTGCTGAGTCCTGTGGGCGGTACCTCAATAATTGCTTTACCTCCAAACTTAGGGCATAATTTAGTGTTAGTTCCATGAGTGTGAGTCAGTTAAATGAGTACTAAACTACTACTACTACAGCCACAAGTTTCTTAACTACAAGATTTGGGGATCCACCACAGACACTTGTGGCCCACCATCTTCAAACCTACTGCGACCTACATGGGAACATAATCTGTAAGAACTGATTTTATCATAGCTTAAAGGACTTCAATCCAATGTTTAATAGCCATTTTCTAGTGTGACAGCAAAGCACAGCCTAGAACTAAGTGCTTTGCAAATTAGTGCATGTAAGGCTTTAAGGGTGTTTGGTTTGTCCAGTCTCCCCTGTGATGTTTTACTCCATGTTCAGCTACTGAGGGTTCCAAGAAAACTTTGAAGCAAATACTTCAGTTAAATAAGCAGACTTGCTCTCAAGTGAAAACTACCGTATGTAGATCTCAGCATCCCTCAGACTCTAAAAGACCATCATCCCACAATTTTCCTGCTTCCACAAAGCTCGTGGGTTCTAGGAATGCCTTTTTCTTTATAGTAAAAATGTTCATTTGGACATAAAAGCATTAAACTTTAGTACTCCTCTCCGTGCCATGTACATCTGAACTTTTTAAAATGAGCTTGTGTTCTGGCATTGCCCGGAGCCTTCTGCTCTCCACCCTTTGCCATACAGCTTCTGCCAGGAAGGATTGGTGCTGTCACCCTCCTGCCATTGCTAATGTCATTTCAGCCACAAACAGCCATCATGATTCCCTTTGGTCCCTTTGCCATTTCCCATGCAAAAAAATCCTGTTTTGAGCAGAATCAAGAGATCTTTTTGCCTCCACTGGCAGCAAGTTCAAGAAAGGGAAATGTGACCTGTGCTGCTCACTGAGTTCATGTGGAATGATGATGTCTGGAAAGTGGGTTGGCATTTACCAGCTGTGGGAACTGCCCCATGTGTTAGAGGCTCTTTGACAGAATCTGAAAATGACTGATTGGTAAAAGAAAGGTACAACCCAAACATAGATCCCAGAAGTCACAGAGACAACAAAATGTGATCACAGTGTCTCTTACAATTAACAGCAAGGAGAGAGATTTCAGTACAGCTGCAGAAAGGTACCAGCAGCTCACGTTGACATCAGGATACTCGTTATCTGAGGCAGATCAAGCAAAGTGAGACCCAAAATACTTGAGTTTAGACAGCTGAGAGGACTCAGAAAGGGTGTTGAGCTGTCTCAGATAAAATACATGTACAAAACTGTAATAGAACAAAGGAAGTATAAAGTACATTCTGGTCAGAGAATTATTTATTATGTTGTGGGAAGGAGCCTGATAGTTTAAATGCATTATCTCCCTATTGTATTGCAAGTCATCACAAGCAATCTGGAGGAGCTACATTTCTTAGTCCTTCAGGAGCATTTTGATAGCATTATCTTTAAGACATAAAAATTGCACTACACTGCTTAGCTGAAGCTCTTCATCTACAGTTTGTTGCCCTGAATGCAAGGATAATCAAGTAAGAGCTTTCAGATAAATATCAACCTTATGTTAAGTAAATCTTTTTTCCACAGAAAAACTGGCTGAAGACAAAAGATTTTATTGTTTTAAAGCAAGCCAGGTAAACTGAATAAGAGGATTTGGATTACATTTCATGTCTCACCAAGGTACAGATAATGAAATCCTGTTCCTTCGATTCCAAATATATGTCTCTCAAGATTAAAAGCAAGGATTACCATTTACCACAGCTGACTGGATCATGCTAACAAGGAATACAAAAAAAATTTGGAATTCATCAACTTCTAAAGTAAAGTGAATAGAATACGTACATAATGAAAAAAAAACTTAGAAAAAATCTAAACTTTTTCTGATGCCTTCTGTCCCCTTTCTGTGGATGTGATTGTATAAACATGACTTAACTCTGAAAGATTATTGAATCATAAAGGGATCTGATTTTCAAATTATCTCTATTTTAACCTTAATTTTTACTCCAAGATTCATCAGGGAGCAAATCTAATAAATAAATTCTGTACCTGTTTTCCTGCTGTGTTTTTAAAAAATCTCCTTGGAGACAAACAGCTTAGCTGAATGTGTCCGAAATATGCCATGTCTCATAAATGGCTGAGAACAGAGGCAGACACTCAGACACACAAACTCCATTTGGTACACCTCAGAGGAAGGGAAAGGGCCAAAAGTACTGTAAGACACCATTGTTTTTCCTCAGAACAGGTGGGGTCCCCAAGGGGTTCCCAGAACTGTCGAGAAGAAACTGTAAGATGCTCTAAATTCTGGCTGTTAGACCCCAGGGCCACACCTGCCTCTAACAGCCGGCAGCACAGCCCTTCCTTCCCTCCTTCCTCATGGACTGGCATAAGGAATTTGCTGGCAAGGAAACGTGCTTTGAATGCTGCTGCAGAAATCCTGGAGAGCAGCCAGGTCCTCTGGCACACCCGGCACACCTGACAGGCTCTTACATTCAGCTTGGGAGAGACTTGGTGCTGGTGGGGGATGTTGCTGGTGACACTGGGGGAAGCCTAACCCTTCTGCATATGTGGTTTCCTCCTCGTGTGCAACCTGGATCCGCACTCCTGCACAGGACACACGGCCCAGCTGTCACTGTAAGGTCTGCAGGAACAGGGAAAGCACTTACTGACATGATTTCCTCCTTTACCTTCTGATTGTCTGGCAATCCCCTTGCAATTATCTGCCAACTTATATCACTTAGCAAAAACCATACCCTTGAAGCCAAGCATTTCTGGAAAACACTTTACACCATTCATGACGTGCAGAAGCAGGCTTGGCATACTCAAAAGCTAAAAGGAGCTACAGCAGCTACCATGTTATAACAACTTAAGGGATGTCTGTGCTGAAATGCTAAATTACACCTAAAACACATGACAATAAAGACACCACAGTCTTTAGTGCTGCTCAGTTTCCCATCTGTTCAAACAGTACCAATCCAATGAAGTATATTAATGCTTCTGTTTTCCATGATCATTTCAACTTTCCAGCCCAAGTGTGTTTAATTGTTTGAGTGGAACTGAGTAGCCCTTACTGACTGCTCAGGCGCTTTACCTGCAGCCCAGTGCCAGTGCCTGATACCAGAAGATTGTTAGAAAACCTGGATGGCAACTTTATGGAACAGGTCCTATGGGACCTGACTTGGAAAGGTGCCCTCCTTGATCTGCTGCTTGTCAACAGAGCAGATCTCATGAGCAAAGTGGAGATTGGGGCCATCTTGGCCACAGAGATCGTGAGGTGATTGAGTTTAAAATCTCTGGTGACAGGAGGAAAAGTGCCAGCAAAACCTGTGGCCCTGAGGAGACCAGAATTCAGGCTGCCCAGGGAACTTGTGAGGAAGGTCCCTTGTTTTTCAGGTGCTGGGGTCCATCAGTTCTGGTCACTTTTCACACATCACTTCCTAAGGACATAGGAGGTGGAAGTCCAGCAGGCAAGGCAGAAGGTGGCTTGGCTGAACAGGAATCTCCTCTGGGAAATAAGGCAAAAAGGGAAGGTGTGTGCCCAATGGAAGCAAGGTCAGGTGACATGAGAAGAACTCAAGAGATGTTCCTTGCCACTGTAGGGAAAAACTTTGTGTGGCCAAAGCTCAGTTGCAGATGGAACAGGCCAGAAATGTGGGCAATAACAAAAAGAGCTTTTCCAAACGTATTAATGGTAAAAGGCAGTGTAGAAATAACATTATCCTGTTACAGGATGAGGATGGTCACCCCACACACAGGGACATGGACAAGGCAGAGGTGTTTAATGCTTTCTTTGTCTCTGTCTTCAACATGGACAACAGACCAAGGTGGTCTCAGTGCCCTGAATTGGAGGATTGTGACTGAGACAAGCATTAGGTCAGACTGGTGGGCACTGATTGCCTGGTGACACAGCACAGACTGAGTCCACACTAAAGCATTCTGTCTTCTGTCCTGCAGAAGCAGTTAAACAAGTGGCACAGATCATTGCCACATTACCCTGCATCCAAAAATGGCTCATCAGGGAGATTTTATCATCCAGCTCAGAGATGGAACTGCCACCAGGTGCAACAGACAGGGGCCTGCAGTGCTCCCAGTGCCTGCCTCCACTCACACACATGAAAGATGTGCTCAGACTTTTCATTGGTGCCCAATTTGAATTGTAGTTCTTTTTAAATGATAATTTTATGATCATTCTTTTTCTAATTATTATTTAAAAATTATTAATAGATGAGAATTATCACATTGTTTGCTCTAGCATTAAAATGAAATTGAACAATGACAAATTCTTCATTAGTAAACTAACGTGGTGAAAAATACCAATTCTGTTGTTTTAAATGAGGTTCATTTAGTAAGTTCAACCTCCACCCTAGACGTATACCTTACATCTGTTTAATTTAATGAGAAAAGACAGACAGTGTTAATTACTTTATGATGGCTGTTCTGCACTGTGGCTTTGGCAAGTGAGAAAAGAAAAATTCCCATGGTTTTAAGTGAAAGGAAATAACTTCTAAAGGATAAAAATGAACTTAAACTGGATGGCAGAGAATTATTTAAAGTTGAAAATCTTTGGGAGTTTTATTTGCATATACATGTTAAGATGCAAAAATATGCTAAGATAACACGTGTCCATTTCTTCACTGTCTATGATGATGATGATTTACATGAACTCTGGTTAGGGCAAAGGGAATAGGGCAAAAGCAGATATGAAAGGCCCATGTTAGCAATTCAATTGTCATTAGTTTGCCACCAGTTAAAATAATTCTACAGAAAGTAATGTTTGACCAGAGCCTGAATTTGAGTAATTATTGCAGGGGGATTTGTATTGACTCTATCTTGAGTTGGCATTAATGGAGCACTGACACCAGTACTGCTCTGAGGAGCCAAGCTCATCAAGGAACAGAAACATCCTCACTGCCACATGTACCAAGGCAAAGCAATTTGAGCTGTTAATTGTCCACAAAGACTCACTGGTCAAGCGATTTCAAAGGAATTGATCCATAATTGTTCCTGTGTCTCACAGGTACTTCTGGCCTCCTGAAAGAAAGGTTCTGCCTCTCACAGAGGAGGAAACTGAGGAACAAACACCTACAACAGATCACACACAACAAGAATAAGAACCGAGTGCCTTGTAAGTTGGTCAATTTGTAAGCAAGACAGAGGGAAAATAGCTGGAGTGTATTACTGAACAGAAGCTGCTCTTCATGCCAAGAGTCTGCAATATTTCCACAGGCTGGAATTTTGCTCTGCCAAGTTAAGATGACATCTGCTTCCATCTATATAGGATGCAGTGCTTGTCCACTTAACTACTTTAACTACTATTAACTGCTGGATTTCACCTCAAAGGCCATAAATTTAGCATGATATTGTAGAGGAGGTCACACTTAAGATACAAAGTGTGTGTGTGCCCTGGTGATGTTGCTGTATCTGTCCTATGAAGGCCATGGGTAGGGATCTGATTTTACTGTCTGATTCCACTGGAGCGATTTTGTTGCCTTACAAGTTGAGAGGACTGTTCCAACGAAATAAGTAAAAATAATACATGGGGAATTCTGTAAGGAACAATGAAGCCTATTGTCATGGATTGTTTCCTTAGTGATTTCTCTGCTAGCTGCATGGTCAGTTGGATAAATTCCTTCTGAAACATTATGTGCATGATCTATATATTGCAAATCTCTCACCTGAATGCAACATTTTCCCCTCATTTCCTATTGAGCATGGTAAATTCATTGTGACTTAATGAAACATTTAATTATGTTTATTTCTGATCAGAATTTACAATTTTTCTCAATTTTATCCTTTCTCTCCAGTTTGAGGTTGCGTTCCACTGATGTCAGATATCTCAGAATGAAAAGAATAAATCTTATTGCAGTGTAAAACCAACGAAAACAGAGAGCAAACTCTTACAGAATAATGTGTTATATGTATAAACATCTGCAGCCAGCAGCTGGAATAGGTGTGAATATTTCTCTTTAGCAAACACTATGCAGTATTTCCCACACAGCTTTTCTCATCCTTTTCTTCAGAATATTTGAAAATGCTCCCAGTTAACTTACAAGTTTTGCATGTGCATTCGTGTTAGCCATTAATGGAAAGTTAAATAAAATGGGTAAAAACAGGCTTCTGTGAAACTTTAAAACTACTCAAAACACAGATTCTGACCTCCAGCTGCACAGACTGACAATAATTAACATGTGTGTTGTCACAAATACTCGAAATCTACAGGAATATATTTTCTTCTTTCTTTAATTAAATACTACATTCACAATGAAATCAGCATGCTTTGAATTCTGCATAATCTTACATTTTTTGTCATTTCCAATACCATTTTCTGCAACTGTCTTAGGAGGGCTGCAGATGTAAACTATATAACTGTAGTATATAACCCTGTTTCCTGAGACCAGGCTCAAATTTTTTGCTCATGTGCAGAACACAATTCCATTTTTTTAATATTTGCAGACCAAAAGTGATGAAACTTCTTCCCAAATAACACATGATTATCAGCATCTAAATAATGAAAACAACAGCTGCAATGGTTGTATTTTATACATAATTGCTAAGTGATTGTTTCCAACAAATTTTTTTCCACTCTGTTACTTTTACACATATTTCAGCACAAGCCCTTCCCAGGACACCCACATCTCAGAGATGACTTCTCAATGCCTTCTGTGGGCAACTAACATCTACAAATGTCATCAAACCTCCCCAGAGGGCACTGCAACTTCACAAGGGCTTTCAGCATTCCCTTAATAGAAACTGAGCCAATTTCTGAACTCAACAGTTGGGTTTTTGGAAGCAGATCTCCTACATCCTTGAGACAACTCCTCTGCTATTGTACACAACACATTCTATAATTTTGGTTGGAAACTCATCAGCTGACAGAACAACAGTACAGATCTCAGTTGGCCCTGGTTCTGGGATGAACATCTTAAACTCATGTTGTGCCAGCACTGAGCCACTGGGATGGATTGTCCCATGTATTCATGAAACAACTGGTCATGGCACTCAGTGATCTGGTCTGGGTGACAAGGTAGTGATCAGTCAAAGGTTGGACTTGGTGATCTCAGAGGTCTTTTCCAACCTAAATGATTCTGTAGTTTAGTGCTCTGTTTAAATACCCATCTCACAGAACTTCAGCTGCCTTACAGCTCCAGTGGTGGTGGGGAATCTGCAGCTTGCCCTTCAGAGAAACTCTCTAAATAATTCTCCCTTCTGCTTTTGTCTGAAAAGACCCAAACTGAGGCAGTACAACGACATGAGATTGGGAAGCACAGAACAAGGTAACAGGAATATCATACAGTGGCTTTATTGACAACTCAGGGAATGGGAAGCAATCATGAGCCTGGTCATGCATCTAGAATTGCTGTGGGAATGATCTGCCTTTGGATCACAGGTAACCTCCAGCAAATGAATCTGCCTTTTGAACATGTCACATTTAAAAAGCTTTGGGAAAACATGATGAAGGCCAACACTGCTGCCCATCTCTGATGGATTCCATTTCCAGCCTGTGCTGTCACTTAGAATGCAGGGAGGAACTTACACCAGACTTGCACAGCTTCTCTCAGTGGCAGGGAAGGTTATGTACACACAACTGTTCCCCTTCTAAATACATCAAAGGGCCTGCACGATGGAGGCCAGCAAATTGCTTTTAACCTGAAGAAAGCAGGGACTCAAGAAGTGAGAGTCAGCATTATTCACTGCTCTGGCCAAGGGTGTTCTAATTTTGCAAACAGCTATTTCAGGATGATTGATAAAACACAATCGATCCAACTGTGTGGGATGGAGAAAATTAAGCAACACCAAACACATCAAAGACTGGTGCATCAGCTCTTCTCCCTGTGGCCACAGACCACAAGATGGTGTAAGACCTTCTTTCTTTGCATCCTACAGATGTGCAAACTCAGCCTGATAAAAAGAGGTCACACCCCACTCTCCTCTCTCCCATTTCCAGAAAAGGATACGACATGCTCGGTCTACTTTTGTGGAACTAAATAAAAATAATATGATAGCGAGTCAGTGAGCACGTCAGACACCACCTAAGTTCAGAACACCATCACTTTTTTTTCCTATATTCTCACAAGTTTTTTCCATTAAACATCCAGAGAAGCACTTTTTCCCTCCTGAATTACACATAAACCTCATTACACAAAAAGTGATATTACAAAGACACCAAAAATCCAATTTTACACCAAAAGATTAACATGGAAGTAACTTGGAGAAGCAGAAGTCAACCCAAATAATTCTTCATGCAAAACTGAAGAGTGTTTAGTTACTTTTGAGACAAATAGAAACAGAAAACGATTTAGTAGAGCTGGGAGGGTTTG
Organism: Sakesphorus luctuosus; assembly: GCA_013396695.1. Lineage (NCBI taxonomy): Eukaryota > Metazoa > Chordata > Aves > Passeriformes > Thamnophilidae > Sakesphorus > Sakesphorus luctuosus. The sequence continues at coordinate 184,046 of VWZD01004057.1, forward strand.
TGCTCATTTTGGCATATTTTGCAATCTCAGTCAACCAAACAGAACCAACCCATTTTCAACAGCCATTGGCATTTTACACTCTGTGCTGAGTCAGAGCTATTCAGGAGCTAAAGCCAGATTGTACAATACATGATATTTATAGATTTCTTCTGTCTGACAAGATCTCCTAGAAATACAAAATGAATGCACAACAAATGTAAATGTCTCTATTAAAATATTTTTTCAAAATGCTTAGCAGAAATATTTTAATGAAGTAAGGCATTGTTGTATACACATGGGAGATTATGGTAGAAAACCACACATTTGATAAGATCTCATTCTTAAAAAAAGATCAAGAATGTGGCTTTCTACACTTTTAAAATTTGCAAAATCAACCACATTTCAGGAAACCTCATTTTAAAAAAAAAATGGCATTCCAGTAAATGCCAAGATAAAATTGGCTCACGTTCAGTCCTATGATAAAAGATACATTAAAGCATATAATCCAAAATTGAAATATCATCAGGTTAAATGAAAGCTAACCTTCACTCTAAGTGAAAAAGCACATACTCATTTATGTTTGGTAATGTCTACAAATAATTTGTGACTCATGAAAGCAGATACAGAATCCTGTGAAACTATTTAGTGGTTGGAGTATATTGTGTGGGTTCCATCCTTGCTGCTTTTGCTCTTAACTGGTCCCTACACTCCCTATTTTCTTGTCTGCTACATACAATAGTGGAAGAACTGTGTGTTTTCTGTGTTTGGAACTTGCCACACTGTTTGGAACAAATGACTACAGAAGGTGGTAAGTGAACTGTTAAAACAGGAAATCTCAGTGGTGACAGGTACTGAGCGAAAAGGGGACACCTTCAGCCTCAGGTGAGGGGGTTGGTTGATGTAAAATAAGTTCAGTCATTAAGAACATGATCATTCAATATTCTGTGTTGCTGCCACTGCCAGTGAAGCCACTGGGTAGTCAACATCTCTTGGTGTTGTGATATAAACACATATCTCAAGCAAAAGGTGAGCCAAATCACAGCTGTGCCCTGAAATGGGGTGAGACTCAGCACTGAGACAGGCAGAATTAAACAGTTGATGTTCTTACCATTAATTTCCTTAAACCCATCACCCCTTGCCTCTTTTTATTGTGGCATAAATATTAAATCACTTTAAAATTGCAGTGGATAGCATAACCTACATGAAAGAAGGTCACCAAAGAGATGTTCTACCTTTTAAGGTTCATTCAATACTTTTTCTTTCTCAAACCTACCTTCTTTCTCTTGTCTTCATTCTACATAATAAGTCACCATTTTTCTTCCAATTAGTCACTAGTTAGGGACTTTGAAAGTCCTTTGGCTCCAGAAATCTAGAATATCTAGCATTTAGTAGATTAGGGAATTCCACTGACTTTGATTTGATTTTAACTTAAGGCAGTAATCTAGTATAGCATCATTCTATTATGTATGACTTCATGGCATCCACAATATATGCCCATTTTGGGGAAAGATATTTTCTTTTAAATAATGTAGCCTTTTAAAATAACAGCTTTTAAAAGAACGCATGGATATGAGGCACGCTTGAAAGTGATTATAAGATAAAAGACAACCGAAACACTAGTGGATGGAAGCAGAAACAGATTTTAAGTGCCTCATGGCAATTAATGACTTAACAGGCCTTCACAATTTTGAAGTCAATGCTTTGTATGACTTCAGGATAAAGTATAACCCATAGAAAAAGAACAAGGAGGACTGGTTGTATTTTGGCTTTAAGATATACATATCATGAGGAAAAACGTTTGTGTTGACTACAGTTCAGCCAATGTCTTACCATCAACAGGCAGCCTTATCTACTTGATGTGCATTTGCTAGAGGGTTGAAAAAATCCATACCAAAAACCCCAAAACCAGCAGACTTGTATTTTTGGTCTCATTTTTGACTTGAAAAGAGTGGGGTAGAATACGACTCCAAGTAGTACATTTATGTGGTCAGATCTGGCTGTGCAGTACCACTGCTGAGGACCTCTCAAGCCTGTTTCCAAAGGCCATTGAAGTCAGAGATGCTTTATCAGGATTTGGGTCACTTATTTCCCATGGGTTCAGTTATTTGGGATATTTCCTATTGCCATTGAAAACTGTTACCCCCAGACCTCAGCACAGTCCTTTGACACTCAGCTGATCTGCAAGAAGGTGCAGTAACAAGGGCAGTGCCAGAGAACCCCACAGGGGTGGCTCCCTGGGGTGTCCCAGGCACACACATGCCGGCTGTGCCCACGCTGATATCCAGCTGGATGACAGCCAGCTGTAGCCAGAAGTGTGCACAGAACTCTGTGGAAGTGCCTCCTGCAAAAACGTGAGCTCACACAGAGCACAGAAACGCCCCCATTGCCTGCAGAGCCCCTTCCATTGTAATAAACCATTGGGATAATTTTCTAAGTGCAAACAACTCTAAAGAAAAGTGTGGGTGGTGAAAAGCATAATCTATCAGCTGATAGAACAGCAGGACACATGAGGGGGGAATGGAGAAAAGGAATTGCTCATGGGATTGCTTCTTACAAAAACTATGAAGGCTGAATTTCCTCACAGAGGCAGAGCAGAGCTACTGAAGTAAAAAGATGAGCTAAGGCAACAATATCAAATGATTATCAATATAGTTAAGGTGAAATTGTACAGACAATTCCTAATTAGATGGAGTCTGTTTGCAACAGAGCATGATCATTTTATGGGAAAAACTTCTCAGTTGTGATACTCAACTTTTGAAGGACTGTTCTATGTCCAGATGATCCAGCCTATGGTTCTGGGTACTGAAGAAAAAATCAAGGTTAATATTTTAGTCTTAGAATCTCTACATTAGATTAGATTTTTTTCCTTCCATCAATATCCAAAGTGACCTTCTCAAAACCAGGAATTTGCCGAGAAAGACAATCATCTTTCTTATTTTCCCCTATGCAAGCTCACAACAGCCTGGCTTTCCTGTACTCAGATAAGTTAGCATGTCTTAAATATTGTTGGGTTAATGAGCTGGGAATGTTACATGTGCTCTCCACTGCAATACCACAGAGTTGGACTTCAGAAGCTGAGCTTTGATGCAGCCAGTTGCTGACAACATTTCCACTGTGTTACTGACGTCAGTGTGGGAGAGGTTTAGGCAAACGAGTGTCTGTGTGCTCAGTAATTCAAAATGAAAGGCCAGCTTTTATTCCAGTTTTTGATTCTTGCTTTGCCTCTGAAAAGTGAGTAAAAGTGACTCCCACCAGCAACTATTTTTATAGGTAGTGAGTTCTGTAACTTTGAACCCTTATGTGGTTGTGTATAACATGCCAGGATGCAGGAAAACTGACCTGAAAAGCCATTTTCCAGGATGTGGAGAAAAAATTCACTGAGCTTGAATAAAATATACCAACAAGCATCTGAAATATTTTAAAACATGCCTTAAGCAATACTTCCTTTACTTTCTGTGATTGGTGATAACAGTACCTTTCTACATACTCCTCTACGTTGTCCTACCCACTTCATGACTGAGAAGTCTGACAACCAGATATATTCCATCTGGGAGTTGTGGGTTTAAAGGAGTTTCTCTGAATGCAGGTGTTTCCTGAGGTTCTAAAAATGGGCAAAGAACTCACAGTGTGCTTGCAGGATGTCCAACAAGACAAGCCATTCAAAGTAAAAGTTGTTTCTTTCCTCATTGACTTCTTTTGCCTGATTTCAAGAGAAATACATTGGCCAGGACAACAGGACGTGTCAGAACAGAAGATGTTGCCAAAACATGTTAGTTGAGGTCCCTCATCAGCCATATATATTTTGTGTGAACTCCAGCTAATCAGCTTCTTGTGCCTTGGTTACCTATAGAAATAACAGCATTACCCTGTCTTACACGCCTATTTTTAAGAAAAAACCCTCCAAGAATAAAAAATTGACAGCTGTCTGTGGCAATGGAAGATAAATATGTTTTGGTTTGTTGGTTTTTTTTAAAATAGATGAATTTAGTATGCCACGTTTGGTTTATTCAGCCTGCATACTAATCAGGGCAAGGAGCATGTCTTGTTCCTTCTGGTACAGTGCAGTGCAAACACAGTTGCTACATACATGTTTGCTATTAATAATAAGCGATGCTTTAAGATTCAGGAGTGAAATCTGATTTTCCTGGCAGAGAAGTGCAATTTTAAGGATATTCCATTCTTCTACTGCATTTCCAGAGTTAGCACACCAGGAAAGGAGATATCCCTTTGGGGAGGGGCAAGTCACAATGGGTTTGGCTCTTAGGCAGTTTAAATGGCAACGTTAGCAAAATGCTGAGAATAAATGAGCTTACTAAAAGCAGAAGATGGCTTGGACAGCCAGGTTTCTGCAGGCCTGTTGGTTCCTCAGTCTAGGAAGGTAATTACACAGCCCATTCCACAGTGGGAACTGGATAACGATATGCCCCAGTGGCCCTGACTTCTACATTCAGCACTTCATCCTCAAAATAGATCCTGCTGACCAGTCCTTGGCTGGAATAAAGCCAAAATCACACTGTTGATTCCAAAAGACTTAGTTCAGCTTTGGTAAACTGAGTACTGAGTTTGGGGGTTATGCTGCCTCAGAAACTCCACTGCAATGCTCTCTATTCCCACTTTTTAGATAGCCAAGCACCGCTCGTGCTTGCATTTTTCTATGTGTGTATATCCCAGGGGGGTTAGATTTCTTTTTATACTGAACTTGTTTCATGTATTAATGGTCTAATACACTATTTTGTTTAAGCTTGCTATAAGTTATGTGTGACTGACTCCAATAAACCTCCCTCTCTCTTTGTTTTTCTCTTTTAAAGGACACACACACTTCCTCAAAGGAAAGACTGAAAATAAAGGCTATATTACAAATTGAATGGGATCTAACATGCCTCCCACAGTACACAATCTTGATATTTGGAGAAGTATAAAGCCATCCTGGAAAATGCTAAGTTTGTAATTTTTTGGAAGACAGAAGCTGACAGAAGGAATAAAGAAATATTCTGTATCACTTTCCCATCTGATCCTACTTTTATACTGAGGGGTACCACAAAAAAACAGGTATCTAGAAATTGGCTGCACCACAAATTAGGCAGTTTCTGAGCCTTCTGGTTGAACACGCCTTGTACACATGTGAGGAATAACAGAATGGAACAAAGGCAAATTAAAAACATAACCAAAGAAGCATCACGTCATCTTTGCTGCCACTGTACACAGTGGCAAAGCAAGAAAGTTGCATTTATGGCAGTGCATCTCTTTATCAAAGAGAAAGTGCAGGTGTTTAATTTCACCACCCTGGGAATCATGCTCTCCTTTCCAGCAGCCTCAGACAAGTGATAGACCAGAGTGACAGACCAGACAATTTCATGATTTTTCTTACTAGCAGAAAGTTGGCCTAATCTTTAATAATAAAAGGCCAGGACAGAATTTAATTAATCTTTCTTCCCTTCTTTCCCATACCTGCTTCCTACAAATCAAATATGGCAGGCCACACTGGGAAGAACTTTAACTAACATAATCTAATTCTGAATATTGAATATTAGTTCACAGTGGCAACTTGCTCATGATAAATCCATTAAAGTGAAAGAAAAATCTCACCAATATCTTGTTTCATAAAAATCAAGAAGATTGCAAAGTGTTTGCAAAGTTTCCATCAACAAAGAGACAGATTTTGTCTGGAAAATTATTACTAGAAAATATTTCCTCAAGTCTCATAATATGAATTTGGAGGGGTTTGGTGTTGGCCTATAAAACAGAGCAGCACCAAAGCCAGATCTCATAAAATAGAGTAATTGCTGATAACTTGGGAGCAAAGAGAGAAAGGGAGAGTGGCTGTTGGCACCCCCAAACAGGGATCTCCCCATCTCTCCCAGGAGGGGTCTGAATGAACAACAGTGTCCTGCTTCCTGTAATTGCTTGTAAGAAAGCACCTCTCAGCTCTTGGCTGACAAAATCAAGGAGCCCCAAGCATTTCCATGTGCTGTTCTGAGATTTACCTACAGCCTGGTAACTCAGTGCACAAACACACTTCAGAACTTTATAAATTCCTGATGCAAGAGGGAAGAAAAGGACACTGTAATTAGTAGGCTATATTAAAAAAAATAAAACTTTACCTCATTTTCTCTCCCTTGGAATCTCAAACATTGATAAAACAGGAATTAGAGGGTTTGGCACAGACTTTCCAACTCTCAGCCATGTAATTCCGCCAAACCCTTTGCACATCACTCATAAGGAATATTAGTATCTAAGGTGTACTGTAGGGAATATGGCCTTTCAGATTTCTTACTATTAGTAGGATTGTTCGTAATGATAGTATTAAAATTGGCAGTGATTCTAAGATGAGTGGAGATCACCAAAACCTGTATTTGCCACCTCCATTCAAAACGTATATGTAAAGTACATAGGGTACAAAATAACAGCATGGGATCCATCATTCAATTACAGGGCTCCCATTAATTCAGGCAGATAATCTGAGATTTTCAGTTACTGTGGGAATTTTCAAAGTAATTAATGGGGTTTGGACAACATGACATCATTGCAATGACTGACATTTGGTTGAACTTAATATGTCACTTAGCATTCACTGCTAAGCAACCAAGCTTTCGGTATGCTGAATGCCTGAGACATGAGGTCAATGTCTAAAGTGGATCTGCAACACAATTACCAGTAACTACCAGTCTCTAGTGAAAGTGCACTCACTTTGGTTATTATTTCAGTAATTCTGTTCCAGAAAACTTAAACCTTTAAAATGTTTTTTCATACACGCAAGTGTCCCCTTCATAATTGATAGTTCTGCACTTGTTCTAAATGGAGGCATTTCCCATTTGTTATCCATATTGGTGCTTGCTGCTTAAGCACAGCAGTTATGGCCTGCAAATAATGAAGACAAAACAAGATAAATTGCTTTAACTTGGCTTCCAGTTATTTCATATTTACTTTTACCGAGATTTGAGTTATTGATTAAGATGGATTTCCAGGAGCAAAAGGCAGATCCAGAGGTGGGTTTGATGTCAAAGTTCCACAAGGGACTAAGGACAGTGATTTAGTCTCATTTGGTGAAGAATAATTCAACAGTCTCCATAATGGAATCATAATTCTGATCACAACACCAGAAAATCATTGTACTGAGAAGCATTTCAGATGTATTTCAACTTATATTCCAAAGAAGAGTTGACTTTGATGAATTCTCATTAAGACATTTGTTCACTTTCAGTCTGTCTGTTCTCAGGCTTTTCTATATAGTGCAGCCTTATAAAAGATGCATGAAATGTTACATCTTTTCACCAAATAATTTTTTCCACTCACAGAATGTTGCTTCAGGAACTGGTCCCACCTTTTCCAGGGGTAATTTGGAAAGGGTCCCACCCTGACCAAATCTGACCTCTGACTGATTGCTACAAAACCTACACGCCCCAAATGAGAATAACTGCCCAGGACAAGACATGTAATAATGATCTCACCTGACAGAATGGGAATGATACAGCTGAAGAAGTGGCCAGAGTAGTGGAAACACAAAATGGATCACTTTCTTCCTTGCAGTGCTCATTTGCTTTGCCAAACACACTCAAACAGGAAGGATAAAGTAACAGTTGATGGCCTCAGCTCCAGGAGTTACCGACCAAAGTATGTGATTCATATATACTGCAACTAGTTAAGAAGAGACATATTAAGTAATTCTGGAAGGAAAGCAGCACTTGTCAGTATCATTTTAGTGCTAACACAAGAAACCCATAGCTCTGCTTAAAACAGCTGAGCCATAATTTGTGTGATATACCTTCCAGGCAGTTAGAAGCACTTTTTCAGCAACATGACCATAAACTGCCAGATATTTTTAGCATTTGGTTATGATTAAATTATGCTTTGACTATCCCAACATATCAGTAAATGCCAACTCAATTCACATTTAGCCAACTGGCTTGGCAGTAGCTGATACGAATGCATTTATATTTTAATCTTGTCAATGAATATTGAAGACCAAATATTATTGACAGCTATCAGAGCCCATTAACTCCAGTTTGATCACAATGTTCTTACCTAAAATTGGGATAAAGGCTAACATTCTTACCCAGTTGCAAATGTATGAACTTTGCACATAAAAAATGTAAATATTGGTGTCTGTGCATTCCTATGTATTTTATCTTTACTTGGGATCAAACCTGAGCTACAGCTGAACCACTTTAAGACATTAAGGAAACTTAAAAGCATGTAAAGTAGGGTCATTTTAGAAGACAAGTTTATGCTCCAGTGAACCCCAAGAACTTCAATGAACCTCCAGGTTTTTAAGGATCTTTCATCATAACAAATGTTTATGTTAAGCATATTACCTCTTAGAGTATAATTTTTCATTTTGTGAAAACTTCTGCCCTTGACCTCTGAATTACAAACAAAATTCTTAAGCCCAACATGGCTCTTCAAATCAATTCAACTGAAGTCTATTTCATTGAAATAAAAACCATGAATTTTCAAATTTGTGGAAGATATGCCTGACAAAAGAAATTCAGAACTGCCTTCAGATTCTGAAGTCAGCATATCTAGATTTAATTTTAAAATGTATTTTAAAGGAAGTTTTCAAAACCCTCAGAATGTTGTTTTCCTATTACCGTTATATGAGGATTCCCCATTCCATGCTCTGTACAATTCCCATTAAATTTAGTGTAAGATTGATACTAATTTAAGTAAGAGTTGCATCTTCCCAAGGATCAACTTTAATCACATGATTGTACCTATTTATCTTTTGTATTTTTCACAGAGATGTTTTTCACAGTTAAATGCTTGCTTTGAAACCACTTTATGCAGCTTATTAGCCCATATAAAACTTGGAATAGCCATAATACTTAGACAAAGATAAAACCAACATTTTAGAACAGAATTGGGCTCTTTGTATCTTATTTCCACACTTCTAACTTTAGGTCTTCTCATTGCAAATATCTCCTGAAGCATCTCCTTAAACTGCTGGGATATGACCAAAATTCTTGTTCTAATATAAAACACTATATTAGCCACTTGGGATATTTTCAAAAGAATTTCGTATCCTCAAGCTACAAAGATCCAGATAAAGTAACTTTTTTCTCTTACTGCTTGTTGCATTTAGAATGCAGGATACTGGAAGGATATGTGGTGAGTAACTATGGATACACAAACAGAACCCATCAATGTTTTGTGGATATTAAGTTTTCAATCTATCAACCTCAGCTCAATCCAAATTTCAGGCTCTTTCCTACTCCAGCCCCTCCTTGTGAGCTATTTTCACTGAGCTCAGTGGAATTTCCACAGATAGGATACAACCCAAATGAGCATTCAGCTGTGCTCCAAAATTAGGTAAAAGAAGCCAAATGTTATCATCCTCTTGCTGAGAACATCTTAGCTGAAAGAAAAGGAATCACATGGCTTCCAAATGGCCTTAGAACCATGGAGCAAAGAGGTATTCAAGTCAAAAATTACAGATTAATCCTCATGCATGTAATTTTTTTTTAACACTTCCAATTCTCAGCATAAAATTGCTCTTTTATAATGGCCAATCTTCGCGAACGAAGATTTGGGAAGGGCACTCCCCCCCGTGGGTGTGCCCTTCCAGCCTGCGCAGTGGATTTTTTAGGTGAGGCACAGCGTGCGTAGAACTGGCCCCACCATTTAAGTCCTAAGGTTCATTTGCCAAAGCCAAGCAAGCTTGGACAGTGACAGTGAAGTCCTTAGGACTATCTACAGCACCCGGTACTAACCGGGGCTGACCCTGCTTGGCATCTGAGATCTGACGGGATCGGATGGCAGGGAGGCATTGAACTGCCGGGGACGGTCCCACTGAGACTCGAACTCACGACCTTGGGAGTCGGAGTCCGGAATGCTCTCCGCTACGCCACGGGACATGGATTGAGAATTAGCAATATCGTCTGCTCCATTTCTGGATGTATTTCTTTCAGAAACACTGGGGAAACCACTGGCGTTTCACTTTGAAAAATTCCATTAATTTTGTTGGTAAACATTTAACACTTCAATTGAAAGCGTGCTCTGCACACAGCTGGGAAACTGAGGTTATAAACCAACTTTTATCAGCACGATATCAGCCACCTCCATGACTGCACAGTGTGATTAGGGGAGGTGACCAGTCCCTACACTGTGTAGGGTAAGGACTGATCAGAGTGTGAGCTGAGCTTGTGTCCTGTGTCACCCTCCTGATGACTGCAGGGTTAGAATCTATGTCTACATGGTTTGCTTCTCAAAAATGCCGAATTAGAAAACTGTTGTCAAATTGTGCTTCCAAAGGAGAGATCTATCACCTCTTCAACTGTTTCTAGAATGCAAACTTCTTCCATTTCCACTCAGAAAATCCAAAGATCTGATTTCAAAGCTCTGATGAACTGTGGGCTCTTCCCAGCTGAAAAATGAAAACTGAAAACTTGTCCCATTTTTGCTTGGTTTCGGTTTTTCCCCTACAGCATATGCCTGTATGTACAGATTTAAGGGTGTTTTAGCCTTCCAGCTCATCTTTGCGTGAGATTGGAAGGTTCAGCATTCCCTGTCCGTTGCTCCATTTCCAAGGCACTTCCCACCACTCGTCCCATTGCTTAGCTGGGTAAGACACCCCGTGCCATTTACGGGCACGACTGTCTGGGGAGAAATGCAGCGCTTTGACCGTTCTTCTCCCACTGGGAGCCGCTCCGGTCCCGGAGTTAAACCAGGTCTAACCTTCTTTAGGTTGAGCTTAACAGCGCTTTGTCTGGGGCAATGGGGCCCTCTGGTGGCCAGAGAGGGCACAGCCCGGCACAGGGACACGGCCGGGAGCGGCACCGGGAAAGTCTTGCATTCCCAGCGGGAAAGGACAGATGTGGTGCTGCAAGAGGCAGATGTGAAGGAGGCGGTCACAGCTACACAAATCCCTTCCTGCCCCTCACAATAACGCTGCATTGCCCCCTCCGTGCTGGCACGGACCGTCCTGCAAAGGTAATACAGCCCACACTCTATTCTCACATCTCCCACTGCAAAGAGAAAATCCTCCAGCAGAATTATAAGCAAAAATTCTCATTGGATCACTGTAATATAATTTGGAAACTCAAAGCAATGCCCTCAGTTTGTCCTGGCTGGCAAAGCTCGCTGGGAGCTCAGGAGACTCCTAAAATTATTCTAACCAGAAGGTCAGCCACAGATTTAAAATGCCACTGTGGCAATATATCTGGGGTTGGGATCACCATCCAGGAGCTGTTGATCAGAGCTGTGGATGTGCCTGGCTCTCCATGCCAGGCAGAGTGAAAAGAATAAGCACAGGAGGACTAAATATGTGTTATTTTTGCTGCAATTTATCCAGACCTTTCTCTTTGATGTCATGGCCATTTCAAGAGCTTAGAACGAAGGCAACAGGAAAGAATAGGGCTCTTATTTTTGAATGCAAATGTACACCAACTTTGTCTCTCTTGACATTTAAGCTACAAACCCACTCTGGTCTTGATTATTCCTAGAACTGTTAGGTAAATCACTATCAATTAATAATATCTGGGAAAAGTATCTGAGCAGGAGTATATTTAAATCTCACAAATTCACACAACAAACAATGACACTGTTGGCATGAGCACTTGGCCAATGCTGTACCCAGGGAAGCCTAAGCCTCACAATGTCCAAACAAATTAAACTCATCAGAAGACAAAGTTTAATCAAAAATGTCCAGAACAGTAATAGCAACCAGAGATTCATAATAGACTGTAAAAGAGATAAAACAAAAGGGTCATTTACATGTTGCACCTATCGTTGAGAAGCTCAAGAGTTTTATTCTCAAAGAGCAGCCAGAAACTCCCTTCATCTTTTCAAGGGGGTTCCATATAGATTCTGCTGTTGTTACCAGTAGCAAGAGCAGCCCAAAAAAAGAACCAAGGCAATATGCATACTTTGTCTTTTGGATAAGATGGCATGTAACTTTTTTAACTTGCTGCATTATATCATAATTTTCCTCCTGACTTCAGCTGTCAGCATGTCATGTTCTGATCCCCTTTCAAGCTTTCATGACAAAGCCCCCAAGAGATTAATTCTTTTCATTCATCGGGTTCTACTTTAAAGTCTTCCGTGCCTTGAGGGAAGGAGAGCAAACACTGGAGGGTCAGTAGGGGGTTAAACATTCTTTAACCATATGAAACAAATGTGCAAGCCTACTAGTTGTCATAGGCTGGTAGTGGGGAAAATTGATTAGCAAATGAAAGACACAAAATAGCTAACTAATTCTGCACATTTATCTGTGAAGTTAACACTTTGAGCTACATGCTTTCTCAAAACACTTCTACAAGCTTTTCTGCCTTTAACTGCTTTTATACACTTTCCACCAGTACTTTCATTTTCAGCTAAGTGATTTCCACTTAAGTGAAAAATTTATCCATGTGTAGAAGCAGCAGGTGTTTGTTACTGTTTTCCGTGCCTTGACCTGCTAGATAGTTTTCTTTGGGCTTTTCCAGTATAAAGCCTCAGAAGGCTGATGCTTCCATGTGATTAGTACATGGAAGATAAAAAAGGAAGCAGGACCCAGGAGTCCTTATGGTTAAAATGCTAAGTTTAGTGGCACAGATCAGAATATTCTAACAACCTAAGTCCTACCTTAAACTCCTCTGAAGGTTTGACTTAGTCTGTGAAAGATTTCACACAGTTTCTTTGGGGAATGTAAACAAGCTACAGTAGCTCAAGAGCAAAAAAAGTCAAGGGAATATCCTTTACTGGCATTGCATTAAGACCGTTTTCCTTTCCAGATGACTGCAAATGATAAAAGTCTGTATTTGGTTTGAACTCTTGTACCAACTGAAAGGGTTTTTTTTTCAACTTAGCAAAACTTAATTCATCTCTAAGAACTGCTACCATTAGGGAGTTCAGCTTCATGTTGGTTTCTGCTTGATTGCCATTGGACTCTGGTTTAGATAAGATCGTTGCTGTGATCTAAAGAATACTTGACTCTCCAAACTCTGTCTTGAAACAAATGATCTTAGAGATATGTTCAGTGTACGACAAATGGACATCCATTTCAAAATGAAATCTAGTGAAAAAGTAGAAGTACAGTTCATAATTTAAGTTCAAAGTAAAACAAAAGAGTGAAAGTAAAAAAAGACACCAAACCACAAAAGGCACAGAACTGAAAATACACATAATCCAAGCTGCATGCATCAGACTTTTTCCCCACAGTACCTACCCAAACAGTAACATGCTTCTTTGACTTCTTAATATATTCTGCTAAGAACAAGCAAAACTGGGTTTGACCCTTTTTTATGGTCATCTGGCATTATCTAAATAATCCTGGAATGTAAACTCTTGAGAAAGCCACTATCATTTTAGTTACCAATTCACCTAAGGAGAAATGTTTAAGGAATTTAGGTACCTGTAATTGTAGTTTTGGAGGTAGCAAGATTCTCAGAAGTGCCCAGGTTCCTAATTTTCACTATGAATTAGGTATCTTAGATGTTTTTGATAATCCTAGTAACTCTGCAACCTCAATTTTAGGTGCCTTTAAAACCTGAGCCTTCAAAATTGTGCCATGAAACACTTTTTGAACATTGTCTCCTAAATCTCCAGGTCTTCCAGATCTAAGTTGTTGGTCTTTGCTTTACTTGGAATGTTGTTAGATGTTCCATCTGATTAAACCCTCCAAGTCTTATTGTACATGAAATAAATAACATGACAGGGGAGGCTCTGAATGCCTCACATGGAAGAACCCTACATTGTTCCAAGGGGCTCTCCAATGGCATTCCCATGGATAGAAGTACAAATGGGTACTGAGCATTACATCTGAGCGCCTGTGGATCCAGCACTCAGCACATGTCCTGCGCAGAACCAAACTCTATAACTCACCCTCCCACAGGAGCTGTATCTGCTCTGCTCCAAGGTGCTGTTGGCTGAATTTGTCTCCAGCTAATTTTATAAAAGCACTCATCTGTTACCACCATGTCCCTTTTGATGTATGTTTTAATGGAGTCATTTCTCGTGGTTCATGTGAACTCGTACAAGAAATTCTTGAAGCAAAGTGTGTAGATGTTTCATAGGTGCATAACTGGAAGGGCCATGACTATAATAAATGCTGACCTAGCTATCTGTATGACAATGGAGACTTTTTTTAGTAAAAAGAACTTGTGATGATAACAATCTGCAGGACACACAAGCTCACTCTGTGTATGAGAATCTACTCTGAACACCAGGAGAAGGTATTCTAAAAGAACAAAATAAGGTGTCTGATTTTAATGTGCAGAATCCATAGATCCATCCAATTATGGTTTTTTTCTTAAGCATGCAGCTGAACTTAGAAGCATTAGAATAAGAATACAAGCATGGTTACAAGCATAACTTAGAGGCTAAACTGCAGTGTTCCAACCCCTCAGGACAATTAGTCTGACCTTAGGCATTCTTGCTGCTGCCTTTCCTGAGAGCACATTGGACATAACAAAGATGTGGCTTCCAGCCCTCTGACAGTGTGTTACAGCTCCTACCCTGGTTTGTAACCCAGTTGCAGGCAACCCCTATTATGCAGTGGACAACATCAATTCAAGCCCTAGGCATAAGTACAGGCATGAGATTAGACACAATCAGGGATGCACCAGCATTATGGAATCACTTGCTCCCATGGGAGATGCATATCCTATCATGCAGGGGGAATGAATGGGTCCTGGGGCATCACCCCGGTGTTTTTGTTGTCCATGTTAGTAGAGTCTACACTATGTTTTCAAATAAGAAATAGAATTCTGATGACTGACATCAGTAAAATCTGTGTTTTGTTCCTGCAGTCTTCAGCTGAGTCTGGTGCACAGCAGTGAAGTGCTCCTGACTTGCCTACTCTAAATACGCAGTGTGAACACAGTCCATGATTCTATGAAAGCAAAGCCCTTTAGTAAACATATCCTCATAGTTAATATAATGTATCCTTGTTCTGCTTTATCCTCCAGTATCTTACCTTCACCTTTTCCTGATTCCAGCTGATCAATAACAAATACTACTCATGAAGAAGGAAATTTTACCTTGGGATGCTGCTGGAATTGGTTCACATTTCAAACCAAGAGATGTGGTGAAATACAGCCTCTCACACCAGATTGTGGAACTTTAAGAAAATAAATACCTTTAACATTACAGTGGTTGTGACATTCCTGATAATTATCTGAAGATGCCACAAAAATTCTGTTTATTTGTTTCAAGAGTATTCCCGTTGGAAATATGGTCCTGCACCACCAAGCACAGGGAATTAGAGTCAACCAAGGCTACACACAGCTAAGGCATTGTGTGAATTTATAAGTTCTGAACTCTTTGCAAACTCCCCATTACATTTCAATGCATAGTTCATTGTAAGCAAATGAATAACTTCATGGATAAAAAAGCTTAAATCTGTGCTGCATTGAGGTTTCATTTGTCAGGTGAATCCTGGTTTTACTGACAGAGAATGAAGTCAGTATGTAAGTACAGTTACTTTGCACAACAGAAGAAATAATCACAACATTTCAATGTGAGAGTAAAACAGCAGTGGGATGATTTTCTAATCACTACCTTACAAAAACTCATACATCACTAAGAGCTAAATATACATGAGCAAAACACACTTGTCAGTACAGAACACAGAGGCATGTGGAAATGCAACAGGCAGTCAGTGACCCAGGCAAGAAAAGGAAGCTTCATGGACACCTTTGGCACACTGACTGAAATTCCCTTTTTTTTACTGACTTGTGGATGGTAATTAAAACTGCAGCCCCACTGCATGAGGTGGCATAGTTTAATGAGGGGGGTTTGGTATCCTGAACACTCTGCATCTCAAAATACCTTCTTGCAAGCCTTGTGATAGACAATAATGTCTAATAACGTTTTTAGAACAGAGTTATGAAGTTCTTTTTCAAATAGAAGCTCATCAAAAATAAGCCAAAGTAACTTTTTCTGCCATTAGCAAATCCTTAAAATTCCAAGAAAGTTCAACTCAGCTAAATCTTTATCTGTGAGGAAGTCTGTTCTGCCCGTGTATATCCATGTAAGTCAGAACCTTCTGTGCTCTCTTGCACTTCAAACCTTGGAGGCTGTCTGTCACTTAATTTTGTTATTCATAAGGATTCCTGAACAGGAGAAAAAAGATGGGAGATTCATTCCTTGGTTTGGAATAAATGATGAGTTAACCATTGTCAAAACCCTCCTGGTTCCTTCTGGGCAGAAAGGTTTGCAAGTGGATGTTTTAGTGTATTTTTAGATTCTGTTTGAACAGCTGACAAAGACAAAATAATTGACCACAGATGCAAAGTTAGAGAGAGGCAGAACTGAAAGAATCAGTGTTCGTCTGGAAAACGTCTAATGGGGATTGGAGGAGGATGGGCAAAACAGTCTGAGTTTGATTCCTGGGACTGAATTTCACATGTATTTGATTGTTATATGACTCAGCCTCAGACTAGTTTTATTTCCACTTCACATCATGGGGAGTGCTGGAACTGTGATCTTTGGTTCTGGTTGAATAATCCTGGTTTGTTAAAAGGTTCAAATTCAAAGCCTTGAATCAATGCTTTAAGAAAACCAGAAATTTCACATATGTGGACACAAGACATGTGAAGACATTTTTTTGAATTTAAGAGCAAGTCAGACTAAGTGACACAACATATATCAAGTGATCTCTCTTGTTGTACAGGGCACATGTAGAAGACACGTTCAAGACAGACGGACTTCATTTACATGAGATGTTCAAATGAAATTACTGTGGTTACTTTTAGTCTTGGGAAATTCCTTTTATACTGTAATATATTCCTCTTATTCATATAGGAATATTCATACAGTGATCTTCAGTTTTAATACACTTTCTGGCAGTTCATAAATGAAATACATACTGCCTAAACATGTATAGGTTTCTAATAGCAGAAGAGCCTATACAGATTGCCTACAGCTGTCCTAACCACATGAAACAATTGAACAAGCTCCAGTAACCTTATTTTGCTGTAAATTCGTTCATCAAACGTTAGATGTTAGGCCACAAATAAATAATGAATGGTCTGGCTGCATAACATTGTCTGTTTGGTACGATTTTTATCCTCTGCAGCAATAAAGTCCTTCCCAAAGGATGTATACAAGGAAATATCAGACTTGTCTTCTTGTGCTGCTATTGCCTTGCACAAACAAAGACCATGTTAGGAACAGATTGTTGAAAAAAATGCCTTTATGTGGATTGATTTTCCAATCTTTGTTTAACCAAATGACAAGATCTATCAATGCCCACCAGAGCAGATATGAGTAAGTATAATGTCTATGAATGGAAATTATCATCTTTAGCTGATAAGCTTGTTTTGTTTGAGACTGATTCTATGTAAGTTTAATAAGAAGAATTTGCAAGAATTTCAACTGTCTTTATGTAGAACTCTCTCAATTGTGTGAATTAGAGAAGCAATTACTGTGTCTGAGACTTGAAAACATTTCCAGCAATTCAACATTTTCGGAGTCTTGAGTCAAAACCAAGAACAAACTGAAAGCCAAATTTATTCTGATGTAATTCAAATGGAGGATAAATCTGGTCTCAAGATTCCAGATCATGCTTTGTGCAAGTTTGGAAACGTCCCAACTTCTTTCTCCTTATATTTGCTTATAATGTGGAGCAGGATAATGGGTGGCTATGGCTGTCACCTCTTTCAAAAAGCCTTGGGAGCCATTCTTAAGATCTGCCAAACATGTTACAGTCTTTCAGAGAAAGGTGGAATGAAATCCCATATTATTCTTGATTACTTTTCAAACCAACTTTCACACAGAATACATAAGACATTAAATGGACTGATTTACCCAGAGTGATAGACCACTTTTTCACCAGATAAATTCTGTGGTTGTCAAGTTTTGCACTAATTTAATATTCACACCAGTTAGAAATGGCTATAACAAAAATGATCTCACCTGTCTTCACTTGTTATAATGGGATGGTGAAGTCACTAAAACACTGATATGGTAATTATGAACAACTTATATCAGCACTTCCCTATGAATATCTCTGTATTTTTATGATTGTTTTTCAAGTTTCAAATTAAAACTCAGGCAGCAATCTTTCTTTAAGTGATTTTGAGCAGGCTATAAGGCACATACATATCTGCTGAAAGGTTAAAAACAAACATCCTTCTGCAAGGCAAAGCAAACACCTTATAATGAAGGGATTGGAAGCCAGTTTCTCCTACTGACTTTGAGAATTCATTTAAAGAGCATTTCACTTATGAATCTGAGTAATTCTGATTAAATTGCAGATAGTCTCAAACTTTTTTGCCTGATGCAAGGTCTGCTGTTATCAACATAAGTTCTAGGGATTTTTAATCAAACTGAGGAGGAAAAAAAAACCAACTCAAAACTCTTAAGATATGACATAATTAAAGATCTGGCATACCACGTAAATATCACTGTGCCCCTAATAGCAAGTCACCTATGCAGTGCACATCAGTGTCCCACATGAGAACCACAGCAGCTGGGCAATACCAATCAAATACAGATTTTGAGAAGTAAATAAAAAAATCTGACAAGTGCTTTGAAGCCTGGGAATTAAAAACAGAGAAGGAAAGCAAATATATAGGGGCTTTGTAATGCTTTGGCCCCCAAAGACTTGGAAAATCTGGAATACATCTTAGCCTCACATGTCATATCTAGAAAAGGTGTAGGACAGCCAGGGTTTACATTTGCCTTGGACAGGACAATTATTGAAGTGATTGTATTCCAGATATTATCCTAACAAGGTATCTGGCAATTAAAATTCTTTATTAGTCAATTAATATTTATGAATGTGAAAAATGGGTAAGATCCTATTCTCAATTTTTACTCATGGCAAACTGAGAAAGACACGACCCCTGTGATAGCATCTTCCAACAACCAAAGGTCATAATTCAGGGGTTTGGTCTATTTTCTTTCTACTTTGAAGACTAGAGGTATGAGAGGTTGGTCGAGCTTTTTTGTTGTGTTGGTTTTTTTTCTATTTCTCATCATTTGGTTCTAATTGCAGTGGTGAAAAGAAATGTTATGTTTTATATACGTGTGTTCCAGCATGCACTTGAGCCTGACATACCACTTCTGTGGTGTGCACTGGTGACTGCAGGTGCTTGGGATACCACTCTGCTTATCAACTGAGTTTCACACACAGACCATGTCTACTCCTGGTCACCCATGGTAAAGTACAATTTGATAGCTTAAATCAGCTTAAAAACTCATTAAATGCTGGTACCTCAATTGATCATAAACATCCCTACACAGTCCAAGTATCATTTTCAAATATGTCCTGCAGACAATCTCCACCAGTGGTTAGGCACTTGGGGAGACAAGTGGGAACCAAATTTAGTTTTCAGATGCAGGTAAGCAGATTGCATGTGTAATTAAAACCAAGCATAAGTGCACTCAAAAAAATCTGTCTCAATGTTAACATGTTTGTAGCTGCCCTAGGGGGGAACAGGCTCCTGATCTGAATGAAAAATGTGAGTTCCATCTCACTGGACAAATATATGGTGAACATGTCAGGGTAGAGCAAAAGCAGAACAGAGGATCAACCACAAACCAGAAGCATTTTTCAGTGAGAGGCTTTTTCAATGTTGTGCACATACTAAATGCACTGCAGTTACAGGCACTGTATAGACAGGCATAGGGCAGCCTAAGTAGCAACAGAGAACCGAGTTAAAATTCCTTTTAGATAAGCTCCTACTTCTTTTATTTTGCAAAGGTAAAACTAATGTACTCTTCCCTGAACTCTCTGCTCAAGTAAGCAGCCTGCATGCTGTAACAGTCCTACTGGGTTCTCCATTAGCAAACTAAGTTATTTCTTTACCCACTTCACTGGTTCAGTATTGCCAAACAGGCCCACAGCTATTGCACCTTCATTTACGTAGGTGAGATTTGTCTACTCAGAGAGGTCCTCCATTTACCTTAAGTTCATTTTGCTTGCCCACCTACACTGTCCTGACCAATGCCCTTTGTCCAGCACCTTCATTTTCAATCATACATTATGCATAAATCTACCTTCATCAGAAGGATCCCAAGGAAGTCAGAAGTATAAAGGTAATCTCTTCATTCTCCAAAGTTAGAACTAGACTTTGACACTGTGCTGGTTTAAAGGTAAACCAGCAGGAGAAATGAACTCAGCACAAAAGAGATTATAAAGTCAGAGTTAAAATTCAATAAAAATATTACAATAAAAGCAATGTTACAAAGAGAAATTGGTTTTAACCCACAAACCCCAAAAGTATAACCCAGCCCCCTGGGGTGCAAACACAGTGGTGTTCATTAGCCCCTGTGTTGAACCCCACATGGTTCCCCCTGAGTCCAAGGTAAAAAGAAGGGAAAGAAAAACCTGTTGGTGCACATGATGGTCGCAGTCTAGTCAAGAGTGGTGGTCTCCTCCTGTTGAGGTGGTTCTCCTCTGGATCCAACAAATGATCCTAAAAGTGTCCAAACCCCCAGATTATATCCACTCTGGTTCAGGTGGGAATACCCAGTACCTCCCCCAGGGCAGGGAGCTCCACAATGAGTGATCTGACTCTGCGAGTCAGAGGGTATTTATCAAATCGTTGATGGCCCATTAGCAGCCACGCCCCCTCAGGCTGGGTGGAAGGTGCTAATGAATCCCTGGAGGGGAGTTATCACAGCTCCTGTCTCACAGGTGTCTTTCACACCCAGCTTACATCCCAAGGGGTTGGTTGTGCCCTGGGCAGCTGCTGCAAATTGTCCATTGTTAACAGTTTATGAGAAACTACATAGAGGGTTTAGAATACACAGCTTTGGTCACACCCACACAGTGATAAACTGGTCCCAGCTTGCTGAACTAGGTCAGACACAAGGAATACCAATGAACTGTGTGAATAGATTCATCGTGGTCAATTTGCTTGTAGAGAAACATTACTTAACAAGAGAATGGTCTCTTTTCCTCTCCTTTCCTTAAAACACCCAGAAATCATGTTCCAGCTATTTGCACAGGATCACAGAAGGGTTGGGCTTGGAAGGAACCTCTGGAGATCATCCAAGTACATCATATAACTACTGCACATTGTTCTTTCTCATCAAGTTACACAGAGGCAATGCACACCACAACAGAGGAATTTGTTTCAGTGGGTTGTCTTTTTCAAAGCCTTTGTAGTTTGATATAGTAAGAAAGTAAATGAAAGATACATGACTTACTGTTGGGAGAGTATTTTAGCATTTTAAGGTGTCAGGGGGGGAAAGTGCATAACCCACAAAGTATCACTGATTTTATTTTAAACTTATTCATTCAAAAGAATTCCCCCTTCAAAACTGTTTTGCAGTCAACTGCAGTGAACACAGAAATCAAAGTAGTCAGGAACTTTTAAAGTCCTGACCCATTGTCCTATGAGGAAAATGGGAACTAGGCCCTACAAGACTAAAGTCCAAAATGTGTATTCCTGGAGTCCTATGTGAAATCCAGAGGATTCATTCCAGCAAAGAGCAACCCCGAAAGCACACTTTGCCTCTATATTGTTCTTCCTAAGAGCAAAGCAAAAGGTCTAGTGCTTCACACACTGCTCCATCATGTGCTCCCTTCCTGCCCTGCAGAGCACGCTGGAAGAGGATGCCAAGTGCACCGCAGGCTCCATGTGCTCCATCCTTCCTCTGCACAACAGGCTCCCAGAGGATTCCACGGGGAGAGAGCCAGAATGGCAGACACAGGCAGAGCAACTGCAGAAGACAGTTAAGGAAGAATAATGGAATTGAGTGGTAGATTAATGTTATTAACTTTTAAAAAAAATCTTATTAAAAAAAACCCTATTAGTTCTGAATGAGGTCAAACCTGGTTTGGGATGGAATACATATGACTGGCTTTCCTTTGTTTTCTGAGTGCAATAATTGTTAAAAGAGTTGAAATATTTTTTCATAAAATGACTATGAGTTTTAAGAGGTGACATTTGAAGAAGGATATAAATTATAGAGCAAACATCTAAACGTTTTCATAATGTTGAAATGGTTATTGTAAAAAATGTATTTGATATAATAGGAAGCATATGTTTCATTAGGCTGAATCCACAGAAAACGTTCTCTACAGAGCAACTGCATAATCTTTCACATTCAATATACACTGTTCACCTCCCAAAACATGAGCACTGTACTCTTTTTTACAAAACAAACCTCTGCTGTTGTAAGGAAAAGGAATTTTCTTAAAAGTTTTTGACTAAGGGAACTGCTGCCTATAATTTGCAAAGATGCTTCCCTGAAATGTAGTGAAATAAAACTGTCTGCCAATATAGGTTACAACACATACATTTTGCATACTTGAAGCTCGTTTAAGCCACTGAATTCCTCTCTAGTATTTGGAATCCAGAAATGCCCAATGGCCCCAACTGGAAGCCTCACCATTAAACTCCCTGGACTTTGTGTAAGCAGCAGCTCTAGTCAAGTAATACAGGATTGAACTCACAGTATAATAAGTGTAAGAGGAGGTTTTTTCCACAGCTCTTACACCAACCTGTCCCATTAGCTGGGATGATTTAGGCCAAGTGTTGCTCTGCCACGTAACACTCTCACTGACGTCACTGTATCAGATAACAGGGCTGAACTTTTAAAGATAATTTAATGAGAACAATGATGAAAGAGATTTTAATGACTTCATGGTATATACTCTTCAAGTTACAAACAAAGCATTTTAATAGCTTTTTGAAACATGCTGTCTTTAAAAATCATCATCCACAGAGACAGAAGTAAACTGCAGCCACCATGGCTTACTGTGCTTTATTAGCAGATAGATTGGATGTGTACCAAAACCTTCAAACAAAACCTATTAATCTTTAAAGTGATACATCTCCACAAACATGAACATTAATACAAGAAATGTATTTTCCCCTTGTGTAAGGGAAAAATAAGTACCTAATATGCCTAGTATAACAAAATCCCAAAACTTACAGAAGGACATTCTCATTTTAACTGTCTGAGTGATCAGGGCTAATGCAGCCATGGATGTACCAGAACTGATAAACTGACATCAGGGACAGACAGCATAGTACCCTTCAGGTTTCAGGGAATGAAGGGAAGAGAAAATCAGCACAGAAATGTTAAATGTGTCAGCTAAGCCTATTCACAATTTGGATGACTGAAATTTCAGCAGAGATGTCTCGTGCTCAAAAGGTCATTCATGTCAAAAGCATACTGAGAGATGATGGCTTCTTAAAAATCAGTGCAGGACCATTTAGGCCCCCCCCCACCCCCCACCCCAGGTAAGTGTCAGAAACATACCATAAGCATATTCCTTTATGGAAGCAGGTGTGGCTGCAGGCAAGAGTGGTGACTAACAATGCTCAGGAACACAATAAAAGACACACAGGTAAAAGCTTGGCATTGTCTCTGGTTTCTGTGTCTAAAAGTTAAATACTAAAGTTGGGACTTGCATCCTTTTAAAACCACGGTACTGCAGCAGAGCACTCTGTCTCTTGCTGATGCCTATTTTTAGAGTAATAGAAACATTAAGGATAGAAAAGACCTCCAAGACCACCATGTCCAACTTTGGATTCAATGCCCACTAAGTCAATACCACCATGCCCACTAAACCCCATCATAAAGAACAACAGTACAGAAGTTACTGTGCCTAGTTAAGACATAGATGATTACCTTTCAGAAGATTACACAAAAGAATTTGAAGTCAATCCTTCCTCAGTAAACTCTTCGTCACTTAAAGCTGTTAAAATATACCCCATTTAAGCCAGTGCATCTCCAAAAACCTCAAATTACCTTAAGATCCCTAGGAAAAAGAAAGGAAGATAGGTGTTTGACAAAAGAGGAAAATTATGCTCCGGTTTTTTTCTACATCTTTAAGTCCTAAAAACCATAAAGAACCAGAGTAAAAAGACCTGGCTCAACTCATATAGACAGTCAGGGGCTGAGCTGAAACAAGTGCATAAATCTTGGGATCCCAGCTCAGTGTCCATCTATCTAAGTGCATAGCATTCCAACTCATTCCTCGAGAAAAAAAGGAGACCTGAACAAGGATTACTGTCTTGTATTGTGTTCTGTTTGTGCTGTCCTTTGTAAAATATATCCCCATTCTACTTCAGATTGTTCCATATTCCATAGAATTTTTTTTAAAAATAGTTCATTATTATGTATTTATTTTCATCACTGAGAAGAAAACAACACTGAAGACATTCAGAGAAGTAAAACTGTAGGTCAGTCTGACATTTGTTGTCTCATGTCTGGGAAAACATTTCTTTCTTTCTTTCTTTTAAAAGTCCAAATAAGGGTTTGGGCTCAAAATTAATGCAATAAGGAAAAGCCGATTGTCAAAATGGAGAGCAATGAACAATGGCTGCTTTCCTTCTTTGACAGGAGTGACTAGAACTACAGTTCAAATCTCAGTTTCAGTCTGGGCTTACCTTAAAGCACAGTCACTGGGAAGCACTGCTGCTTTTCCAGTTCTTTGGGCAATTCACTGCTGAGTTGCACAAAAACTACTGGCTTTGGAGTCCCTACAGATGCTGCTGCTGCCAGTCAGGAGGGCTGGAGGTCTGCAGTCTTGCTGTTTACATCATCATGCTGCATTAGGTGAAACCATAATTTTTATGAAGTGATGGAATCACATTTACCAAAAATGATTAAAAAATGAGGAGGTCTCAAACACATAAATGCCATAAGGTGGGATGCAGAAGATGATGTTTTAAAAGAAAAATACATGTACCCCAAGTAAGACAGTTTCAATAGAACAGTCTGAAAGGCAGAAGAGAGTCCAGTTAATCACCCAACCCGTACACATACAACAACACAGACCAGGATGAAATGGCTCAATGCCAGTCAGCCTGGACATAAAACTATTTAAATCATCATAGCTCTGCAGTGCTTATAGACTGAGTATGCACAGATAATTCTGCTTCCACTGAAGCAAAAGGAAACATTTTGCAGGTCTGTAGCGCATGTAGCAAATCTGCACTGTTTTGCAGTCTAAGAGTTAGTTATTTATAGAAATAAAAATGGGATAAGACGCAAAAGACCTCAAGTTCTGAGGTCCCAACAAAATAAATACCAGATCTACTTAAATATGTTGTTTTATTTCTTTTTCCCTCCTCTCCCACTTTATCCGAGTGGTCTAGTCCATTCACAGCTCAAGTCCACATTCATCTTCCCTTCCTTCTCTTACCAGAGATATGTTCTTATCCTAATTCCAAAGACAGCTTTCCCAACCTTCATACTCTAACCCTCTAAAGAGTGAGTTCAGAATGCACAGTGTCCTGCTCACCAGTCCTTCCCAGCTCTGTGGTCCTCAGCAAGACACGGAAATGTGACATTTCACTGTGATATAATCTTACTGACCTTCAGAGAGAGAAATTAAAGACAGCTTGTGCATCCACTGGTATGGAGAGAGGACATAAAATGTTTATGAATGTCTGAGGCTATGCCTCATAATTTCTGACAACATGAGAAGTGTTCTGCAAATCACTAAGTATCCATATTTTAGCTCCTTTGTTATAGTGCAAGTACTCTCCTCCAACTATTTTGTTTTATTTGCATATGAGTACATAAAATTGTACTATTTTTATTGCATTTACCTCATTCAGCAATGTCCATTATATATTAGTTCCCACAAGGGCAATAATTTAACTTATTTTTGTCCATCCACCACTTAATAAGGCACAGCTACCTGAAGAAGAAGCAAAAAATTGTGTTTCCCATTGAATAACTTTGCACAGCATTTACTTTTCCAGAAAGCTTTCATAAGATGGTTCCTCTAAAGTTTTCCTAATTTTTAAAGCTCTTGTTACTGCATGATGAGTAAGGATGTAATAGCCATTAGAAAACCACCTTCATTAGACATAATCGTTCAATATATCCAAGTAATTACTGTTGCAGCTCTGTGCAAATTGAATAATAGCTGGTTTATCAGCTCACAATAAACAAAAATCTGTTCTGCCACCTGGATGGTAATCTTCAAAGCGTGCTTCTCATTATCATCACAACTAATCTCAGTCAGTCTGAAGAAGTAAAACTATTGGCAGTGTCAGAAGATTCCCTGTCAATGGCTTTGTGAAGGGAGAGAGTCACACCTCCTTCTTGCTCCAAAAAGGTGACGCTTCAAGGAGTGGAAACAATCAAGTGACAGAGGGTTTATGAAGACCTGAACAAGTGCACAGGCCTGGAGCTGCCCTCCAGAGACTGCACTCACCCTGGGGATGCTGCCAGCAGGATGAAGGGAGGCTCTAATTTAAGACTTGGTCCTGCACAGTTCTGAGCAGTCTGAACTGCATGAGCACACAGACAGAGAACTGCAGAGATTGCAGACACTAATCAGAAGTACTCAGCACCTTCCAGGACAGACCAAGCCCTTTCTGAAGTGGAACAGGTTTTTAAGTCAAAAACAGTTGAGAGTCAGACAGGACATTTTTGGGCCTGCAGTACAAGCTCAGTAACTGAGTCTCCTACATCAGCATTTTGGGAGGTTCTAGAAGAATGTATTGATTGTGCAGTAGAGATAAGCCCATTTAAATCCCTTTAACTGACATTCCTGTGCACAAATAAGCCATGACTGTCATTCCACCATTTCCATGTGGTCCTAAAGAACTGTCACTCTGTGAGTGAGGGCATCCAAAGCCTCCACCCTGTCTGCCACAAGGAAGCGTTGCCAAAGGTGTCTGGAGTTGACCCTGAGAGCTGACCACGTTTAACTAAAAATACAAGTTATTATTACAAATGAGAGCCAAGTGATCACTTCAGTCCTCCAAAAGTCAGCACACATTGAACCTGAAATGGACATTCTCCAACAGGGTAAACAGCCCCTGCTTTAAGTAAAAACAGAGCAACCCTTCAGGGGCAGGAATAAAATGTGATAGGCATGCACAATTTGGTATTACTCTAGCATTACTCTGACATACCATTTACTGCTCAGTATTTTATTGCAAGCCACCTCTTAGCCAAACCAAAACCCACAGTGACTACATTAGAGAGTCTGCTTCATTAAAAAGCAGCAATGTGGTCAATCTGTCATTTTGTTAGCGATATTTTTGTACTGAAAATGAACACTCCTGTAGTGGGAAACAGTTTGTGGCAGGAGTTAGGTGAGGGTGCTAAGTGCTACTGAAATACAGACAGAGTTGAGGAAAACTGCCACATCACATACTGAAACTAGGTCACTCTTTGTATTTGGAATATGATCCACCACACAGCCAGACATCAGGAACATTTTTTCCCATTAATAACCGTCTGCTGTGAAAATAAGGGGAAAAGATGATCTGATACTCAGAATCAAAAGCAATTAAAACTGGGAGGAAGCAAGATAGGTAGGACATATGTGCTGAGTTTCTGGAAGATAGGAGCCAGAACTTCCAGGATAAATGCTACATGCTGAGATTAGTTTTAATCAGCTAAGATCCAGGTCAATTGCTGTTTCAAGACATGGCTGCAGGCTGCAAAGTCTGCCAAGAAAGAAGGCTACATCCTTGGGCAGGTAGCCAGCATTAAGCACATTGCTGCTGCAGCCAAAGCACTACTGGCAGTGAGGTCTGTATCAGTTAAGCAGTCCTGCATGAGCTCCTTCTAGTCTGGGCTGTACTCACGCTGACAAGCTATTCCCATTTCTAACTCCATTCAGAAATGCTACCTGAGCAAGGTCTTCCTAAGAGAGGCCTCCAGGAGCTTCTCACAAAATCTGCCCTGACCAAGTACCTTCTCAAGTCTTTAAGATTCCTGCACATAAAGTTATATTCCAAATTTATGTAATGAGGATGAAATAGAAGTCCCATCCCAAAGAAACCAGAGGAGAAAGAATTTCCATGCAATGTGACGCATTTCCACACTTAACTGTAAGACCTGAGAGATACCAAGCCCACTGTAGCCTGAAGTGCTCTCAGAACTCATCTCTACGTGTTCTTTTTCTCATTGTCAAGCAAGATAAAGGCAGACTTTCTACAGATGTCATATGTCCTTAGGGTGAAAAATTTTGGGGTCTTTTAAAGAAAGACTTTGTGCCACTTTATGTCCTGTATATTTGCCACGTGAGAACATTGCAAAGTTAGACAGGGCAGATGAGATCACCAGGCAAGGCACAGTCCTGGTAGCAGGTCTCTGCAGTAGAGGACTCACCCAATTATTTCCTCCTAGGATAAAGGGCAGGGTGCTCACAAAGCCAATCTAGTTAGAATTTCTGTAGGCAAATTGTGTGGATAGATGTAAAATAATTTGCCCTCAATCTCAAATTGAAGATGCTGTTCCTCAGCAATAGCATAACACTATTTCATGAATCAACCTAGCTCCTCTGATTTTCATTTTCATCAGTCCAGAACCTTGCTCAGTGCTTGAGCAATTTCTGAGTGACTTCCTGTGTTAAGATAATGGACAGGAAGGTGCAACAGAGCTGTTGATTTCTGCGCCTTGTACAAACACAACAGCAGCACAATCATCAGACTGCCAGACTGCCAGTGGATGTTGTGGATGCTGGAAGGTCACAAAAGCTTGCAAAGGATTAAACAAATTCATTAAAGAAATCTAATAAAGGCTTTTAAACACAATGATCCTCTGCCTCAGAAAGTCCCTGAATATAAAATAATGTGGGGAGCTGATTATTCTGGGAATGTATCACTATGCTTATTCTGTTCTTCAGTAACTACCAGAAGCAACCATCTTTGGTTGTTGCTGGTTTTCTTTCAGACAATGCATAAAAAATTAAGAAGTGAAAAGTATGATTATATCTGTGATCCTTTCACTGTGAGCTGAAGAGACTTTGTGACAAGGATAAAAAAAAAAAAAAAACAACCAGTTCACTGGGAGACTGAGGAGGTTGCAAGAACAGGACAACCAGTAGGGTTTGGTCCAGAGCAGAGCTGACAGGTTTGCTCAGCTCAAGGATGTTTCTGGGTCTCTAGTTCCTGAAGATGTTGACATCATTTTAAGTACACTGAGATGGAGTGAAGGCCTGATAGAGATGCTTCCTGGCCTACTCACTGCCAGCATTAAGGTTTAGAAATTACGTCAACAGGCTTGGACTTCTTTCTATAAAGGAGTAGAAGAAAAAAATTTAGTGCTATAGAAAACGAGAGCAAACAAAGCCCAATGGACTTGTGGTCTGACTTGATCTGAGCCCACTACATCACCATACAGACAAGGAGCTTGTTTGTCTTCTTTATTCCATTTTATTTTATTATTTTATTTTATTTTATTTCATTTTAAAACACATATTTGGAATGAAAGGAATACAGGGATAGCCTTAATTTATGCCATTCCCCTGTTGCCTCCCTCAGTACTCAGCAGCACTTCTCTAGGAAACCATGAAAAGGATATGAAATTAGAATAAAAATTGCAGGGGAAAGTGATACCATGTCTCTCTTAAATAGTACAAGTTTGTGTGCTGTTATTATAGGGCATTCAGTACTTAATGATATAAATTAATGGTTGGGAAATATGTTTCCAGGACCCAACAAAGTAAGACAATAGTTTGGGTTTGGACTGAGCATTTGGCATGGCAAAGATTGCCTCAATTTCTTTGCTCTGAGGTTTACTTTGATGTAGTGTTTTTTACTAGAAAGTTACTTACACAAATTTACTTTGAATTACACCATCCTTTATATCACATCTCTTTCCAAAGACAGCTGATAGTCACTGATCCATATAATGTTTAAACAGCTGACTTGTCACAGATCTTTATCTCAATTTAAATAGTATTTCAAATCCAGAGTTACTGTTTTCAGACAACTTGCCCCCTCTCATCTACCCCTACAGAATCTTCTAAGAGGTCTAAGAAAACACCAAGCAACAACACTTAAAACAGATTGTAGCATGTTATTACTTTTCCTTATTTGGAAAATTTGCAGGAGAAAAATTTTTATTATTTTCCTCGTATTTTCAAAGGAATACATTTTATAGTCTGTTCTTTACACACCAGGAATAACTTTTTCTCCTATCACTATGTAAAAGGGCAGCTGTTTTGAAGGATCCTGAGAAAACTTCCACCCTGTGCCTCTGTCCTATTCAAGCCATATAATTTAATATTTCTATTCAGTTCACTGAAAAACTGACACCTGGAAATGTGAGGCAATTAAACCTCATTCAGGCTTGGAATCTATTTGAAGTGTTTACTTAAATCAAACTCTTTTGCATTTATAGATAAGTAAAATGTGCTAGTAACAACAACAAAAAAATCAACAATAAACAATTGTTACCATACAATGATACACAAAATACCACGTTTTCTTATGGTTTCCTAAGACAACCACTGGCAATGTGCAGTTCTTAGAGGTTGATGTGGTTTGAAACTCACAGTGTCAGCTCTCTAAATTTTGCTATCATGATGGGAGATTTTAGTATGGCTTCGATCCTGTTCCTGAATACTGTGCTAACAATTGCTTTCATTCAGACAACTTATTAATAGACTCAGAAAAGCAATGAATTTTAAGAATAACACTGCAGCTTTCTTTTGGAGCCTTGCAACTTTTATGAATGAGTTGTGCTCAGCATCTCATCTACTTTATGTTAGGGGCACTTCATCTAGTTCCACATGATGATAAAGTGAAGCCATAAAATATATTCCTCTACAGACAGGTTTTTACCTCTCACCAATAAGCAAAAATTTAGAAACTAAAGAAAAAATGAAGTCTTGAGAAAACATCCATTTGGGCTCAGGCTTGAGTTTATTTATGTCAATTCCCAACTGAAAAAAAAAACCAACTAGTGGATCATGAACACCTTTGAAGGTTCCCCTTAAATTTCACAGATGTTCTTATCTGACTAAATAGAGAGGGCCATTGAAAGGATTCAGTTTGCCTCTGAACTTACCTTTCAAAATTCCTCATTATGGAATCAGCAAAGGCTGAAAGGTTAGAAAGGTAATGAGAAATTAAATTCCATTTGAGACACATCTAGTTTACAGCAACATTTCCAAGAGCAGAAATATCTTGGTGCCTCTGATAAATGAAAGGTAACCTCCTCCTCCAGAAGTGAAGAGGACACTAAAGGGAGGCAAACTTTGATTTACTGCAAAGGAAATGCCTGTGAAAACACAACTTTCTCTTTTATTTTCTTGAGTAGTTAAACCTTCCCTTTTGATTTCTCTAATCTAGCTTCTAATACAGTAGACATAAAATATTTCACATTATTTAAGTCACTAACCACTAGCTCAGGTGGGTTTGATTATCAATTGCAGGAGGTGGAATATTTCCAACATGCTACCAAGTGAACTTACATGCTTGCTATTCATGAATTCTTCATCTTGTGGTATCTTATCATTTGATTTATGGACTGTTTGGGTTTATAGCTTTTAGACTTAGGTTCAGTTTTGTTTAGGTTTTGCCTTTTGTACTTTGGCCACTGTTTATAAAATGAGAGCTCTGAGTCAGATTTGGGCAGCATACCTGCATTCTAACAAGGCTGGGGGAAGGTTCCTGACAGGGCACTTTTCACTCGCAACTTGGAAATGCTATGCTTTTTTTCAGCAAACATCACCAGGAACAGGCAATGAAAAACCAGATGCTACATGAAGATTTTCCCCATTAAAACCACAGGTTTGGAGCAAAGCAAACCTCAAAGAGACAAAACTACCACTGACAACAAACAGCCTAAAAGATGTTGCCCTGAATCCTGTGGCTTCTTGGTAAAATCAGTTTTTAAAAAGCTTCACAAAGTGCATGTCAGACATTTAGATACACCAAATAATTAGTGATGGGATAAACTTTAAAAGAACCACTGCATGATTTAGATCACTCAAACCCTGGAAAGTCTGTGGGCCCGGAGCAAACTGGAGTAGACTTCACTCAATTCATTGCATCTTCTCAGATTTACTCCAGCTGAGGTCTAGCTCGTTTGTTTATTTAGACATCTTGACGTTTTCCATGTCCCTCATCTCTGTCTCTCCCCTTTCATGCCAAACCAGAATGGTCTCTGCTCTCCTGACCCTGTCATTCCAGGCTTGTGACTCCCAGATGGTTCAGAGCGAAACCATTTCAGATTTCATCCAGCAAGCAAAATTCCTTTTCCCACCACCTCAGAAAGTAAGGCAAGATGTGATTTTGCTGGTTAAGGCACAAAAAAGGCTTTTACACAAATATGTGGAGTTCAGAATTATTTGTCTCATAGAACTGCTACGACCCACTTAAAACTGAGTCTTTAGGCACAAGGACAACCATATAGTGAATGCTGATCTACTGGGGTTCACAGTGGCACCCAATTTTGATGGTGTCAGTGCTAACACAGTAAATACACAGAGCACTACTAATCCTGCCCAAAGCACAAGCTTCTGCTATTGTGATTTGACATTTAAATGGACTGGTGAAGCCTTGATTCCACTGAAACCAAGAAATCTTGCCACTGTTTTCAGCACAGCCAGTTTTTTATGCATAAAAATGGTAGTTCCTCTTATCCCAACATAGATACTGCTGTAGAAAATAAAACCATGTAGTTAAAATGCAGTGAACAGGTATTGTTACACTGCAGATGAAAGGCCCCTCTCTATAAAAACCAGTGTTTTTCATTCCTGAAGCCAACATTGACATTAGAGATTCTCATCCCATTCTAGTGGCTTGGCTGCTTACCATCTGCTACAGAACTATGGTTAAGCACTCAAGAGCTCCTGCACTCCAGGGAAGCAAACACATCCAACAAAGACAATTTTATCCCATTACTCTTCCTTCAAATATGACTCAAACATTTTATGCAGACAATACAACGACCTTTAGGGCATAGAGGCCAACAGAAATACTGCACTATGAGCCCATTTTGCAGCTAATTTTATTAGAAGAATGATAAAATTGTATTGTCTTACATGAATTATGGCAATGAGTTACTCAGTGGTGGAATCTACAGACTAGACATCTTGTACTAGGGTTTGACACACAGCCAGCAAAAGCATTATCATCTCTTTAACCAGACTCCATTTCCAACATCATTTTTAGGATCACATTTCCCCTGTGCTAATTAACTGCATTCACAGTTATGTGTCTATAAAATACCTATATATATATTGCTTAATATTCTTCTTCATGCATTGCAAACAACAAAAACATTATTATATGCACAAAGGAGATTCTATACTTTTTCCTGATACTTTGACAATGCATTTCTTCCTTTGATTTGTACCCAGTGAAGTACCTTTATCATTAGTTTTCATAACATTAGTGAGATGTAACGTCAGCTTACATTAAGATTATCTGCTCTCTAGCCAAAGACGATCCCCACCTTGAGAAGTTCACTATCATCTGAGAGGAGGAAAAAAGGTTTTGTCTTAAAAAATAAAGACAAAATTTTTTCAGAGCAAAAATTCAAAGGCTAATAAAAACTACTTGTTTCCTTCTGCTTTTCAAATGAGAGAAGAAGCTGATCTGACTTTGGTACATATCTAACACAGTGAGATCTCAACAGTGTCATGGATTGTTCCTCAGAAAGGATTTTTAATCTTTCTTGTAACAACAGATACTGAGTCCATACACACATACTGTTACACAGGCAGAGTAACTCCTTATTAAATGAGCAGGCATGTTCA
Organism: Sakesphorus luctuosus; assembly: GCA_013396695.1. Classification (NCBI taxonomy): domain Eukaryota; kingdom Metazoa; phylum Chordata; class Aves; order Passeriformes; family Thamnophilidae; genus Sakesphorus; species Sakesphorus luctuosus. Next base: position 217,374 of record VWZD01004057.1, read on the forward strand.
TAAAACTGTAGAATCAGTTACAGCAAGATACCAGAATGTGGCCCAAAGTTCTCCCTGGGTCAATCTTTGTAGTGCAGGACAGGTTTGTCTCCTCTTTGGACAGCAGGAAGGAAGTTTATGCAGAGATGTTCAATAAAACACACAAATTACTATCTATGCACCAAACCTGAAAATCAGACATATTATTCAATAAGGGTGAAAAAACCCCTTTTGTTACCTTCAAATAGCACTGAAGAAAACCATGGAAAGGGAATAACAAAACAATGTCAGACAACGTGACAAGTTACATCTGGAACCAAGAGAAAAAAACTGGTCACCATAGAAATTATTTGTGGGATATTAATTCCTGTCTCTTAGATACCAGTTTTGAAATTGTTTTTCAGATATTATCTTACATTTCTCAGAAGGTGCCACGCAGTTTCTCTTACAGGGCTATTTCAGTTTTGAAGTTTGCACTGTCTGGCAAGTCCTGGGAGCCACGGGAAGTGGAGACCCACAGTGTGGACACTGCAAGGGGGAGTATGTTGAATGTAGCTAAACAGCACATAGGCCAACAGGATCACTGCTGAGCTGTACCAAGCCTGCACTGAGACAGAATTCCTGGGGAACCTCTGCACTGAGATCTCACATCCCACAATACCTGTATGATGTCTGCTTTCCATTACCTGACCTATCCCAGTTCCCCATTATCCTGAATAATACCGCTGACTGCACACACACGACAGATAACTCCATCACACAAATAAAAAGGGGAAAGAAAGAAATTCCCCCAAAATTCTTCTCAAAGTTTATTGTACAGATTCAGGATGCAAAATTCCATATAAAGGACCTGTCATCATCCAAGTTAGCAGGGACAATGTATGCCAATGAAATATTAAGTTGGTCTTTTAATTTCTTTCTGAAAAATGATAAAAGAAAAAAAATCAGGATAGAAATATGAAGGACCTCTCTGAGAATGAATGGGAGGTATGTAGTTTTAGATACTTGAGAGATACCTGTTTTCTGTTAACTTTATGATGATGGGCTATCTGAACTTGCCTACATAAGAATAATTACTCTTACAGCATATATGGGGACAAGGATCCAAAACAGCTGCCCCATGCTACATCATGCCATTTACCTCCTCACTTCCTCTGAAAATGCATAACCGTGGATGCATTGGATGGAAACAAATTAGATTCTTTTTAACTAACTCACAGCCTCAGTGCTAAACCCCAATAGTCAGTGTTGCACATGAGGTTTTGGAAATTACTATTTCTTTACCATTTGAACAGATCTTGTGCAATCTCATAACTCTCTTGATGAAGTAAATAAAACTTTTTGCTCTTTTTATCCCCCCTCTCCCTCCAGTCTGTTAAATGTGAATAGATATTGTTTTAAAAACTATCAAAGCAGGGTCTTATTTGTGATTTTCTCTTATGATTAACTATAAATATAATGAGGTTTTGGGGCTTCTTTCAAGAGCAAACCTGCTCTCCTGTGTGCACCCACAGGCCTTTAATCTCAGGACTGGGTTTTCAGTTCTTCTCAGAACCATGTCCCATGTGCACCTGCCTCCAGCTCAGCTGGATCTCTTTTGTTGCTGTGGACTGGCCTGGGGAGCACTGAACTGACCAATGGACTGACTTCCCAGATTGAGCTTGGACCTGCTGCTTCACCACAGATCCTGGTGATTTGGACTCCTGGTTGATCCCAGTCCCCTGCCCATGCCTTGCTCATCTCAGCTGGGTACTGGGGGCTCAGCCCTGCCTGGTGTGTTACCATGCCTGGCTCCTTATCCTTTTGGCAGCAGTTGTCCCCTGCTGCTCCCTGGCAGCCCATTCCTTAACCTTTTCTAGCTTCCAGATAGAAAACACAGCTTGAGATGACAGATTTTTTTTTAATACACTTAAACATAACAACATACTGTGTGTTTAACTCACAAAGCCTTTGCTTTGAGCCCATTGACACAGCTGGGACAGGACTGTTATACCCTCTAGCTGTCCAAAATTTGTTTTTCTTTTAAGAGCTTGTCTTGTTTTTCCTGGGTAGACTCACTGGAGGCACCACATTATCCATACAAAAACTGTGCCATTATGTCTGTAACTGACAGTTTTTTGTGGAATTTTTTGAAATGAAGAAGTCAAGCTCTCAATATCTGAGTTTCTGCCTATGACAGCAAGACCAGTCTCCCTTCTGTCACTGTCACGCACAACCCCTGAGAAGATGAGGGGCTGCAAAGCTGACACTGCGGTAAACTGGTTTTCAGTTCCAGTTTACACTGTGTTGAGCTTCTTTAGTACCATAAGTGAAGTTAGACAGAAGCCTTAGCACATGCCTGAAGTTAGGAATGGTTTCAGTGACTGCCTTCAGACAGTCCTTAATGCAGAGTTCTGTGCTCTCCTGATGATTAAAATGCATTTTTGAAAAGCCAGTCATGGTGGATGATGTTTTAAAGGGAATTTGTTTAAAAAGATAATTAAAAGAATAATTGCTATAATGAAATCTTAACATGTCTAGAAATTACCAAAATCATCACAGCTGTCTTCCATGAGTTTAGCTTTCTTCTTTCCTGTTAGTTTTAAAAGCCAAGACATTAAAGATTTTCAAGCTTTACTACATAGTGCTGCAGTTTTAGATTTGTGGACAGACCGAGTGATCTTCAGCCAGCATCTGAGCCCACAGCCTCACGTTCTGGTTTCTCTTCATTACCACTACATCAAATCTTCTACCAAGTCAGATTTTCCCAGGCAGTGCTGTAAGGGCCTGTCTGAAATGCAGGTTAACAGCGGCAATGCACAAAGAGAAGTTTCCATGTCACACGAGGGCATCGATGGCACAGCGTTATGTAACATGGCTCCCTCTAGGTTATTAGTTTTATGTCAGTTTTGGCATACACTCAAATCAAACGTGGAAAAGACTAGTTAGGGAGAGAAGAATGAATTGCCTTCATTAATATTCAGCCACGGGGTTTAGCTTCATTATGACATACTCTTGTGAACAGAGCGAAAACCAGTCGCTGTGTCCAGTGTGCCACACAAACTTGTGTGGCTCTTATTAACAGGCTTGGAAGATCCTTTTGGTGACACACAAGATCCCTGTTCTGAGCCAAGGTGGCTCAAGGAGAGCTGGAAACAAACCTAACTTGTTCTTACTGAATAACACGCCGGCTGTCATTAGCAGAGTGAATAGGGCATTAATTTTGCTGAGTTTGGGGCACACAAGAGCAGTGCCAGTTCAGCAGCATTTCAGACTGGAAAACTGGATAAACACTTTTACATGGAACAAGGCTGTTGATGTATTAAAAATTTGGATTTCATCAATCTCTTTCAAACAAAACAATTTGACATAAACAAGCCCAACTCTTAACTATTACATTTCAAATATTAGTGTTATTTGAGGGTTAAAATTTAGATAACATTAATTCCAGTCTTTAAACAGACGATGGTACAGGTTTAACTATCAGTGAATACATATCTTAAAGTAGATGTAGATTACCTAAGTAGAACTACATTCATTTTCAACTCTTCAGATTCTGGGTTTAATACTCCTCTCACAGATCAAAGCCATTATAATGGCATAAGGGCAGCATGAAACAATGTGTTTATTAAAAATCTTTTATACACCCTACCTATTTCTAGTGTAGTCAAAAAACTACGTACTCATTTTTCATAATGTGGTCAGAGTAAATGTGCCAGACAAGTAATTCAAATACTTAGGCCTGAAAACATGGGGCATAATGACTGGTAGAGAGGAGCTGGTTGTCAGTGGAAGGCTGGTGCCTTCAGAAATGCTGAGATGTGCTTTAATTTGCCTAAATCTCTTAAAAACCTCTCGCATTCCAATCGGATGTCTTCCAGCAAATATTCCATATTCAGTCCTATGTAAAATGTATGGTTCTGCATGGGATAAATCAGTATTTCCCATATGACTGTGTATAACATGAGATTGAAATTGTAACACTTTATATATTATACATGAACAGGTCTTGACTTGACATAAGGTTAAAACAATGACTTTGAAAGGAAAGCAGAGCTGAAGATGCTTTTAACAATGAAGATTGTCTTCTTGCACACTTTTTAAACACTAGCAAATATTTTTGAAAGTACAAATAAATCAATTTCAGAAATACCAGTTTTGAGAACTTGCCCTTTTTCAGAATTACTGCTTTTTGAAAAAAATTGCCTAAAGAGACTTCATGAGAAATATAAATTATTTTATTCACACTGAAGGATTTACTTGGGAATAATCCCAAACCAAACATAAGATGACTCCAGCACCTTTCCAGCTTCCCGTCCCATTTCAGTAACAATTGCCAATTGTTATGAACCAGCCATGTTTAGCTTTTAAGCTAGAATATTAAACATATATAAAATCTACCAGTCAGGGATATAGGTTGTGTAAGATTGAAGAAAAGCAGTTTCCTGAATTCAGTTATATGTGCAGGATAAAATGCCACTTGTGGAAAACAAGAAGCAACAGATACAAAATGCTTCAGGAGAGGTTTCATCTTGCTACTAGAAAGAGATTTTTTTACATTAGGAACAACCCCTCACTGACACAACCTCCCCAGGGATGTGGTACCATCCCCATCACTGGAGGTTTTCAAGATGCAACTGGACAGGGTGTGAGATAACCTCATTGTGACTCTTTTTCTCATGAAAAGTTGGACTAGATGACTTTCCAAGTCCCTTCCAACCTGGGCTGGTTTAGGATTCTATGAACATCTTTACTAGGATTTACTGGCTTGACAACAGTGCAGGCCCCGATGGAATTCAGATGCTCAGCTACGTAAACAGACTCCAAAGAGACATCTATGCTGTCAGATTCAAGAGGCAGTAACTGGAATACTTTGATGGAGAACTGACAAAGGAATTGGAAAAAAGAATCAGTGACAAAAGCTTTCTCTTTTTCCCCTCCACTGTCTTAGGGAACCCTACTGACCAGCACTGAATTTCCTTTTCACATGGTGGGCACACCTGCCAGCTGCCAGCCACTGGAATGGCCTCATGGAAACAGAAGGAGCTGCAGTAAAATCTTTCTTAGCCAGCTCCTCCTACAAAAATGTCATCTTCAATACTGAGCATCTCAACAAAAGGCATTGGCAACACTGAAACAGTTTTATAAAACTGAGATTTAGAGATGAGCAATCTTCATTTGATGCCAGTAACTGCATATTATTTTAAAAGAGCTTTTTGTTTTTATTTTACAAAAATGCATGATCCACAGCTTTTCTTAAATGCTATTCTAGGAAGATGGCACTTAGTTTTTTTAAGAGTTAAACATGGCTTTGCAGAACAGAACATTGTTAACAATTAAAAAAAGTGATTAGAGGGAAGAATTTTAGAATCTTTTAAAACATGCAGTCTCTGTGGTATGTATTTTTATACTGCTTTAGGGTCTCAAGTAATAGTAAAATCATACAAAGGTAATACAAGCAATCTGAAACCCACTGCAAGCAGTTCTATTTTAACTCTGCAATTCACACCAAATTCTTTCACTGCACTAAGAATGAATTCAGGAAAATAAATATCCAAGGAGAAATATGGATTTAATTGTTATTGCTGTTACGTTGCTAAAATAAAACAGCTGTGATCACACACTCAGATAAAGCCATTGTTTAACAAATATTTTTATTAAACATCTCCGTAGTGGAGATGAGTCCAGCTCCCCAAGAGCAGACCAGGCTGCTTCCCAGACCACCCATTGCTCCCGAGGTAAAACAACCCATCCAGCTGTTGGGGGGTGGGGGAACTGGGTCAGACACACTGCACACCATGGCAGGCATGGAGTTTGCTCATGGACATGTTAAATATGGACATAGTAAACTGTAACAACTGGATTTTCCATTCAAGTAAACAGATCACGATCTTTTTTCAAATCATTCATTTGACCATCAGTTAATGACAGCAATGGGGTTTCTTTGAGTGCACCTTCCCAAAACTAATAACAGCCCAGGCTGCCCACAGCACAGAAGTCTTGAATACCAAGGTCAGCTGATTATAAGAGGCAAAGGGGAAAAGCAGGACATAGGGAGGTCAGAGGTGCAACAGGAACAGTCAGGAAAATAAATTGGCCATGGTCATACAGCAAATAAACTATGTCTGAGCTGTGAATAAAATCCAGAAGTCCTGATTCCTTGTCTCCCTGCTCTGTTGCTCCAGTCCTAATCAGATCCTCCCTCAAAACAACTTTCAAATATAGACAGTCCAGGAGACTGAAACACTTCTCCTATCTACAGACCAAATATAGCAAAAGGTTTCCTCCACACAGTCACTCCACCATTTCTGTTATGGCCTCAAAGACTCTGCTAATAAATATTGCACTTTTCCTCCAGGCCAGCAATGAGAATTTATGAGCCTGCAGAATTTTTCATTAATCAGCTTACAAACTGCTGTGAAGGTGTTTTCAAGAATTATTCAGACTTAAAATCTGAGCCATCTTTCACAGGGTGTTTCCTTCAAGTTCTGGCATCAACCAGTCTGTGTTTGCTAGGGTGTTATTGATGATTTGTTGGGGTTTATCAGAGGAGTTGTAAAAGCAGAAGACCTCTTCATGTACAACATTTATAAATATCCAATACAGGTCAAGACTTATATCACTTCCATGTTTCAGTAAAATAATGAGCATCTCATATTTAGATCAGTCAGAAAATAGACCAAGTATGAATGTTCATACTTATAAATTTTCCTATGTAAAAAAACTACATAATCCACAGGAGTACATCAGGAGACCTAAATTTGTGCAGTTGCTTCTAATCTTTAATTGCAACCATGCAGTTTAGCATGGAATGTGCAGTGTGATTTTTTCCAAACAGATTTTTAGCAAATCAATTTAGCAGCTGGTCTTATCTAAGACTTAAAAGTGCCAAGAAAAAAAGAAACAGCTTTAGGATGGGCTAGGGATTACTGAAATTGAGCCACTGCAAAGAGTATTGATCAGTCTTCCTAATAACACATCAGTCACTGAATACAAGTGCTCAGTTTTACTTTAAGATTTTATCAGCCACTGGAACCTGGAGTCTTCAATGGTGCAAACCAGAGCAGTTTTCCTGTAATGAATAAATACACAAGTTTGGAACTGATCAAAATATTTTACAGAATCACAGATTATTCTGAGCCGGAAGGGACCATCGAATCACAGAATGGTTTGTGTTGGAAGGAACCTTAAAGACCATCTTGTACCACCCCCTGCCATGGGCAGCGACATCTTCCACTATCCCAGGTTACTCCAAGCCCCATCCAACCTGGCCTTGGACGCTTCCAGGGATGGGGCAGCCACAGCTTCTCTGGGCAACCTGTGCCAGGGCCTGCTCACACTCACAGGGAAGAATTTCTTCTTAATATCTAATCTAAGCCTACTCTCTGTCAGTTTGAATCCATCCCCCCTTTCCTTGTCACTACCTGCTCTTGTAAAATACATCCCTCCCCATCTTTCTCTGTTGGATCATCCAGTCCAGCTCCTGTCCCTGCACAGACACCTCAACAATCCCACCCTGTCCCTCAGAGCGTTGTCCGAACACTCCTGGAGCTCTGGCAGCCTTGGGGCTGTGCCCACTGCCCTGAGGAGCCTGTTCAGCGCCCACCACCCTCTGGGGGAAGAGCCTTTTCCCACCATCCAGCCCGCCCCTGCCCCGCTGCGCTCCGCTCTCCCTTGGCCAGCGCTGCCCTCTCGTGGCGCTGCCGCCTCTGTTCGCAAGGCTCGGGAGCCGAGGGATCCAACAGCAGGTATTTGCTTTCTGGTTCAAAATAATTCAAAAGAAATGCCTGTCAATACTTTATTAGTGTCTATACAGTGTTTCTGGAGGTCTTTCAAAATGTTTTCGGCAGTCTCAAGGCCGAAACTCCGAAGCATAATAGAAGGTTAACCTGTTTAACAAACTCAGGGATGCAAACAGCAAAATCATGTCCTGAAAAAAATTAATCACTGATTCAGTAGTTCGGGGAATAGATACAAGGACAAGAACACTGCTGTTCTGTATTGACTGGCTGCTATTTCACTAAGCTCTCACTGCTGATCTAATTCATTTCCAGTCTGTTTGCCTGGGTTACACTGGCTCTTTCCTAACTCTCTCTTGTTATCTAGAATAGATTGAAATCCATCTGCTTGGTGCACTGGTTTCCTCAACATATTTCATTTTTTAAAAATGCACTTGAAGTTCCTGTATGGAACAAATGCATATGCACTTAAACTTTTTCGTTCTTTCCTATGGGAGTATGATAACATAAATTCCAACAGAGAAGCCATCCAAGGATGCCAGCTGCCTACATTCTATTTTCATTATTCAGCAATGACAAAGGTCTGTCTTAGCATGAATGCTTCACCTGTGAATTCTTTTTTTTCTTTAGAATGTGGCAATGAAAACATTCACTCTAGCAGTAACATTCACAATGCAAAGCACAGTCCACTAACTGAGATCACTAAACACATTTACTGGAGTTTCAAGTACTTACCAGCTGATAGTGGTATGTGGAACCATATCATGGTTCTATGGAATTGATTGAGAACCCTGAATTTATTCTAAGTGATATGATCTGGGAAGTGGTTTTCAAATAGAGCAGGCAGAAACTACTTGAACCAGCATAAAGTTTAATGAAAGAGCAAACATGGACTCTAATCAATAAAATTACTGCTCATTTAACACTCAGCTAATACTCCCCATGCAGCCAAAATGCAAAAATAAGTCAGTGAGAGGGATTTTCTTCAATCCCTTTTCTGCAATAGAATTAAAAAGGACTTCAGAACTGGGCCCAGATCAGATCTAAAAGAGACACAAAGGTTTGCAGGGTCCAATGTACAATTTATAAAAATGTGAGTAATGTGGAATCAAACCTCAAGTAAAGACTTCAGGGGTTTATAAATTTATATGAGGTCATCTTCTAATATCCAGAAAAAAATAAATATATTACACATAAGAATATTTTTCAAGTGGCCTTTTCAGAGAAAAGGCTGCTGAGCAGGGCTGACCTGCCATCAGGGTTTTCCTACACAAAGATTAAGCCAGCAAAAAATGACATAACATAGAGAAGAGAATTACACAGCATTTTAAAACAGGGCATGGCTGAGCTGGGAGACGCAGATCATATCAGATATTCATACAATACTTACTTCTTCACTGTAATTTCAGTGACTGTGCTCAGTTAGACTGCTGGAAATGGTAAACTGAGAGTAGTGCAATAATTAGTGCTTTAATTAGAAAGAGGTTTCAAAAAGTAGTCTCAGCCACACTGTTGATTTTAGCAAAACTAGGCTGAATTCTGTTTCAATGTGAAAAACTACATGAGAAACAACCAACAATTGTGGAATCTATGTGTCAGCTAGAAAGGGCTGCCTGAACTTGAAAGGGCTGCCTAGGAACTAGAAAAGCAAGGCTTTTCTCAGGATATGGAGCTCATGTATGTAAGGCAGCAAAGTTGATAAGGAATTCATAGAAGGAAGGTACTGCCAGCTACATCTAACAGGGGTCAGGTATCCTCAAGGTATTAATAGTTCCCAGATAGTACTACTGGAGCCCAAGTGCTGTGGGGAGAGGCTGAGGGAGCTGGGGGTGTTTAGCCTGGAGAAGAGGAGGCTCAGAGGTGACCTCAGCACCGTCTGGAACTCCCTGAAGGGAAGTTGTGGCCAGGTGGGGGTTGGTCTCTTCTCCCAGGCACTCAGCAATAGGACAAGTGGGCACGGGGGGCTCAAGCTCTGCCAGGGGAAATTGAAGTTGGAGAGCAGAAAAAAATTCTTCACAGAGAGAGTGCTCAGGCATTGGAATGGGCTGCCCAGAGAGGGGGTGGATTCCCCATCCCTGGAGGTTTTGAAAGTGAGCTTGGCCGTGGCACTGAGTGCCATGATCCGGTAAAGGGACTGAAGTTGGCCCAAGGGTTGGACTTGATGATCTTGGAGGTCTTTTCCAACCCAATCGATTCTATGATTCTATGATATCACTGAAAGTTGTGGCTATGCCCATTAATCCCCTAGAACAGCTTTTCTGCATTATCCCAAGTATTACCAGCCACAATCTGAACAGTGACTGTAAGACTATAAAGAAACAAGAAAAAATCTACTTTCATTAATTGTGTCTCCTCCCCAAGACAACACTAAAATATTTGAATTAATAAAATGTACCAAATCTGGTAAGAACATTCTGTAATATGTTACATGCAAGCTGGCTTTAGCTCATTTTGTTAGTAGGATTAATTTTTAGAAATTTAAGACTTTCATGTTAATCCCAGATAATAGTGCAGTTGGGTAAACTAATCAGATTACAGTGAATGTCAGTGCAATTTGATTTTAAATGATGTGAAGCATATTACTGGAACTATCACCCTCTCATTTTATGAAAGGATGAACTGGAAGAGTGTCAGACAGGGTTCACTGTGTCTCAACAGCTGCGGAGCTCAGCTTCAAGTCCTTTTTAAAAAATATGGCTTGCTTTATTCTGCTTTCTCTCTGACTGACATTTTCTGACAGCAAGTTAGGACAAGAATTTTAAAAGGACATGGACTTTGTCACAACTATGGATATTCAAATACTGTGCAAGAAACTGGTATACAAACTTACCTTCTACACATACACCATTAAATAACCACCTCCTACAGCCAAATATCTGATGTGTATTTTCAATTAAAAAACTACTCCCCTACCTAGTCCTTCCCATTCATTTGATTCATGAGCTTCCTTTTTGCATCTCCCTCGTTCCCCATCTCTTTACTCCACTTGGTTCCAGCAGGGCTCAAGCCTATTTTATTTCTGGTTAATCTGATTAGGTAAGAAGCTGGGATTGTGATGTCAGTGCATTAATAGAAGGAAGTAATGCTTCCTGCAGGAAAGATGGCAATTTTGACCTTTTAGAAGCAGGTCATAATCTGACTGCAAGATGAAAACAGAGCAAGCCAAACTGCAGTGGTAACACCAACTCACTCTGCGAGACCAGAGTTCAAAATGAGATTATGGCTCATGGACTGCAGGTAAGAAAGAATAATGCCCTTATGTTTGGTGCTTTGCTTGAAGGGAGCTTTGGGTGGGGGGAAAAGAGGTCTGCTTCAGCAAAAAGAAATAGTAACTAATGAAGGGCCTCAGTTCTTCCATTTACTCAGGAGAAAAACTGGCTTTCAGAACAGAAGCATCTTAATAGACTAATTTTTTAACAAACTTTTGACATTATTTATTTGACTTTAATATACCTATTTTCATGTTCTTTCATTCTGTGTTGATAAATCTCTTTACGACATTGTAGTAGTTAATTTTGTTGGGTTTTTCAGCCTCAAATTCAGAAACCTACAGTAACTGAACAACAGATGAGACTAAAACTAAATTAAACATCTAATTCCTCAAGTTATAGACTCATTATTTAAAAATTTAATGATTTTGTATGATAGTTTACTAGACTGCTTTATTATTATGGGCTGCTGCTGTATTATTTAGCATGTGCCACAATACAGATGGTTTTATGAGCCTGTAGGGTGCATGCAGCCGGTTGCTACGGTGATGTGGTGCTCAAACTGATGCAATCCTTAAAGTTCTGTGCTTGAACCTTTCATCAGACCTTAAAAAATGCTTCGCACACAGCAACAAACAAAGTATTAATGTAACAGACACTGTTTGTACAACATACCCTCAATGAGCACAGCTGTTGATCAAATAAAAGGTACCAAGCTGCACTGCTGGAGTAGCTCTAAGCAGTAATGACTGTGCACACCTGTAAGCCTTAAGATTATCTTTATTCCATAGGTACATTAACATGAGCAAAGCTCATCCCTCACTCGAACTGAATTGGTTGTGATGCCTCTCATCAAGTACAGCACGAAGATGAACTTATTGTCAAGAAGGTTGACCTTTAACTTGCTGTGCAGATGAAAGCCCAATTTATAAATGCAAAAAAACAAATGGCAAAGCTGAAGTCCATTAAACACTGAAATCAGTACCGTGATCAGGCAAAAGAAACTGCTCAAATCACAGGGAGCACTGTCTTTGCATTTAAGCTGCAGTTATGCAGAATGCAAGATGGGGATCTTGGAAAAAAAAATAGAACAAACCAAAACCCAGCAATAAAACAAACAGCATTTTTTTAACTGTTTATCATGTCAGTGACTATCCTTAAAGGTCCTTTTCTGGTACTCCAAATGAAAGTTGTGCATGTGTTCCAGTAGTCTCGAACAAACATTGTCTTTGTCCAGTGCTTCTAATGAAGTCCCATTGTCACTGACTCCTGTTGACAGAACCCTGTATCCTGCCTGTGTATTCACCACTAGCAACCTCACACAGGCAGAAATTGCCCCTTTTCAAGCTGTCCAGCTGGGCTAACACAACGCTTAAGCCAAAGGGCAGCTCTGCACTGCACTAAAGCTGCCTGGATGCCACTGTGTAGCCTGACCCACAGTGATACCAGTGTCACTGCCAGCATCTCTCCCAAGATCAACAAGGCACAAATAAACCTAACTTAAAACCAGTGCTTCACCCAAGCTTTCACTTTGCTGACTTCACCCACGAAGAAAACAGTAGCTAAACCAGCCAAAACAGTGCTGCTGCCACTCACCCAGGGCTCAGCTGGGAGGTTATTCTGCATCTCTATCTGGGACCATTAGGCCCTATCGACTTTGAGGACTTGCAGAATATGGTTAGCCCAGCCAGGATGAGATTCTTCATGCACTGCCTTGTAATACAATAACCTGTTCTCTGAAATCTTTAACACCTGTCTCTAGTTTTATCTTTAAAACCAGTAAGCTATTCGTGGCCAACGTAAAATAAATGGCAGTAATTGGTTATCTCATTTTTGGCTGCTGTGAGTTTTGCAAGTAATAACCTCCTACTGTTCCCTACAGTCCATTTTTCTTCTCTTCCTAAGCACTCATCTCTGCTATGCCAAAAGAAGGAGAATTAAAAACAATTCATCTCTCTAAAGATTTTGCAGGTGTTAACTTGTTGTTAGCAATACTTTATGCTATTTCTGCCTAGTCCACAGCTCTGTGCTATTAGCAAAGCACTATACTGAGTTCTGTGGAATGGGACTGGTGTGTACATAACCTATTTTGCACTGTTGAAGCTTTGAGCCAGCTTTGAATTTTTCTTTCAGTCAGTTCTGTATTTTTAAAAATAGCAGGGCAATATTAGATGTGACAAAATCTCACTAATTTGAATTTTTTTAAACTTTTTTCTAATACTCACATATTAGCCCTGTTATTCACAGTTTTTTCTACCCCATTATGTATGGGTTTTTTTGCTTGCTTTTGTACCACCACTATTTAAGTGAACAAAGCAGACATTTGGGTCTTGAATCCAAAGACAGATCTGCTTGGAGCCAGAAGAGAAGCCCAAAATGGAAAAATGTGTGGCTTCTAGGAAGACACCTTTGGGTGCAACAGCCTGGAATGAGCATGTTGAATAAAGAACTGTAATTCTAAATCTTGGCAGCAAAAGGGTTCAAGCTTCCATGGGAAGCAGCCATGGCCTGTCCCCAGCCATGCTGAGGAGCTCTGCTCACAGAGCAAACAGTACAATGAGCTGAGCTGCAGCTCAGCATGTCTCTGCTTCCCACCTATGAGCATCCTCTGCAGCTTCTCCTCTTTCCACTGCCATCCCAAACCTGCTCCTCTGGGGGGAGTCATCTCCCCTGTCCTCTGAGACAGCTGATAGTTGGTATGTCAAAAGTGCGACTATAAATTCAGTCTTAGGAGCCAGAGTTTTCTCTTTTACACAACAGGAAATGATAGTCAAGGTAGGGCAGCACCCCAAAGCCACCTGCTGACCTGTAATCCCAATCTACTTGCCTTAAACTTCAATTTTTGCTTGTTTACCATATGATCAAGCTACTGTGTTCTGCAGAAGGGGAAATGGAATACAAGGAGGGGTTGTTATTGCTGTGGGTGGGACATTTTAATTGGTCCATGATGGTCGAGAATTTCTCTTACAATGACTGGGGCAAAGTAGTTGTCTATCCAGTCACAACTCAGACAAGCACACCAGCTCCTAAGATATCAGATTGTGAATCATCGTTGAGAAAGACCAAAAACTCCCAGAAATGTTTTTATTTTGACACATGGGGTGGGAGGAATTCTTTCTTTGCATTATCAGATTGGAAAGCTTTTTCTTGTATGGCTCTGTTGCTATTCTTAGAGCTATCGACCTTTCACTTGCAGATAAGAGATGAAGAAAGTGGCTACAACAAAAATCTATTTTGCATTCCTAAGCATTATGAAGAAGATTTAGAAAGAGTTTTCATTCCTCATGGACTGATCCTGGACAGGTAAGAGGGGAAACAAACAGCAAAGAGTAGTGACAGTGACGCCAGTGAGTAACTTCCCTCCAAACAAACAGGCTGAGGTCCTGCCCCCTGCAGCCCATGAGAAACATGGAGAGGCTGCAGCTCTATTACCTCTGTTCTAGTTTAATAAAAGAGGGGGTCTATAGAATAGATTCCTCTACAACACCAACTAATACCTCAAATACCTCCAAACCTGTCTGCCCTGCAATGTTTAGATTTATGCATTAAACCAACAATATGTCAAGTGGATTTGGCATCACCTTGTGCACTGCAAGTACATAACTTTCTCATTTCTTCCTGTCATCACAATTTCCCAGTTATAAAAACCTAACAGCAAGACCAGAATTTTAACTGGATATTGCTTAATATATGGACAAACAAATATGATATACAAAACACTTTACAGAATGTGTTTTCTTTTTTTTTTTTCCTCCCAGGACAGAGCGCTTGGCTAGAGATATCATGCAAGACATGGGAAGTCATCACATCGTTGCACTCTGTGTCCTTAAAGGAGGCTATAAATTCTTTGCTGATTTGCTGGACCATATAAAAGCACTAAATCAAAATGGTGATAAATCTGTGCCTGTTACTGTGGATTTTGTTAGAATAAAAAGCTACTGTGTAAGCAATTTTCTTTTCTTTGGAAAATTGTCTCTCCATATAAATTGACATTCTAAATACTGGTAGTTTACATGCAAACTCCACAAAAATTGAGTTTATGCATATATCCTGTTCAAAGAAACTCAACTGACTACATACTGAGAAAAGGAACGGATTTACTACTTTGTCCCAATGAACAGATGGATATTTTACATTCACTTGAACAAACATGACAAAACCAGGGCAGGTCTCCAACATCTTCCTCTTGCAAAAAGCAAGAACAGCACACCATTCATACATACAGGACTACACTTTTTAGCACATTTTATGTGACTTTCCTCTCTTTTTTCTCCTTCTAGAATGACTCACCTACAGGCAAAATCAGTATTGTTGGAGAGGAACTGTCTACACTTAATGGGAAGGTATGAACTTCAGCTTTGAAAGAGAAAGAACTGTTCTTGTGTACCTTTCAACAAGTTCATCTTTATTAAGATTTTGATACTGCATACTTACAGCCACTTGACACTGATGTAAAATGCTGGGCTTTGAAGCAGTGACTTAATTCCCACTGATCTCAGTGGATCCAAATTTTCTCCCATAGCCCCCAGAAATGAACAATACTAGATTCCTCAATATAGCTCTAGAATACTAGTTCTATAAATAGAATAATAGGTACAACTTGACTCACCATACTTTACGTTTCCATAAATACTTACAGAAAGACTCTTGAGTAAGAACTAAAGTAATGTCAGTAGTTAAGTGACAAGCTCCTTTGAAAATCAATTGCAACCTCCTCTTACCTGAAGTCTGTAGTGTGCTTTTCCTGGCTGTATAAGTTACTGAGTGTTGCCATGTAAATATTTCCTTTTCTCTGTTTTCTCTCCATGCATGATCTCTTCCAGAATGTGTTAGTAGTAGAGGTAAGTAAAGTTGGAGGGGGTGGGGAATGACAGGGATGTTTTTCTCCCCTTTTTGCAATTCAATATGTATTGCCTAAATGTCACTGTGCTGCCAGGTTTTTATGGTCTAAATTAATCCACTGACAGTCTGGTTTTCCTTTGAAACTCAAAGGTTAATTTATTTTTTAATCTCTTTCAGGACATTATCGAGACTGGTAGAACAATGAAAGCATTGCTTTTAAAAATAAAAGACAAGAAACCAAGGATGGTAAAAGTTGTAAGGTATAATAATATGGCCACTAGCTAATGTATTGTTAACGAGGAGAAAAAGCAAAATCATTCGGGTGCATAGTCAATGTGTGATGGTTGGTGTTTATTTGGTTTGAAGTTTGGAGTGAGAAGAAGAAAATGCAGGATCCAATCCTTATCCAGCTGCTGAAAAACTAAGTGTTTATCGAACTGGGAAACTTACCCATGCACTACCCCCTTCATTGTCAAAATTAATAAAAAAGCTTCTCCAGTTCTTTCTCTGCAGTCCATAAAATCTGATGGATTCCTTGTTTCTTACTTCCTTATGCTTGAAGTAAATTCATCTCTTTCCATCAGTTTTCTAAAATCACATCAGTTGCGTCAATACGAGAGTTACAACATAAAAACACTTCTCAATATTCTCAGTCATACCAGTTTCCAGCATCTAAGAGTTTATCAGCACCCATAAGATGACTTTAGAGAGTATTCTGCACCAGTTTTTAGTAGATCTCCAAAATGAATTTTTTGGGAATATTCCTGTGCCTGTCAAGTAATCATGGTGCTTTGAAAAAACACTTCTTGCTTTCTGTGCTGGTTATTCTCCTTCTGGTGACTGTCCTGAGCCTTCTCAGTGTCTTCTGAAGGGCACAGGAAAACCAAGAATGGATGTGACTTTGTGGAAGAAATTGAAGTGACATTGCACAGCTTGTCCACTTCTCCCTCCCTCCCCACTAAAATCTTTATCTTCCACTTCAATGTGCTTCCCTCTCTGTGCTATTTTGGTTGGCTGAGGCACTAATACATGGAAGGATAATGATTTGGGACATGGAACTGAATGTAAAACAATAGAGTCATTTGGACCTCCAGAACAAACCTAGATCAGAACCTCTGTTTCTCCCTCCATTAAAAGGCTGAACATGACTTTTTTCTCTTACAGTAATCTCAGTGGTTTAATTTAACTGCATGATTGTAGAAGCCTATGGGGAGGGGTGGGGAAGTGATGTCTACAGCACATAGCAAGAGGTATTTTAAAAAACCACCTTCTCTGCTCTGCCTTCCAGCCTGCTCATTAAAAGGACATGTCGAAGCCCAGGTTACAGGCCAGACTGTGAGTATTGTGTTTTTCTGCTTACCCAAAATACAGTCTTATAATTGCACTTTACTCAGTCTGTCTGACAACTGGTATATAAATTTCAGGAAGGCCAAGAGAAACATGTAGAAAATATATTAAAAAAATGCTGAACTGATGACCAGTTACCCTACCCTGAGACCTCATGATCACCTTCTTTGTATCCCCTTGATGGCTATTTGATAAATAAACAGGTTTAGCTATTTGATAAAAAAATTAATTTGTAAAATAAAGTAATTAAATATAAATTTAGCTATTTAGATACCAGAAACAGAATCCAACATTAGCTGCATATTTTTTGACTTTGACCCTAAAGGGCACTTGTTTTGACTCTGTATTAAACTTGCCTTGTTTTCAAACCGAAAAGTCCTGCGGAGCTGCAGTGCACCTACATTCACACAAGTAGAATATCACTCTCCATTTCCTCTTTCAGGACTGCCTCATAACTAGATTTTAAACAATTATTTTGTTCATAAGATGCATTCTTTTAGCACTTTGATAGTATTACTAACTGATGGAAATGGTTATTGATGGAAATGGATATTCTAACCTCTGTCATCAATTTCCAGCTCCAGTTCTCAAGGAAGTGCTCTCAGTACCCTAAAAGCAAGACAATACATTTGTCAGCAATTACTCTTAGCTCAAACATGTGTTGAATAGAAACTGTGTACCTGAAAGCTATTTACACCACCCAAGTACAAAAAGAATTGTATTTTCTTACAGATGTAGGCTTTGAAATTCCAGATAAATTCGTGGTTGGATATGCTCTTGACTATAATGAATACTTCAGAGATCTAAATGTAAGTACATGGATGTGCCTCTACTATTAGGTATGAAAGCTGCCACCATCAGCAAGAATATTTACTTCTTTTCAGAACTTCTCAAAAATTAAAACCCCTTCAAATCTGATTAGAAAATTCCATTAAAAGGGCAAAATCATTTTTAGGGTTCCAAGCTGGTAATTCAGGGTTTATGCCTTACCTTTTTATGACTCTGTCCCACAAGTCTCACGGCCCAGCTGTGCTGCACAACATTCTGAATATCCCAGAATGGTGAAGAGCACACAATTCACTGGCCACACTTGGAAAGAAAGTAACTTGTAATGTGACTTTAATTTGATGTCTGTCTCTCATAGTGCAATCCTGTCCTACTCTTATCTCACAATTGTAAGAGGTCTGTGTGTGGACTGTAAGTGAAGGTTTTCCCTACAATGTGTAACATGTCCATCAAGATCTCTCTTCCTTTGTTCCATTACGGCCTCCTTATGCTGCACTGAGTGAGCATTAACTGATAAAAAGAACTGATCTTCTTTTCCCTCCTTTGTTTTCAAAAGTACTTTATTAACTCTGTAAAGTGGAAAAGTTTTAATTTGAAAGTCTTTATTACTAAGACAAAGGAATGTTGTTAAAGACACCTACAATCTGTGCTATTGCACAGCAGCCTGAAGGAGGATACAAGAATTGAATAAACCCGACTTCTACAAACTATGTAAATCTATATATTACAGAAGAGCTTGGAAAGAATATTAACATCTCAAGTTTACTGCAAGTAGGAAACCACAATAATGGTTCTGATGTGTTTTCCTTACAATTCTAGTAACGTGACTGAAAATCATTCTTGAATTTCCTTTGAAAGTAAAGATTGACTAAAGCTGTATTTCTTTTCCTTTAGCACATCTGTATACTGAAAGAGGATGCCAAAGAAAAATATAGGTCTTATGGAACAACAGTTCAGTGACATGTACAGCTGTGTGGATGAGCCATAAGTGATCTACTAATTGTGCTTTTTTCACTGAAGAACTCCTGCATTTTCTAAATATACTATTTATATATTTTTTTCCTATAGCGATTATGTAAAACAGATAAAGGTGAATGAATTCTCTTCAAATTTCAGTGAAACCTGAGCAGAGCACTGGCTATAATACACAAGTGATATTCTGCTGGAACAGAGACACAGCCAGGGCATGTACAAGTGCATATAAAGAGGTTTGGGGTTTAATTTAGTAGACTAAATAACACATTATGTGTATTCTATATAAACTGCACTCATTTTTACAGGCAAGATTGTATGTGTAAATATATACACCTGTACTTCACATAACATATAGGCTGAGTAAGAATTTAAGGACCTCAAAGAATCAGGTTTATAAAATGCTTACCAAATGGAAACCACAATGGTTCTGGCGTTTAATGAATTTTTTAACAGTAAATATTAAGAGAACTACACTGAAATTAGTTCTTCCGTGTTCTCTGTCAGTGTGGGCGTTGTGTCCTCTTTTCCTGGGGGACCATGTGCTGATTGTACCACGTTGTGGTGCCCCTTGAACTCCAGGTGACACCGATTACCCACGGAAATCACTTCTGCTACTTGCGTGTCCCCGAGGAGAACTGGAAGCTAAACTTTACCATCCAACACCTGCATCTCGCCCATTCCCCGCGCTATTTATTAATTAACCAGCACAAGCTGTGGGGGCTCGGCTTTCTTCCCGCTGCCACTCAGCACCTCCGAGTCAGGCGGGGGGCTGTGCGGGTGCTCCAGCTCTGCCAAGCGCTTCCACCTTCCCGCTGATCGTCCCCGGGGCCGGGGCAGCGGGACTGGCACGGAGCGCTCGGCCCCGGCCCTTCCCGCACGGCCCCGCCGCGGCGTCCCGGCGCTCCGCCCCGTGCGCTCGCACAGCATCCACGGCACCGGCACTTCTTCCTTCCATGGCACAGCTCAACAGAGAGAGCGGTGACAGAGGGGAGTTCCTGGCGGGATGTGTCATGAAGCGTATCCTGCCAGTGTGTTCAGGATAAGGATATGCCGCCATTAGGCTGCATTAACCCTCTCGGACTGGCTTTTGCCCGACGAGGGAATCTTGCCTTCTCCGTCCTGGCACAGAACCGCAGCCCCTGGCTGAGGTTGGAGCGGAGCAGCAGGAGATGCCGCGGGGTCCCTCCCTCTGGATCGAACCCCGCCCCGCGGCCCCGCCCCGGCTCCTTGTCCCGCCCGTTGCCAGGAAACGGGAACGCGGTGACAGCGATTGTCGCGTTCCTGGTGGCGGAGACCCAGCCGCGTTTCCTGGTTGGTCCTCGACCTTCCAGGTTCTCCGCGCTCGGAAAGCCTTCAGGCGTTTGTTTCTCAAAGTGTGTCTTGCAGTTCATTGTAAGGCAAAGACTGACTGGACCCTTCGCCAGCTGAGTCCTGCCAGAGATTCTCTCTGGATATCACTTTTTCACTTTATTGGAAGGTAAAGATGGACTGAAGTTGTACTTTTCATTTTCATCACCACTGCATTCTGGAAGAGAATGCCAGAGAGAAATACAGGATATGATAATATCAGTCTCCTGGAAACAGTTCAGTGATGTGTGCAGCTGGTTCCTCTGCTCAGGCTCGGGACGTTCCTGCTCTGAACCCAAAGATGACGGACCAGAGCTGTCTGTGCCCCGAGCCTGGAGCAGAGGGGGAACTGCGATCCTTCCTTAACTTCTGGGTTGGGTCAAGAGCTGTCTGAGGTGGGGAAGATGGAGATCTTCCCCCACGGGACAGAGATGGTGGGCTGGATGTATGCTGTGTTTTGTCCTGTCCCTGCAGGGAGATGGGGCTGATTTCTCAGTTCTGCTCCTTTTCCCTGAGTCTGGGAGGCTGACCCCTGCAGGCTTTATGGAAGTGGGGCTATGGAAGAGCATCACCCCAGGGCTAGAGGGTAGGGGAAGCTACTAGACTGGGATGGGGGTGTGGAAAGTGGAAGCCCTCTGGAAACAGCAGTGTGGGCATGATGGACAGGCTTCATTTCATCAATGAAATGAAATTGCAGTTAGAAAACTGGAACAAATAATCCAGTTTCTCTCAAGACCCATTAATAACTCACTGAAATCCAGATTAATGTCCCATTCCCCATTAGATGGTAATTTCCAGCTTTAAATCCTAGCTCTTGCATGCAGCGTATTCTGGTGTCCGTAAGACAGTGCTGTCCTCTCATGTTTCTAGTCCAAAGGAGTGCTTAGTAAATGTTCATGTTTGAATTTTGTCAGTGCTTGAGACTCACATTCTGGGGTTGTCTTCTCACCCTTTCTTGCACACCGACTTTGTATGAGACAGAGGGAGAGAGTTGGTTGTCAGGCTGGCGATTGTTCACCCAGAGCTTTTTGTAGGATAAGGATGCTGGAGAAGAACTGCCACTAGGATAAAGTCTGATGTGGTCCTGCTCTCCTCATACGTTGAATTTCTAATTGCTCACATCCCTTTCTCCTCAGTGACCTAGCAGAGTTTGATGGTAAGGTTCACTCTGGTGCTTCCTATGTAGACCGTGATCAATTCACACACATGCAGGCACAGAGGTGTCAACATCTGTATTTACATGTACAAAGGTACCTATCAAAAATTGCCCTTGAGTTCAGTGAAATAATCACATCAAATCCATTTGTGTTTCTCAACAGGCAACAGTATTGTGTTCTTGGCCCCTCACTGCAAGAAAGGTTCTCCCTCCCTGGACTTGCTCCGGGGAGGGGGAATGAACCTGATTGAGGGTCTAGAGGTAAGTCCTATGAGGAGTGGCTGAGGGACGTGGGGTTGTTTGGCCTGGAGAAGAGGAGGTTGTTCCAGTTACAGTTACCATGATCTATGGGCTGTCCACTTTAGCTATTAATTTTTCAGTAATATTTAAACTACAGCTTTGGTTGTACATGTTCAGAATGTTAGTTCCAGGTTTCACTATGACCCACATCTTTGAATTGCACAACATAGCCATATAGTTCAAATAAAGTCCAACTTCCAGCCTAACCATTCTAGCTAGTTATGCCAAACAAGCACTTATCTACTTTCAAATAATGTAGTATTTTTAACATCAGTGTATCTTTTGGATCTGCTGTGAATGGGATTCTGGATTTTCAGAGTTCCATTGTTGCTCCTTCCAGGCGAGCTGAGACACAGTCTGGTACAAAACCTATCCACCTGTGACGTCCTCCAGAATGTCTTCCAGATTCCAGGGGAGAGTGGGGCTACCTCGCCCTCTGAGGCCAGACACAGAGGCTGAGGAGACCATGAGTTTAGCTGTAAGTACCTCATGTGGCCACAGGAGCTGTGTTAAGGCTGGAACCACCCCCATGTCCCTCTTATCCCTCAGGGCTTCTGCTGTCCAGCAGTCCTATGAAGCCACAGACACCTCCCCACCTCTCTATGCTGTGCTTCTGTTGGCAGGGTCTGGCATGGGGCAGGAGGGGATGGACTGTGTGTTCCGTCAGGGACAGTCCAGAGCCTTGCCTGGCTGTCCCACTGGAGCCAAGTTAAACAAATGTAAAGCTGAACAGGAGCTTGTGCTTCTTTGTCCCCTGTGTGTGGGCAGGAATTCCTTCTGTCACATTGGCACACTCACCGTGCTGTTCTGACCACACCTGCCCCTCAGGACACCTGGGCAGGTGGTGGGTGGCTCAAACTCTGCCCAAAGCCCTGAGAGACATGGCCAGTCCTGTCCTAGAAACAGGTCCCTAACCTGTTGTTCTACCTCATGCCTTGTGTGGAGCACTGTTACGGGTTTAGCTAGGCCTAAATTTAGGCTTTGATTTTAGAGTAGGGCTCAGATTATCAGCTGACTCGAGCTGGGTCAGGCCAGCTGACACTGACTTCTCCTGGCCAATTCCATACCATATTCCAACATCATCTCCAATATAAATACAGTAGAGTAGGAGGAGTTCTCTTAGCTCCTGATGGCTGTGGTGCTGGTGGATGTGCTCTGTGCTGCTCTGCTGATCAGGCCAAGCACCACCTCCCCACTGTGTTATCTACAGGACAGTAAAATGTTTATTTTTAGTCTTCCCTCTGCTTGGGTCTGTCCCTTGGTGGATTGATTTCTCTTGGGTGATTTGTAGCTAGAATAGTGGGATTTGTGTTTGACAGGGCACTAGTGAAGAAATTATTTGTTATATCTAACTTGTGTAGGTGTGTTATATTGTAGTTTTCTTTTAATTTTCTCTTTTCTGTATAAATATATAAAACTGGTTTAAGTTTTAAGGTTTTTTCCTCCCTTTTCTCAGTGTGGGGAGGTGGGTAGGGAGTTTTGTCCTTTGGTTTATACTTGGCATTTTGCCAAAGTATTCAAACAAAAACCAGCACAGCTCCAGACCTGCAGGCAGCAGTGGAACTGGGGCAACTCCTCCTTCCCACCCACAAGCATCCCCTTTGCTGACTGGAGCTCACTTGACTGGACATGACCCAGCGCTGAGGGTTTGTCAAGGAAATCTCTGTATTCTCCTGTGGATAGGTCTGTGAGGCCAGACAGAACAAGTGCTAATTAAAAAGAGAGAATAAAGCTTGTATCTATTCCTCTGCACATCAGTCTTGGCACAACACTGCTTTCCTGCTTCCCTCACACTCACCCAGCAGTGACATCAGTGGGTTGTGAGTGATGTGCAGAGATTGAGTTAGGGGAGTTTGCCACTCCGCAGAGTGGCTCAATCCAGTGAAACTAAAGAGGACACAAATGCTCCGAGAGCAGAAATACCCAAACATACCACATCAGATCATGGAGAACCTGATGGCACAGAGCCACATGGTTAGAGCAAGTGTATTCTGTTCTATACCATTAATTTTCTGATGTTAAATGTGTCAGCAGATAACTTCCAGGACTGTCCTTGTAGCTGTGATCACAATTGACTCATCAGAGCCACTTGAACAAGAAAAGTCTTTCTGAACAAGGGCGTTTCTGAGGTTCTTGCTGATTTTTTTGTTTTTTGCCTTTCACCCATCCTGTTCTGCCCTCCAGAATACCCTCATCAAGAAGAAGAAGATGGCCATCCTTCTGGAGAAGTTTAAGAGGCACAAGATTACCGAGTATCTAGACATGAAACTGCCCCCCTATTACGAGGTAGCCTTTTCCTGCCATTTTCCTTGCTGTTTGATGTGACATTTGAAGAGGGTGCATGCTTGTGACAGCCTTGCCTTGTTACTGAAACACCTCAGTGTCCAGGTCCTGTTGTCATTCCAAACTGCTGGTGGTGGTTGGTGAAGGTCCTTCTGCTGGGGGAAAGGCAAAATGTTTTTTCCTAGTGAGACACTGGAGTCCTGATCTCTGCTAAGCCAACACAAATAACTTCCGCTGAAGCTTTTGGGTGTCACAGGTGGGAGTGGAAGGCTTAGACAAAATTTATTAAAGAAGCCCTGCTGCTGAGTCACGAGGTGCAGAAAGGACTCCCTTGCTTTCTAAAGCCCTTCTCAGAGAGGAGTCTGGGGCAACTGGATCCAATCTTAGCTTTGCTTTATGTAAATGGTTTAAATTTAAGGAATTACAGAGGGGTGATTGAGCCACTTTTCCCCACAGGTTTTAATGATTGGCAAAATGAGAATATTTATTTAAAATTAATCATTTCTTCTACAAATGATCAGGCAGAAGACCTTAATCAGAATTATTTACTCTACAATATAAAAAGCTAAAAATCTACTATAGCATAAAGTAGTATAGTATGAGATAGGATAAGATAGGATAGTGCACTATATTGAAGCAAGTATTAAAGCAATTATATTAATGCTAGCAAAAAGGAAATCATTATTAAGTAGAGATTTGATGTAACCTACCCAGACCAAAACTCATGGGGAGATCTCAGCCTTGAGGAGTTCCTTGGTGGACATCCCCAGCCAAGGGAGAAATCTCCACACATACACCCAAGAAGGGTTATGTCAGAAGAGCCTGACTGTATAGAAGGGGACTGGACTTCTATAGTATAAAGTGATTAACTGGTAGTCACAGACCTATAGGCCAGCAGAGCAGCTTACCTGTCAAATCCTGGTTCAAAACTAGGATGTATATTCGAAGTCTGGTGAACTAGGATGGGTTTAGCATAATTCAACACCAAGACAGCATCCTGGCACCAGCAGTTGAGCCTGTCTGATGGCCTGCATGCTGGATTGCATAGAATGCATTCTCTGATTGGATTTTAGATCCTGTCAGGGTGGGCCTATCCTGCCACAGTGGGGTTTGCTGGAGTTTAGTTACCATTGTGAAAACACCATACTGGAGGAAGGTTGGGGCAGGGCACAAGGGCACAAGCTTGCCATTTTCCATTGTCCCACTGAAAGAGCCACCTCTTGCTTTGGTGTAGTCACTGACAAATGCTTGGGATCACAGAATTTCCTCTACAGTGTCAGCATTGGCCTTTGAAGGCTGAGGGGCTGAGGTAATTACTCCTGATTTAACAAAACCAGCTGCATTAGTGCTTTCAGTTGGAACAATGTGTTGGAACACGACAGGGTGTTAGATTTTGCAGGCTGCCAGATATATGGGAGACTCGTCCTAGGCAGAGGGGAGTGGATGTGCTTTATCTGGATCAGTGTTTCGTTAGAGGTGTGTTTAAAGCTGCTTTTCTAAGAGGACTGCTCAGTATAAAGCACTGTCCAAATGGGTAGATGATGGAGGTGGTCTGTTTAGCGGGAACTTACCAGCAAGAGACCTTTAACAAACTGGCTAAGGATGGCCCTGGAGAGCATAGGAAGTTGGGAATGCCTCAGACAAGTGCACAAATAGCTGGCAGTGTGCTGCAGCCGCTCACTTCAGCATGACTGGGACTCCTGTGGAGACACAAGAGATCTGCCTCTGTCTTTTGAGTGGGAGCAGTGCAGCTGGAGAGGGGGGAAAATGCAGAGAGGGGTTTCCTCCAAGTAACGCCTCTGCTCTGCAAGCATCTGCTGCTGTTGTATCATTCCAGACATGCCTCCTCAATGGTATTAAATAAAACAACAATAATTATGAGGAAGCAGCCATGTAAAGCTGTAAAGAGATACCAACTCCAGCCTTACTCAAGTTGTCCAGCACTGCTGAGAAAAGAGCTGAATCTCATCCTCATCCAGCATTCAGCTCATCTGTCTTATTCCCAACTACTGTGCTCCTTTCTTTTTGCCCTTATGTCCTCTGGTAGTGTTCTCTTCTTACTGGTGTCTAAGCTCCAAAAAAGATATTTGGAGTTGTCTGGGCCTTGGTCTCCCTGTCTCAGAGTAAAGGTCATCCAAAAATTGTTTTCCGTGGAGTCTGATGTAAATTCTTGGGTTTCACTTACTCCTTGTGTGTTCAGTCAGTGCCCCAGAGCTCTGTGACCCCATTAGCACAGGGCTGTGCTGGAGGTAAGCGCTGCCTGGCATTTTGAAGAAAGAAAGCTGGGGAAACACCTGCCAAAGAGCTGCTTATCTTGACCCTGCTCAGTGTGGTCCAACAGTATTTGATCAGCTTAGAGCAGAGGTGTGTGAGCTACTGTTCCCCCAGTGTGAGCTGGGCAGACCTAATCACCAAGGGCCTGTTCTTCACTGGGGATCAATGCAGGAGTCTCATTCATGCACCTTCCTTACAGCAGCTGAAC
Source organism: Sakesphorus luctuosus (assembly GCA_013396695.1). Taxonomy (NCBI): domain Eukaryota; kingdom Metazoa; phylum Chordata; class Aves; order Passeriformes; family Thamnophilidae; genus Sakesphorus; species Sakesphorus luctuosus. The sequence continues at coordinate 243,798 of VWZD01004057.1, forward strand.
CTCTCCCTGCTCTCTCTTGCCCCTCCAGCTCTCAGCACCTGACCAGGAGAAGCCCTTGATTGAGCCTTACCCATCTGAGGTGGTGTTTCAGGACTATATCCCTGGCAAGGCCTATGAAAAGCTATTGACTCTGAGGAATGTGAACAAGGTAAGCGCTGGGACATGGAGGTTTAACACTGTGCTGGAAGAGGAGTGGTGTAATTTCCATTTAAATTCTTCTTGCCGTCTCTTGTGTCTGGGTTGGCTCTTTGTCTTCCTGTGTTCCTCATTTTGCTCTTCAGATTTGCTTTATTCCCAATAAGGCCACAATGTCTGGTCTGCTTCTGTTGCTGGTGTGCCCAGTGACTGTCTCCCCACAGCTGGACTCCCCACTCACACTCAGTCTGTTAGAAGGGAATTTCTTCCTTCACCCAAGATAATGTGCTGTTTTGCCTTCAGGTAGCACATTCTCCCTCTGGAACAGGGCTGCATGGCTGTGTGTAGGCAAAAGCGAGCAGGTTCTTTGGCCTTGCTGAATATGAGTATGACTTGGTTCAGGTGTTCTCTCTCCATGTTGGTGCCTGACCTTCCTTCCCAGCAGGCATTGCCCTACTGCCCTTCTCTGGCCAGGCTGCTTTGCCCAGGCAGAATGGATCCAAGTTCACCTTTGTGTATGATGTGCCTTTACCTCCAGAGGAAAAGTCCTTTAGAAAAGTGGTCAAGGAAGGCTTTCACCAAGGCACACCCAGGTCTCTTCTCCTCCTGTTTCCACAAGGAGCAAAATCTTTGTTTCATGTCTTTCCTGCAGGATCCTCAGATAGTGCAGATCGTCATGGAGACCTCACCTTATTTCACATTGGTTGGCCCCAGTGGTGTATTCCGTCAGGTACCACCAAACAGGTTTTCAACGGTAAAGATCCTCTTCACCTCTGAGGGAAATGAGGTGAGTCTGGACAAACATTCTCTCTAAAGCCAGAGGGTTTGTTGCACCCACTGGTTTTAGCCCACCCTGTATTGTGAGGTGGGCTCTGGTCTGGGAGCAGGCAGCCTGCAGCTGGTCACACCCTGGCACAGTGTGGTGCTACCAGTCACTGTAGCTGGGCCTCAAGAGATGTGCCTTCCCTCCATGCCCTTCTTGAACGTTCACAAGGGAAGATGCTCATGGAATAGCAGGCAAATGAAAGGGAAGGGTGTTGATAAGATATTTAGCCATCTCTAGGCTTAGTGGAAGGGTTTCATTGTTATGGGAAATACTAGAACAACAAATAGATCTAGAGAGCTTTATTCTTTCCCATCTGGCAGCCACATCCCTGCTTCACCCTGGACTGGACCAAAACCCATGCTTTTCACACACTCTGTTCTCCAGCCTTTATTAGTATGAATTAGCATTCATTTTGGGGCAGGAAGAGGTAAATTCATGCCCATGAAAGGTCATAGAAAACAGCACTTTTTCTTCTGCCATAAGGATGGCACTAAATACCCTGTGCTGAACCAGTTTCTTTTCCTGCAGGATCATTCCCACCAGCTCCTCTGCATCACTGAGAAGGGAAGGGTCATTGTGCCAATCCGGGCCATTGGTGCCCGACCGATCTTGGACTTCCCTCACCAGCTGGACTTCTCAGTGTGTCCAGTCAACTCTCGCGTCCAGAAGACTCTGCTGGTTCGCAATGTTGGCAAGCTGGAAGCCCGTTACCACATCAGCGCTCAGAGGTAAAGCAGCATATCTGTCTTAGTGCAAAACACCATTGATGGTGTATCCAAAGGAACCAGAGCATTGGAGCTGCTGCACTGCAGCCACAGCTGGAAATGAGCAGGATGTGTGGGCTCTGCTGTGGCTTCTAGCGTTCTATGCAGCATGCAACCTCTGAGCTTTCTGTCTCCCAGATTTCCTGGAGACTGCTGGAACATGTTAGTAGCTGGTTTGCACCATCCTGAGCACAAGCACCTTCTGAAATGGTTGCCTATCACTGTCAGCCAAATAAACCCATTTTCCAGGAGGCCAAAAGCATGTGGCATTTTGGGGTTCTCATCAGATGCCCAACGTGAGCTGTTGTGAATAGTGTGTGCTGTTCCTGTTAGTCAAAGCTGATCTGATTTCCCTTGTCAGCTGAGGGCATCAGTCATCTCTTCTGTTTCATAAAGAACCTTTGAAAGACAGTTTAAATTTTCAAGTAGATTATTTAAATTTGAGTGAAAGCAGCATTTTATTCTAATTAAGTTTCCCCCACCTTTCATTCAGATTTTTTTTAAATACTCTGAAGTTCCTGTGTTTCTGCGTTTTTTAAATTTATTTTGGTTTGTGTTAAATTTTTGTCAAAAATATCATTAATTCTCCATTGGTAACTTTCTTGAAGGTCCTCTCTTACCTGTTAGTGTACCATCTGGTCAGCTTGCACTTGGCTCCAGTTGTTCTTATTATTTTTGTGTGTGTTGCATTCTCTGATCATCATCAGACTCCCCAGAACATGTCTTTCAGGTGACAGATTAAGGACCAGCAAAGAATTAAGACCAAGAACTTTTGTTTTCACAGTGGGGCTGTACAAGAGCACAAAGCCCAGCAGCCACTGGGCACAAGCACATTTGACCTGAGTTATACCTAAGCATTAAAGCACTGATTTTCTCTGTCAGGCAAGAGCTGTTTACCTGGTGACAAATCCTGATTGCTCCTGTTAAATCCAAAGAGCACCAAACACATTTTCCTAATTATTTCCAACATATTGTTTCTCTGATTGGTCAAGTAAACAGTTACCAGCCTGAATGACAACCCAGAATCCCAGACTGCACTGCTGGTGAATCACAGATACCTCCTGTGCAGCTCCCTTGATGTGCTCCTGTCAATGGCATTTCATGTAGCTGGGATTGAATCCTTCAGGCTGTAAATGGGACCCTCCTTTTGGGTCTTGTTTCCATGTCACTGTTGCTCTAATTTGCAGTTGCACTCATTCAGAGTTTTGATTGCTCCTTTTCCTAGAGCAGCTTTCATTGAAATGCTGATAAAATGTGCCCTTTTTTAGGCTAAACCAGGATGTTTACAAGGTTAAAAATAACCCCAAACAACCACACTGCAAATTAAACTAGTTATTCTTAGGTTGTCAAGGAAGACTTTATTCTCCCTGTTGATTCCTAGGCTGTAATCTCACAGGACAGGTAGTGCCCTGCCATTTGCATCTCTTGAGTGAGATTTACAGGGGACAGGAAAAGAGAAATTCCTGAGGCAGTCAGTGTCAAGTTGAGCACACAAAGAGCTCTTAATACTCCCTGTGCTCTTCCCAAACTGTTCTCTAATGGGATTGCTGGCAGCTTGACCCTTGAACCTCATTGCAAAGTATGGGGGAGATGAGTTCATTCTATTTCACAGCATCTTCTGGGGCTGGATATCCTCAGAAGAGAGACAGTAGCTGTTTCTGATCCTGTGTGTTCTGTCTGCTGACTGTTGTTGGTTTGCTCCTTGCTTGCACACAGGAGCCGAAGTGAACTAGACATTTAAATACCATCCCCAAACCTCCACCAAGAGTCCTGATCTCTGTCTTTGTCTTGCAGTCCTTTCTCTGTCATTCCGACCATGGGAACTCTGGACGTTGGTAAAACCATGCAAGTGACAGTGGAATTTCACCCTCTGGAGACTGGGCATTATTCCAAATCCCTGGTAGTTCACTACATTATAGGTGAGTGCTGGGCACTGCACAGTGCACTCTCTCTGCATCCTTCAAAATAGAGCCCTTCCTAAGCAGCATAACATTAGTCTTGCTTCCCAAACTACTTGCAGAACTGTTCCTTTCAGAGCCTCTGTGGGTTTCAGTGCTCAGAAGTAAGAAAATAAGGGGCCACGGCTGAGTCTGTCCCTGTTCTGTATATGCTGTGTTGCTGTGTGCTGGTCCATCCCTGAGGGGACCCTGATGTCAACATGGTGTTCTCTGACCAGCACCCCCTGTGACAGTCCTCTACCATCAATCCCCACTGTCCCAGCCACCTCAATTCCCTCTCCAGCTGGACCGCCCCTGTCCCTGCTTTACGGCAAAGAAAAGTGGAAACTAGTTAGTGTTTAGGGGTTAATAAAGTGGATCCCCTCAGACAGGGGTGAGATTTTTTTGAATCCTGTTTTGCTGGGAATTGCTGAGTGGAGGAAGGAGGAACCTTGATTCTCCATTACAGTGTGGATATGCAGGGCTGAAGTTGTATTCCTAGACAGTGCTTGCTATATGTGATGTGTAAGGTTTCCATCAGACTCTCCAATGCAATGTCTCTTGCACACCTTTGTCCAATAAGCTGCTTTTTCATTGTCTCGCCACAAACTCTTTTTCTATGTTATTCTCTACACATGCATGTAATTTCTGTCTAAGAACATTTTCAGGCCCTCGGGTTCCTGTTTGATGACAAATCATGACAGACTTTTCCTTATTCCCATTTCCCAAGCCATTCATGCTTCTACAAACCTCTCCCATCTGTCTCCCATTGGATTTCTAGGTTGAGGAATCCCATTCAGTCTTCATATACAAACTGCTCCATACTTTTAGTCTTTCTTTCTACCCTTCTTTATTTCATTTTAAATGCTGCAGCTTGGTTTTTTATATCAGAATGATATAAAATATTTCAAAAGTGATGTGGCTGTGGGTTTGCACAGGGACAGCATGACAGTTTTCATGGTGTTGATGCAGAATTCCCTGTGATCTGAGTAGGTCACTTGAGCACATCTGACAAATGTCACTGAAAATACTGTCACCTCTGGGACAAATCTCTACAAACACACCCAGACATAAGGTGCTTAGGTGGTGTCCAGGACATCCTCACACTGTACACACAGAGCTGTCAGGATTTGATAAATGTACTGCTGCATACAGCTAAAAGCTGTGACACTTTCTTGTTACCTGTGGTTTGCTCCGTTCCTTTTAATCAGCAAGTGAGATGATCAAAGATTCCTCTTTGCTTTGTTCCAGGTGAAGATGCCCACACAACCCTTCTTGGAAGAGCTGTGGATGTCAACATTGGGCTGGACAAGAGTTCTGTCAAACTAGAGAAGACTTACCTCTCACTGTCAAGCCACGGCACCGTGGTCATTCTCAACAGGAGTGACAGCACAGCGCGCTTCCAGTGGAAGACTTTTGCTACTGAGGAAGAGGAGAATCGGCAGAAGATGAGGTTGGTCTGAAAGATGCAGTGAGAGACGCTGCCCAAGGGTAAAACTAACATATGGCTTCAGCGGGGTGTTTGTACTTTTGAATGGCTTAAAACAAGTAAACCATCCCCAGCATCAGAGTATGTGTCCCTGGGCCTCAGGAGCTCAGCACTTCCTATTCCAGTTCCATCTATACTCCAGCCAAGGATGGTGTTTTGGGGAGGAAGCATTGATTGCAATGATTGGATTGCCTCAGAGAGGAAATTCATGTTTGGGGTGGCCCCAAACCACTGAGGTCCAAAGATCCCTGGGCTACAGGGGGTCCATGAGGCTGAGGAAAGCATCAGCACTTTTCCCCTCAGACTGCACTGAGCAGTAGGTCTTAACGTAGCTCAGGCAGCAGAGCTGTTCTGGTAGTCCTTGCAGTTCCTTCTGCTCCAGCTTTGATGAGAGGTCAGGTTTCTTCCCAGTGCTGTGCAGGGCAGGGAGCTTTGTTGGCCCAGACAGTTGAGGCCATTGTGCTGTAGGATGTAGAATTGCCCTGCATTGCCCCAGTTTGCAGCACTACCCTTCCAATAGTGTTACAATTTGGTGTTAAAGTCCTCTGCCCAAATTAAGGTTCTCTGGAGGACTGTTGGCTTTCCAAACCTCTCCTGAGCTTGTAAGTGTGGAGTAAAACTACCTGCCACAAACAAGTGATTGTCTGACCCATTTGGGACCCTGTGGCTCGGGCTCAGCCCCTTGCTGGAGAGCTGCTGCTGCTCCTCCCCGAGGGCTTTTCTGCTTCTGCACTTAGATTCACCTCTGCAAATATGTGGCTTATTAAATGACCTGTTGGATTTGTTTCTCCCTGTGACTGCAGGCTGTGTCATGCGCTGTCTCGGCCAGTAGAGGACAAAGTGGAGGATTTTCTGAACAAGCGCTACAGTCGCCTTTCCCTTTTCTCCCGCATCTACCAGAATGAGACAGCAAAGGTGAAAGCAGACCCCATGCTGTTCTCTGATGATGTTTTCACCATTGAGCCCTTGGTAAGTGATAGCTGAGAACCTCCTCATCCCTGAATGAAGTCACTCAGCAGATCCCCACCTCAGCCGGCTTGATGCTCTGAGAGAGAAGACATGGGGTTTCTGGTGAGGCTGGGGAGCTTGTTGCAAAAAGCATTTCTACCCTGTGGGCTCCTGGCAGGCAGCAGGAACGTGCCTGAAGCTGAGCTCTGCTGCAGGGGCTTGATGTCAAGGGCACTCGGTGCTGTCCTTGCCGTGTCCAGAGGGATCAGGTATTGTAAGTAGGGGCACACCTTACATGTGACATGTGGGGGTTAACAGAGTATGTTGGAGCACTGTCAGTCCACATATTGACCTGACACGAAAACGAGGCCAAATTCAGCCCAAGGTTAATCTTGGAAATGCCAATGCCTCGCTGTAACCAGGACTTAGAACATGTCTGAGTCTTGCTTCCAGTGTCATCTGTGAGCCTGAACACAAGACTGGCAGACTGAAATGGACTTTTTGAGTTTTATTGCACACGGGCAGAGAAAATCTTTTCTGTTCATGCAAGCAAACCCTCATATCCCTCCATCAACCAGAGCCCTCATTCTGAGTATTGTGCACAGTGTGAGGATGAAGAATGCCTTCTGTCTGCACAGTGCAAAATCCCTTCTCATCTTGGAGTAAACCCTAGAATAATCCCAACCTCTGCTTTCTTTTAAAACAGGTTAACCTAAGTTTTTTGTTTCCAAGGAAGGGGATCATGTTTTCTCCTTGGTTACTCTTATAGCCCATCTAAGGCCAAGAGCCACCAGTGTCAGCATAACAGCAGTTTCACACCACTATAGCTGACAGCAGCATGACGTGACCGAGAGCTTGTGTCAGAGCAGTAGGAGTATTGTAGAGTGGGAGCTGATCAGCTGAGCATTAAGAGCATCCTGCAGTGTGTTGAACTGGTTTTGGAGTGATTCCTCAGGTTCCTTGTGTTGTTCACTCCTTGCTGTAAATAAAGGCTTACAGGGTTGTGGTTGAAAAGAAGAAATGTGATGTTGGAAAGTAAATGGTTTGCTGTCTCTTTCTGTTTTAGGCGGGAGAGATTGGTCCAAATTCTTCAGCTGAAATCAATGTGTTTTTTGAACCCCAAGAAGTCCAAGTCTATGAAAAAGTGGCCTACTGTGACATCTCAGGTACGACTCCTTTCTCCTCTTTCTCTCACTCACAGTGAAGGTGAGGTGCAAATACTCTTCCAGCCCACTGGGCTCCCCTGTAATTGCTGGGCAGGGTCTGTGGCCAGTAGGGCAGTGCTGGCACATGTCCACAGTCCCTGCTGCTTCTAGATGGTCTCCCTGCAAGGCCAGGGCTCAGGACACTGATCCCAGAACAGTCCAAACAGTGCATGGATAAGCTTTCATGCCATGGCTTCGCCAGTATTTCCTCAAAGGCCAAAGAACTACACAGCAGAACACCTTTAGTCAAAGGACACTAAGCCCCTCTAGACCACTGACCTCCAGGATGGATCCTCATTACGCAGATCCATCAGCAGGTGGTAGGAGCTGAGTTAGAAATTAGCTCCTTGACACTGGATCACCTCCCACTGCCCAGACAACACCAGACTGGAGGTGGCTGAGCCCTGCTGAGCTTAGGGTGTCTGCAGAAGGACCACCTCTGGCCAGCACCTGCTTTTCTCGCTGCGTGGGAATTGTCACCTTCCAGCTCTCAATCTGAGGTATATCCAGGTGGTGTTGCACTGGGCTTGCTGTGCTCGGCAGAGCAAACACCCTTCCTGGAAATCAGAGTCCAAGAAGTCTGCTGGACAAGCTTTATGCTTCCAGAAGTGCTGCCAAGTCCTTTCCTGGAAGCAGTTATCATTGACCACCCCACGTGACACCATCACAGAGGTGGTGGCTTTGCTGTGTTCGCACAGGGCAGGGTACACGTGCAGAGCACAGCATAGTTCAGGTTCCTCGGCCTTCCTCTGTCTCTGTATGGTGCTGCTTAAGTGAAAACCACCTTAATGTGGGAGATGGCTGTCAGATTTCCATCCAGGGAATATTCTGGGTTTGCCCATCTAAGAGTGAGAGCTGTGAGCCCTGTGGTCCTCCAGCAGACAGGCTCCTGTTCTGGAGGGTGCTGCAATCCCTAACACAACCACTCTGCTGCTTTCCTTCCTTCTGCCACCTGATAGATACAAATGTCATGAATCAGCCTTTTATTTAGACAGTAATTGCACAAGGTTTACTCAACAAATGTCATCTACAGTAATTACTCAGGGCTCCTGCTAACAAACGCGCTTCCAGCTGCAGTTCTTAGAGCTGTGGAAGGAAAGGATGGACTTAAAAAGCCAGCCCCAAGGCACATCTCCTGAGGGAAGAGAAGGGTCCATCTCTTCCCCTGGAGCATCAGCAGCTGGTCACATCCAGCTCAGAGTCAGGGACTAGCACTGAGGCAGCCTGGAAAATGCAGGGTAAGAGAGGGAGTTATTGTACTGAAATGGCAATCTCTCCCCAGGCCGTCAGAACAGGCTGCCCCTGCGCCTCACAGGAGAAGGTCTCGGGCCCTGTGTCCGTCTCAGTTTTGAGGTACTGGACATCGGGAATATTTTTGTTGGAACAGTCCACAGATATGAGGTGAGCAGCAGGGGTTGGGGTGGATCCTACTGGCTCCTGGGGCAGCAGGGAGCCTCGTGGACCTGTGGAATTTCTGGCAACGTGGGCAGTTGTGAGCAGGGAATATTTGACTTACTAATCAAATCTGAGGGGTTTCACAGAATCTGGATCCTTTTGATGGGGTCTGAAAGGTGTGTCTCTTGTTCATGAAGCCCCAGTTCCTGTGTTTTGGCAACCTCCTTCAAGATCAGCTGGGGCACTTTCTGCAAATCAACCCCTTTAACACATGAAAGCAATACCTCACACTCATCCTTTCTTGACATATCTGGCTGAGCAAGGGCTAAGAAACCATCAGATTAAAGAAAAACATACAATAACCCCAAATAGTCTACCCTAGCAGAGCTGGAGAGAGCTTCTGAAGTTGGTGATAGCACTATTCTGAGGTGTCTTCTACATGCAATAAACTGGTTGGCTGCAATGGAAGCTGAATGTGTCCTGCCCTTGGCAGAGTTGGGCACACTTGGAGCAGCAGCAGCGCTGTGGTGATTCACTACATGGCTGCAACCACCCCACATTGCTCTTAAGGCCAAGTCTAAACGAACTTGGTGATGCTGACCAGAAGTGGACAGCTGTGTGTCCTTGGGATAACCACACAGTGACTCTGGTTATGTGAAGTTATTGCTACTTTGCTTGAAACCCCAAAGGCAGAACTTGTCCTGTTGTGGTTTTTGGCTTCTGCCACATAGCAGCACACAGCATCTTCTTTCTGCCTTTTCCAGGGGTTAATTGTTTAATTAGACAGCAACTCAGCCTTCGGTAAGAAAGGAAGTTTGCTCATGTATTTACATTTTGCTTTCTCGCTGCTGCAGGCAATCCTGCTTAACAAAGGACCTATTGATGCTCCCTTCAAGCTCATCCCTCCAACCACAGCCCAGGGCTCCTGCTTCACCTTTCTGCCCCAGCAGGGTACCATTGCACCAAATGGGCTCCAGCCCATCCAGATCATCTTCAGTTCCACCATCATGGGAGGGTTTGAGGAAGAATTCCAGTTCCACGTGACTGGAGCCCCTAAGCCCGTGACCTTAACCATCAGGTGAGGAGGGCTCTGGGAGCTTGGTGGGCACGTTTGTAGCTGTCTCTGGGTAATCATCTCCTACCTACCACCTCATTTTGTTGTGAAGCGGAGAAAAAAGGTGTTGCTTGAGGTCTTAGTCTTGGCTCTGATGCTGGCATCCCCTCAGTGTGGGGATGCCCGCTGCCCAGTGCGGGTACCCAGGAGCTGGAGTGACTCCTTTCTACAGGGACCTCCCTCTTCCTTGGCCATGGCAGGCATTGGGATGGCATCAGCTTTGGGCAGTAGCTGGTCTGGGATGTCCCATGTGAACACCCAACAAGGCCCCTTAGGGCTTTGGAGATGGGCCAGCCTGGGTGATTCTGCAGCCATAAGTGGTTTTAAAATCCTGTGTTCATGATCCTTCCCAAAGGGGCAGGCTGTGCTCCTGGCTCTTATGCGAGGAGTGCTCCGGTACCTCCTTTCTGCAGCAGGAAGGAGCAGATGCAGGAGATGGGGAGCTCTGCAGCAGGGACTCTCACAGGGGCTTGGGCATCATCCCATGGGCTGGTGCCATTGCAGAAGTTAATCCTCACCCAGCAAAGGGGAGAAGGGGTGGTGATAGGAGAGGCAAAGGTCACTTCGCATGTCCACAGGAGCATTTAACATAAGGGAAATGGATAAAAAAGAACAAGAAGGTTATTACTTTGCATGAGAAAAATAGTGAGTCTGTCTCACCTCAGTAGAGAAACAATTAAGCTGGCCTGGTGTTTGGAGGAAACGTGCTGCTTTTTTATTTTGGAAATCAAGGTGGAACATTTCACAGTCGAATGAGTCTTCTGTTCCTCCCACAAACTGCTCATAGGATGTTATTGCATAAGCAGCTTTCTCTTTGAGCAAGGGCAGGTTTCATGTGTTGAGATACATAGAGCAGAGCCAGTGGCAGTCCTGCGAATAAAATAGAAGGCACAGTTTGCTGTGGTCTTTAATTTTTAACCAAAAGGCAGAGTGGGCATTGATTGGCATCAACCATGAAATAAATGTGTTAGTGTTCTGCTGCTTCAAGTGCTGATTTCAGTGGATGTTGACATTTGGAGTTTGGAGCCACCTGTCTGATGAATTTAAGGGCAGGCAAGGTAGTGTGGTGGATTAAGGACAGCAATGTGTGGTTGTTTGAGCCATTCTCTTGTCTGTGTCAGCTGCTGCACTGGTGACAAACTGGGCCTTTTCTCTAAGATTCATCTGTCTACTGTTGCTGCTCTTCTTGGTGGATGTTTGGAGCTCCCTTGGATTCATGTCCCAAAATCCTGCTTGTAATGATTGTGTGGGTCAAGATTTTCTGAGAACAATCCTCCTTGGAAACACAGCTACAGCTCAGAAATAGCAAAGCAGGGAACCTGTGGCTAGGAAGGCTTGGTGCAGTGAGTCCACTGTTGTGGGGATGCCTGTGTGTGCATCACATTACAGATGGGGAAGCTGAGGCACAGAGCCATCTTGGGGTGTGTGTACAGAGTCCTTCATGGCACCAGCAGCAGCTCAGGGCCATGCCCTGCCTGCCATGGTGCCCTGAGTCCCATCAGCAGCTGCCAGCTGCCTCTTGTTCACATGGATGCTGTGCTGAGCACAGGGTGGTGGGTTGATTCAAAATCCATGGTGGCTCTGACACCAGCTTTTATGCACCTGAGCCATAAGGACAGCTGAAGGCTTTGCAATTCCCTTTCACCAAGCCATTGTCTCCTCTGTCCTCATCCTCGCAGGGGCCGTGTCACTGGACTGACTTTGCATTTCAACACTGATGGCCTCAACTTTGGTGACGTCTCCTTTGGTGAGTGTTCCCTGGGCTTGGACACAGTGTAAGGAATCTGTGCCTTGCCAAAATGGCGCACTTGAACAGAAGAGCATCTGTCACTTGTGTTCCTCTACAGCAGCCTTCAGGGTGTTAACTCCCGGGCTATTGGTGGCTCAGGCAGCATTTTGCCATCATGAAATCAAAAAGGACCAAAGCAATAGGCAGTCAGTATTTTCCAGTGGCCCTCATAGTCTCTTTTGCTCCAACCTCCCCATACTTGCCAGCAGAATGACCATAAAAGTCTGTGTCCCAGGAGGGTCCAAGGGATGGGACTGCAGGAGAAGCGAGCCTAAGCCATGTACCAGCCAGTAGCTGCTCTGGGCACATGGTCCTGTTGCAAGGCAAGGACACCATTTACCTACCTAACCTTTAGTGTGGGATGTTAATTAGTGGCGTGAGGGCACATCATTGTCCCTGAACAGGTCAGATGCCCCAGCAATAACGCTGCCTCAGGCACCCTTGTCCACAGAGCCATGGGTTTCTTCTTTTTCCCCAGCAGAAGCCCAGCTCTGCTGACAGAGCTTTTGGCTGAGCATACAGAGCATCACCACTGAAATGCAGATTCTGGTTCTCCATCTCAGGCTCACAAAAGGCTTTTTGCTGAGATGATCTACAGTTTAAATGTGAAATCAATTGTGGATTGATTGAAGGGCCATTATCATTCTGCACCCAGGATGCCTCTGTGTTTTCATGCTGTTCATGGACTTTTTAAGAAAACTCATTACCTTTCCTGAGCTGCTTCCTCCTCTCTCTGTATCACCACTGAGCCACTTCTTAGTTTTCTTTTGAATAAATGAAACAACAAGGCAGCAGGCAGAAATATAGTTGTTATAGGAGATTCATCCTGTTTATTCTGATTTCATTACTAAGACCTCTTCAGCTGAAGGCAGCTGTAGTATCTTTGCTTCTTTTAACTGTTGTCTGCATCTGGTGACCTTGGTTTCATTCTGGATTGGGACATCTGTGTTTGTCCTTTTTATAACACTCCTGCTTCCCTGCTGGAGTCACTGCTCGAGATGGGCTGTGGTCACTGTTGATAGGCATGAAGAAGCTCCTTACTGTGCCTGCAGTTGCTTTTCCTCCCCATTTGTGTTCAAATGACGCTTGATAAGCCAGGTCCTGGGAGATGTCTCCTCCCACAGAGCTAGCCAGCCAAGCCACATGCCCCCTGCAGAGCAGCTTGTGTGGGCTTGTGTCCTAGCTCTGCAGGACATCCCCACGAGGTGTAGCTGCATCCCTGGCTTTCTGTTATGGGAAGCAAGTCTCAGAGCTAAAGTGGTATAATTTCTTGTGGGCAGCAATCACAGCCAGTGTGTAGCATGGATGTAATGTTGCCTTTTGTTGGATAAGGTGAGACATGGCTCCTAATCACTGATCTCAAAGCAAGCCTTGGGTTTGCCCCCAGTGAAGTGTGCTGTGAGTTGTATGTGCTCAGTCTGGTTGTCCCAAACCAAGAGATACCTTAAGGATCCTTCCTAAAGAAACTGCATTGGGGTGCTTTGCATCACATTCTAGTTCCTAATTCCATCCTCCCCTTCTGTTGCTATGGTTTGTCCCAGATGACAACTCACGGCTTTTATATCTTGAAAATGGTGAGTGTTGGCAGAGTAAACAGGGAATTTTATGGCTTGAATTTACAGAGTAAATGGTCAGTCTGGATGCACACTCATCAGTGGTGCTGCTTTGGGGCAGTTAGAGAGAAAGTTGTGGTGTTCAGCATGGCTAACAGTGGAAATTTCCAAAGCAGAAATCTGGAACCAGCATCAAAGTGACAATTCCTCGCTGAGCTGCTCAATTAGCTGTCATACAGATAACAAAGAGCTAAACTCCAAGCACAGTTTCATCCTACCAAAATATTCACACCAGGAATCATGAGATAGTTGATGCCTACATGGCTGTTTATGTAATTTTCCTAGGCTTTCCTCAGACCTTGTCATGTCGCCTGACTAACGCCTCGGTGGTGCCCATCACTTTCAATCTTCACATTCCTGAGGATGGCCCAGGACAGCCCAGCATTACCAGCTTTGCTCAAGTGAAAGACAACTCTAACCCATCGTGGGTAAAGGGAACATTGCCCCAATGTCCTGTGGAGCCAGCGAAATGTACTATAACACCCTGCAGAGGGACCATCCCTGCCAAGGGATTCCAGGATATTGAGGTATGGGAATAGCCTGGCCGTACATGCTTTAGCAGGTGGGGCTGAAGCCTCACTGGTGTGTGGCAGGGCTTTAGTGGAGCAACACGTGAGTGAGAGATCTGCACTTATGTGAGGCCTCTGTTACTCGGGATGTTCCTGAGGGACCAGCATTTTGTTTCCAAAATCATAAGCTGAGATCACAGCTTCTATTGACCACAGCTTATGGTCAATAGAAGCCATTCATATGTAGGGAGAGGCTTGGCTTTAGCCTCTATGCATAACCCATTGTCCAGGAGCTGACAGGCTAGCTAAGGTCGCTGCAACCTTGAGGCAGCCATGAGGCAGGTAAACAACCTCGGAGCTGGGGAAAAACACAGCCCCCACGGTGCCAGCTCCGTGCTTCCAGCCTCGTGGACACCTTCTTTCCTCCAATGAGAACAGCCTGCTACCTTGTGGACCGAGCTTTCTGTCCTATCAGAAGTTGTTGTCGTTTGCATGTCCACCCTAGAAAGTTATAATAATCTGTTTATCCCCTAATAAAGTTGAACGTTCCTTTTGTTATTATTCTTGGAGTCAAGGCTCTATCTCTATGAGAACACACCTTGACATCCTGTGCCGATCCCGGGGTACCGTCAGGGTGGAAGGCGAGGGCACGATACCACCTCTTGCAAGGCTCCCTTCCCCAACATTCATATGTTTTTGAGAGTGACTTCTTTGACTGAGAACAGGCAGAGGAAGGATGAGGACCGAAGGTGGCTGTTAGAGAGATAAATATCACTGTAAAAGCAGTTTGCTTTTCCTCCTGGTCTCCTTTTTCTCTCACCGGGAGCAGAATGAGTTGTATTCACTGTGGGGATCCCCGGTGAGGACAGAAAAAACTCTGCAGCCATGAACTGCCCAGCATCTGCAGGACCTCCTTTGCCCTCAGCTTCCTGCTGTAAAACTGAACTCATTCTGTTCAAGCCAACAGACTTCATTTGCATTCCTGTCATTGTAGTCAGATGAAAAATGGGGCCTTAATCTGAACACAGTGGTGAGCAGAGCTTTAGTCTCATTATACATTATTATGCGTAATACTTTAATTTAACCTGTCTGGTAGCCGCAAGGTGTGTTTAACAAATCCAATACTGCCAGAAGCCTTGTGTTATTCCCAGAGAAATTAAGACAAAATCCTCCCTTTCCTTACCGTGAAACCAGAACCAGAGGAGACCCCACAGGGGTAATGAGGTTTTGGGAGTAGGGAAGTATTTGCTGCTTTTCTCTTTCACCAGGTCACTCTGTGTTACAATTATGTGGGACAATACAACTGGCATATGGTGCTGGATGTGGACGATGTTGGTGAGAAGGTGCTGGAAATGCCCATCACAGCCAGGTACCAGCGCTTTCCTTACTGCTGTTCGTCTTCCCCTGTGCACCCACCACCAGCACACTGCCTTGCTCAGGGTTTCTTGGCTGCAGCTCCAGGAGAAGTGTTGCTTAGTAATCCAGCTCTGCCCAGCTAGACAGGAGAACAGTAGTGCTTGGAAAGCAGCCTGTGGTGAGAAGCACCCCTGCTCAGAGCCAGGCATGGCCCTGGGCCTTTTTCTATGGGGAATGGGAATCACATAATTTATTGGCCTGGCTTTTGGGGCTTGAGGTATAACAAATTTCCCAAAGTCCTCTTCTCCTTCTTCCTACAAGAGGTGGGCCTGTGCTGGGTTGTAACCACACTGCAGCATTGGTTTGGGACACAGGCAAAGCCATCCAGTCAGTGCCTGGGCTGCAGTTTTGGACAGCAAATGCAAACGGGGACAGACAGTGTATGAACCCGTGGGGCGAAGGACCAAGGGAGGTGTAGGAACTCGGGGAGTGATCACCTACTCCATAGGGCAGGTGGTGGCTCGTGCCCTCCAACACTGGGGCAAACAGCTGAGTTTTCTGGCATACAGGGTGAGAAGAGAGTTGTTTTTACTGAGATGCTGGAGTCTTGTGTTCCTTGAGCTTTGATGAGCACTGACCCTCTATGGGAAGGCTTCCCCAGAGCTCACAGCTCATTGGGACTGTTGGAGGAGCCCTTGAAAACCTCCCTGGGCAAAGGAGGGGCTGAGGCAGCTGTGGTTCAGGACCCATGCTCTGCCCAGGCATTTGGCAGCCTATGTGGTGCTGAGTCCAGGGTTTGCCTCTCCTTGACCAGACATGTTTGAGTGGAAAGACTTTAAAAACAATTCATCCCTGTAGGGGTACCAAAACTCCGCTGGGCAGTGACAAATGTGTTATGCTGTATTCCATGTTCTGTGGGAGTAAACCTTCTCCTTTCTCTCAATATCTCTAATTCCCTTGGGGTCATCTCTTTGCCCAGATGTGTTGTTCCTGATCTGCAACTGCTCACTCCCACCCTGAACTTTGGACAATGTGCTTTAAAGGTCCCTTACCAGGAGACACTGACCCTTGTGAACAACAGCTCCCTTCCAGGCTGCTACGGAGTTCTTCCTCAGGTTTGGCATCACATCTGCCTTCCCTTCTCAGATATTATCAAGGGGTTTATGAGCGATAAAAGGGGTTTGGATATGTTGCCGTGGAAAATTGTTTCTGTGAGTCCGAAAGTAAGACTCGGAGCCAAGTTTTGTAGGAGATAAGATAAAGGGTGGGTACTTTAATGAGCAAGCCTGCTCATCCAGGAATACATCGTCACGTGCTCCAGCAAGCTTTAATTCTACAGTTTTTATAATATAATCTATCCAATCACTACAGTCCACATGTCCCAGTTCCACCCCTGTCCCCTCCCAGGTTCCACTCCCCTGAATTGGGTCTGGGGTTCGCCGAGACCCTCCGTCTTCCTCTTCCTCCTCTTCTTCAGCATATAAAGGTCTCTTGGACGTCTTCCAGGGCTTCAGGTCACTCTGCTCTATGTTTATGTTAGCTTCTAATCTGGCACCTTGAGAGAGAGACTAAATAACTGGCAAATTTAGCGGCCTGTTCTCGGAGCAGGGGTTAGAGATAGGGAGGAATCTTATACTGTAAGCTTCTCACTAAGTATTAACTCACTACAAACTACTATGTTTCTAAAATCTACAAAATGTGGAAAATCAAAAACTAAAAACCCCTCGCCATCAGATAAGACCTTGCTGGCTTCTAGTCAAACTTAAAGGTTTGTTGAGAACAGGATCCTACCTGGATGTGACCTTCAGGAAGCACTTAAATAGGAAACTCCCTGAATATTAACCTTAGGAAGCATTTTAACCTCTTGAGGAAGCAGATTATATTCTAGTGTTTGGGATGTTTACTTGTGGGACATCTTAGAAGGTTGTGAAAAGCTGCTGCAAGGAGGCTGCCAGCACAGGAGTGAGTGTCTGTGGATGCAGAAGCTTTTTTTGGACCCCTGAAGATGCTACACCCCTACAATTCTTGTTTTGTGCCTTTCAGCTTTCTCCTGGGGATTTTAAGAGATGGTGTATGAGTTGCCATTGTGGTAGGTGTTAAGGAGTTCAAAGTTTCCTCAAAGATCCCTCTGAAGTTGCATTTGATTCTGTCCCTTCTAGAAACGCAAGACGACCACTCCTCTGTGGTACTCCAGCCCCAAGCCATGTGGGATTATCCAGCCTCACAGCACAGTGAAGATCCCAATCACAATTGAAGTCCAGTCGCTGGGTGATCATTCCATCCTGGGTAGTATCGCTGTGTTTGGGAGGGAAAGATGCCCATTGGTGAGTGCGAGGGGAGACATGTGCCTTTGTGTGGCAGTGGGAAGTGTTCAGGGATTCTTCCAAGGAAAAGAGGGATTTGTCATATTTGGCTGGTGTGGACACGGACAGAAGGTGGCAGAAGCAGCTTATGCCTGGAAAAGAGGAAGAGTGGAATCCTCCTAGGTGGTAATCTCAGCATATAGTTCATCTAAACTGAAACTGAGGATCATTGTAGTTAATAAATCTTTAATTTAAAATGCTATTAACTTTGGAAACATCTCCTTTAAAATGTCATCATCTCTCTGAGAGCAAAAGAGGGTATCAGAGGATTTCTGAGAACCTTAAGCTTTCTGTAACAGAAAGGAAGGCTGACATCTGAGAGGGACTTGCAGGGATTTAAACTTATATTCAAACAAATGGAAATTATGATGCCAAATTCCCTGGATGCCACCAAACATCTCAGCCTGGGCCATTGTGGCTGTGCATGTAAACCAGTCAAGAGGAAGGCCAGGCAGTGCAGGCTGTGCGGGCGGGGCGGCTCAATTTTCACAAAACAGGTGCTCATAACCATCAGGCTGCTCCCTGTAAGAGGAGAGTTTCTCCCAACCAGAATAACCCATTGTTTAACTGTCAGACTGTTTTTAACTACAGATTTCTTGTAAAGCTTTTACCTTTGGGCCAACAATTTATAGTTTGCAAGTTTCCTGTACTTTAATGTTTTTTAGTTTGGAGGCAAATTTTTGCCTAAATTTTTGCCTAAGAGGCCAGCATTTTAGCTGGAGAGTCACAGCTGTCTCAAAAGGAATTACTTGAGTATGACTGAGCTGTTTAAACTTTCTTAACTTTCCCTGTTGGGCTTTTTTGGTTTTTTTTCTAATCTTTCTTACCTGTTTCCTGGAACAGACAATGCGTTTGGTGTGCACTGGACAGCCACCGACTGTCTATACAAATCAGAGTGAGATAAACTTCGGCAAGATCAAAGTGCTGCAGGAGACTTCTCAATCTTTCCAGCTGTGCAATCTGAGTATCGTCCCTGCAGCCTTCAGGGCAGAGCTTGTAAGTATCTGTGGAGTTGTTTTCCAGTGAAATTCACTGGAATTGGTTTTTATATGTAGCATTTCTATATCACTCTGTGGGAGGGGAAGCAAAAGATTCCATCCCAGCCAGGAGGAGACCAGCTCTGCAGGTGGTTTTAGCTGGGACAACCCTCAGTGAAAAACTTTGCGGCGTTGTTGGAGCAGAAACGAGTCTGGATTGTGGTTACAAATTCTCCCTTTATTTTGTGGAAGGTATTTAGCTGTGCAAGTTTTTGCAGCTCTGAGATGAAAAGCTGGTGGCCTTTTGCTTCTGAGAGAGCAAGGATTTCCTTGTGGTTTCCTCATAGCATCTACATTTGCTTTGTGCCAAACTGCTGTTAATGATAGAGACCAGGGTATGAGGTCCGTCTATAACTCTTTGTGGGGAGAGGAGTTCCATCCCTCCTAGGGGTCAAAGCAGCCGGGCTGTAGCACACAAATACACCTGTGAGGGCTGTTCACCCCTGCAGCCTGTGGTGCCTGTGGTGTTACAAAGTATTTGGAGACCAGCAGCAGAGAAAAGCTCTGTAATTGGTGGAGCTGGGGCTGGTGCAGTCCCAAAGGGTCGTGGGCTGGGGCTGGGTGGGATGTGCTCCCTGCTGGAGGGGTGCCTGGAAGGGGCTTGGAAACAGGCTTGGCAGGAGGTTTGTTCTCTGCCCTCACACTACGGGTGTGGTTGTGTCTGTGGATAAAGCATGAGGTGCTGGGGCAGACTCCAGACTCAGCCTCCTGGGTCAAGGAGGAGAGTGAGCTTTTTCTCTTGCTGCTCTTCTAGATGTTTCAGGAGTAAAAGCAACTTCAAAATAAGGGATTTCCAGGGTACTTTTCCCTAACTCCACGATGAAATTCTGCTTTCCACCTCTGCAGAGAGCAAGCCACCTTGGATGGGTGGTCCTGGCCTGGACCTGCAGATCTGTGTCTGTATAGCTGTCCCAGTGCAAGGCCTTCCCTCCCTCCCCTGGCCAGCTGGCAGTTTTCTTGCCCTATCCATAGAGGGAAGTCCATGAGAACCCAGAGGACAAGAGTGCTTGGGAAGGTTGGGTCATGCCCACAGGACACATACCACGCAGTTTTCTTTCTGCTTACTGCTTTCCTGTCCTGCTACAACCATGTAGAGCTGACTTTTCCAAAGCAGAGGGCACTGGGGCACCTCTCTGCAGGTGATGATGAGTGGGAAGCAAGGGCTTCAGTCCTTCAGGTACTATTCAGAAGCACTGCCTGCCTCTTTGGTGCTGGGGTTCTGCTCAACTGGTTTTGCAGAGTTAATCTTCACGCTCTCAGCAGTGTCCTCCAGCCATGTAGCTGCTGTGCTGGGATTCGGGCAGCCATGGCCTTCTGCAGCCTTGAGCCTGTGTGAAAACACAGCTCTGTTGTGGAGAAACAAGGAGGGAGAAAGTAGCTTCCCTTGGCACACTCCAAAGAAAGACTGGAGGGGGAATAACCTCCTGAGGAGAAGCATCTCTTGGGTTGGGCAAAACTAGGTTAATTGTCTGGTAACGGAGTGTGAAATACAGGTTTATAAGCTCTGCTGTTGCCAGGCACCATAGCTTAGATTCAGCGAAATTAAGCCTTGATGATTTTTATCTTCCTCTCTGTAGTTGTTCCTTTTCTTACACCCCACAAGTCTCCAGGGTCCATGGTTTCCATCCTAAATGCATGTTTGGCTTGTCTTACAGGGCGGCAAATGCTGGAGTATTAAACCCACAGAGGGAGTGATCCCTCCCAAGTCTGAAGTTTCTGTGATCGTCACAGCAAACCTGGATGACACAGAGAAATTCGAAGACGAGGTGAAGCTGTTCATTGAGAACAACCTTCTGAAGGTCATACCCGTCCGTGCTGTAGGCATTGGCACCACAGTTGTCATTGACAAACCGTTTGCTCCCGAGCTCAGGTTGGGACCGCAGTTCAGGTAGGATCTCTCTCAGCTTCTGCATCTCCTCTTGGCTCAGCAAGGAGCAGTTATTTTGTAGACCTTCAGGCTAAATCTTCATCAGTGTCCAGGTCCTTGTCTCTGTTTCCCTGAAGCCAGAGATTCCTTTAGAAACGCGTTGTTATGAACAGGTTTTTAGATTATTAGAGACACACCTCTGCCTGAATTAAGGTGCAAAAGAGATCATTTTGAGTCTGTGCTTTTCTTCTAGCCTAGTTCCCTGCGTTTTCCATTTCAAAGTAACAAACAAGGGAAGACAGGTCCATCGGCTGTACTGGAGCACAGAAGGTTTCAGCAGCTTTCGACAGCGTCATCCTCTCCCTGCCCTCACTATCCCTGAGGGCAAAGATGCCTCCCAGAGACCCAAATCTACCACTCCCATATTTAAGCTGCGGCCGCTGAGGATGGAACTGATGCCAGGCCAGACTAGGGATCTGGTTCTGGAAGGCTTCTCTAGTATTCTCCAGGTGAGGTCCCTGCCAAGGGCTGAGCTTTCCCCATCACATCCCCTCCACTGGGGCTTCTTCTGCAGCCCCTTGACATTTGCCTGGGAAAATGAGCAAGGGCCTTCAACAAACTCTGTGAGGCCACAATTTCCGTGGCAGCACCAGTTGCTTTCCTTGCTGGCCACCATCAGTTGCTAAGGCTTTTTTGTGATTCCATAGCTTCCTAAAGCCCAATGCTGATCCCAAAATATGGGCTGAAGGAAGTATTGCTCCTTCAGGGCAAACAGGAGGTTACCAATGTCGCCTGCTGAGGCAGAAAGGAAGGGCAGAGAAAAGAAATTACACTTACACTAGGAGCCCAAGCAGAAAGTAAATTAAACAAGCGCCAAGTGGTTTATCTGGGAGTAAAATCTAAGCCCTGTGATGGGAGTGTCTCACAAGCACCTTTTGTAGTTGTTGGGGTTCAGCATTACAGACAATTGAGCACAGAAGAAATAGGCTACAGGACAGGAAGAAAAGGAGGCAGTGTCTGTAACTGCAGCAGGAATGGGGCCCATGGTTTGTGAGGAGCCAGTGCAGGGCATTTGCTGGAAACCCCACCAGCACCCTCTGGTGACAAGTGACTCTTGCATGCAGGAGGTGGAGGAGAAGCTGGTGTGTCACGCAGTCGTGGGAGAAGAGATAACAAAGAAAAAGATAATAGAAACAAAGGTCAACTGCACGTTCATTTCTCTGGTTGTGCAAATGTCATCCAGAGAATTAGCTTTCCGCGTGGAGAAGGTAAGTGTCTGGATTGCATCCCGGCATAGCTGATGACTGAAAGCCCATGGGGGCAGGTGTGCTTGTGTTAAAGCCCGCCTTCACCCTTCCTGAGGCACTTTGTAAAGTAAATGAGGATGTTTTTAGAGATACAACTGGTTTTTAACTTCCCCAAAGTAAACTTGCGGCTACAGCTGCACCGGGGACCATGGCTACCTGAAGAGAAATGCCAGTTTCTGTGCTCACTATCAAGGCAGGGTTTTGAGGATCCTCCAAAGCATGGTGATGTCTGAACACCAGTTCCATAGGGAAGCTGGGAAAACCAGAGATTCCTGTGAATTCCTCAAGCTAATGAGGACAAGCCTGTCATCTCCTCTGTCTCTTTGCCTTCTCTGCTGTTGATATGGATGCTATGTGGTATAGCTCTGTACATTCCCCCACACCTCACCGTCTTCAAAGGACGCACTGACATCCTACAGCTGCAGTGATGATAACACCAAGGCAAAGCAGGTGCCCTTTAGTCTCTGGATCCCAACTTCTGCATCATCTTTCTCTCTCCCACAAAGTGTCTGGAAAAGAGAAGATGTTTCATTATTTAGTTTCTGTGGTTTCAGGTCTCTCCTCAGGTTCCCAGGCTTCTGCAGAAGCACCAAATCCTGGGAACAGGCAGTTCAGTTGTAATTAGAAGCTTTTCAGCTCTGCTTGTCTGGGCTTTGCTTGATGCCACACACTCAGATTTATTGAGTGGTATGCACTGCACTTGTTTGGTATCAATACATCCAAACTAGTTTCCCAAACTCTGTCTGGTTTCTCTAAACCATGCAAGAAGCCCAGCACAGTGCACAAACAAGGAGGAGCTTGGATTGATTGTAGCTTTGAGGCCAGAGACACCTTTTTCCTATAGCAAAGGCAGCAGGACACACATTGCAAATAGACTGTTGAGGTTTCTGGCTGGCCGTGTGTTTGGGTAATATTCAAAGCTGATGACCTTGGGCTGCTGCAGGCTCTCCACCACAGGCCAAATCCTGCTTGCTTTTCTCCTCTGATTGGCATCACTGCTTCTATGAGGCTACTAAAGCCAATAGGGTTGTAAGAAATGACTGTATATGAGTGAAGGTCATCTTGTGCTGTTCTGCCCATAAAGGAGACAAAACTGGATACAAACATTCCAGGTTCACTTTCTACCTTTGATTTTGTTCCAGGAGGTCTAGTCTCTCATCTGTATGTAGGAGTGTTTCCCTGTCCCCCAGGGGATGCTGTGGCTTCTAAACATGAAAAGAATCTTGCTATTAAAAAAAATTTCTGGAAGTGTAGAAACAAATAAAAAGACTAAATAGTGAAGTATGCCCTTCTGGGGTTGAAAAATGTGAAATGCATTGGAAGGGGAAGGAGGTCTATGGCTATTTGAGTTTTTTTTCCTTGTCTCCTGCTTCTGTAGCATCCCAGGGATGTCCTGACTCTCCAGTACAAGCCTCTGTCTATAAAAAACATCTGCTCCCTGCCATTCAGCATTGTGCTCACCTTGGAGCAGCCGTTCCTAATCTGTGATGTGGACCAGCAGCCCCTCCCTGCCCAGGTGAGCAGCCATTGACCCTCCTGGCAGTGGGGTTTGAAGAGGGAATGCTGTGGTGGTCCCCCTCTTTTGGGAGGTCCTGAAGTCAAGAAGTTTATTCTGTAGAGGCATCAGTGGTCTGGCCTGAACTGAATGAGCAGAGCTGCTGAAGGAAGCAAAAACTCATCTGAATTGGGAAGATCCATCCTGCCTTTAAGACACAAGGAGAAGGGAGCAGGCAACTAGGTCTGGGCAAGCTATGCAGCAAAGGTGTTTCCTGGAAAACATCCCAGCTGTCCAGCAGCCATCCTCTTGTATTGCTGCCAGGCACAGAAACTGGAGCCTGAGAGAATCTCTGACCTGATTGTGGTGCTTGCAGTCAGACCCTCCCTTGTAAAGAAATGGTGAACTGGGAAGCCCACATTGGGGTCACACTTGGAGCATTTACTGTTTCATGCTGTCAGATCCTGGGACTTCATCACATGGGTGATTAATACTCTTCATCTCCTTGCAGCCTCTGAAGGTCATGGTAGGGGAGGAACTTCATCTCTGGATCGGCTTTAACCCGGCTTATAAAGACGATCTGAATAGCTGGGAAGCAGAGAAGACAATGAGGATACGGTTTGTGGAACATCCTCATGAGGAGCAGGTCACCGTTAGGGGAGAAGTGTTCTTCCCAAATCTCCACATCCAGCCTACGGTCCTGGACTTTGGTTGCATTGTGACTGATACTGAACAAGTGCGTTACCTGAAAATGACCAACTGCAGCCCAATTCCTGTCCGGTACAACTGGTTATTTGAGATGGACAGCCAGGAGTACCCAACAGGGTATGCACCTTTACCCTCTCCTTGAAGCCCTTCTTCCTGATGTCCTGTTTGTGCTTTTCAAAAACCAAGGCTGTTTGCCTGGGATCTGACAAATTTCTTTTGACTTTCCCCTATGGAAATACCACTGACCATCTGTGGTCAGGCTGGATGCTCAGGCAATAGGCATTTCCCACCAGTTTGGTGCTGCTGTAATCACCCAACTGGTTTCCTCTGGGAAGTAAAGGTGATGGGGAAAGCTGCTTTCTCAGACCACTATAGCCTGAAGCAATGACCACTTTGCTGAAGGGCTTCTGGTGCCAGCTCCACAGTGCTGGTGGAAGCACTTTCACAGCCCTTTGGCCCCTCTGCTTTGGGATGGGTCCTCTCTGCAAGCAGAGCAGCTGCTTGCTGCCTCCTGCCTTCCTTCTTGCATTCCCAGCCTTGGCCTGGAAGTGCTGGAGGATGCCTAAAAGTCCAAATTCACATCAGAGAAAGAGCTACTTAGCACCTGGACTCATGCTGAACATCTTGTTACCTTCCCCTTCTTCTCCTTTTCTGAGACACTCCCTTCAGTGCCAGGACAGGGTTTTTTTTTTTTTTCCCAGGGCCAGCTTTTAGTGGACACCTTGGATTCCTTGCCTCTTTCCTTTTCTGATGAGGCTTGTTACTTATTTTGACTTTTCCCCACTGGAACAAGTCCCTTGTGGAGCACCTACTTCATGTTTGACTGTGTGGGCAACGCTTGTAGCTCAGCACAGTGACAGAAAGGCACAGTTTGAGTGTGTCCCTCACGTGGCATTAGAAACACAACCAGAGTTACCCTGAGCACCCACTGTGATTTAAAACAGGGAGCAGGACCTGAGTCACCTGGGAGTGTTGGAAAATGTTAACCCCCAATACTGTCAGGGAAACAGTAAATACCTGGGAGAGCTGCAGAGTTCCTGGCGTTGGCTCTCTTGGGATGAGGCAGGGTCTATGATGGTGGGCCTTTCAGACAGGCACTGGGAGGGTTGTGCTGGCTCATCACAGCCCAGGTCTGCCCCTTTCGGCCTCAGTCTCACTTTTTCCATGGCATCTCTGTCTTCTCCTCTCCCACTGTGCTTTTTGCCTCTCCACAAGCTGTTCATCTCTGCCCTCTGTTGCTCCTTTGATGGAGGCAGTTGCAGCTGCTTGCACTGCTGCTACTCCAGTGTCATCCCTGGGCTGCCCCAAGCACAGACCTGCTCCAGCCTGGTTTTGGAACAGCCAGATCAAGCCATTTCTGAGCTGACCACACCAACCCAGGGGCCACATCCTGACAGCTCGTGCAGCTGTCCCTGCCTCCCACTGCAGGTCCATAATCATAGTTATGTTATTTTCCAGGTTAATACCTTTTAAACCTAAATTCAAACCCCAGCCACCAAAAGGAAGGATAAGCTGTTTTGAGTGCGCGCCTTATTCAAGGAGATACTTCAGGCATGCAAGTGTGCAGGAGCCAACCAAAGCCCTGGAAGCAGTGCAGGATTCTGAATCTGAGCCACCAGGTTCAGAGGACTCTTTGAAAGAAGAGGTAGATTTTCTTGTGCACCTACCACTTGTGTTGCCTTCCCCAGCTTGCTACCAAAAAAAGCCATGCTCATGCCAACCACCCCTTTTGCTGCCCCGATGTTCCTGTGTCCTGAGGGTGGGCTGGGCTGCAGGGCCAGTGGCTGGACATGGGGCATCTGGGGAAGGAGAAACAGAATACTTTTCCTTGGAGAAGCCCACTCAGATCCTACAGATCTATGCTGAGTTTAAGATGTTTTTGGCCTGTATTCTTTACAATATAAAACAAGGCTTTTATCTGCATCATGATGAGAAGGCTTCCAGTTTCCTTCCTGCTCCAAGTCCTGATCTCCATGTAGCCCCCTCCCCAACCCGGCTAGACCATCCTTTTTGAGGTTTCTGTGTTTACCCCAGAGCCAGTATTGCAGTGCGAGCCCTGGAGCTGCCTTTATGAAGCAAGACTTTGTAAAGTGACTTGTCTCCTGGTATGGAAAATGTCTTTCAGATGTCTTCTTCATACATTTATGAGGATTCTGAGAGCCAAGAGATAACAGAATCTGAGGAGTCGGTGATGCCAAAGCGCACTGCCTTCCTAGTGCAGGAGGTAAGTGGGAATCTCTCTCACGATTCCAGCATCGCACAGCTACTGAACTCCCTGCGCAGCACCTATGGAGGGCGTTGCTCCTCTTGTACCTCATCAGGTGGTCAATAGGATATTTTTGAAGGAGCTTTTGCTGTAGCAGGATGTAAATCAAGGAGAGAGGGAAAAGCCTCAGCAGTCAGATGAGCTGGACTGGAGTCCTTCTTGCAGCTCCAAGAGCTCTCACCTCTGAGTCTCCTGCTTTTCTGAAGGCAATAAAAACTGGTTTTAAAGGCAAGTGCTGCAGTGGAGAGAATTTCTTGCTGCCAGGAGACACCCCAGTTTAATAAAGTGTATTAAATAATGCGCTGATCAGTAAGTATGGGAGGAGATTTTTCCCCATGCTCCCTCCACTGGTCAGTGTCATGGATGCAGGACATGATTAGGATGATTCTGGCTGGTGTTTGAGGAATAGGCCCCTCCAGCTGAAGTTGTACTTTGCACTAAGCCATGGCTGCTCATCATCATCCATTTCCATGCTTGACATCTTGATCTCTCCCCCCTGCTCCAGGTTTTCGATGTCCTGCCCGTGTTTGGTGTGCTGCAGCCAGGTGAGACCCAGCAGGTGCCCTTCACCTTCTTTGGCCATGGCAACATCGTTGCTCGTGTCACGGCGCTGTGCAGCGTGGAGGGCGGCCCCACCTACGAAGTGGATCTGACTGGGGAGGCTTCGGGGCTCACCTACCACCTGAACGTTCAGGAGATCGACTGTGGGCTGCAGGTACTACACCCTTGTCCTGGCAGAGCTGCTGTCTTGGAACCATCAACAGCAGGTTGCTTTGCTGCCACCCCCAGCCCAGGGCTGTCTCCCCTTCCCAGCTTCTTTGTTGGCTCTGAGGCTTGGAAGTACAACCTTTGAGAGATGTGTCTGGCATCCAATCTGCTTTGTAATGGCCATCTCCACCACCCTCCAAAATGTTGGGAATTCTTCTCTTCAGGGTACCTAACACTAACACTGCCTCCTGGGGCAGGCAAGATCCCAGTGGGGATGTCCAGAGGGTCATGTCCCTGAGACATCTCTCCACTGATCCACTCCCAAAGCCTGAGCTCCAAGGAGATGCTCTCGTCTAATGTTCATGCTTAATCCACAAAATAATCCAGTTGGGTTTCCAGTCACTGCAGTTGGAGAGACTGTCCCAGAATAATCCCAAATTTACTTCTTCTCAGTTAAAAGTCCACAGATACTTCCCGCTGCTGTCCCTGCCTTGTTGCTCCACCTGTCTCCCTTTTTTGTTGGTATGTTTCTTGCCAGTACTTACTTTTTCTTCTGGAATGCCTCGATGCCACCTCCTTTGTTTCTCCTGGTTGTTGCTGACCCCCCGCAGAGTGCAGAGGGTCCCCTGGTTCATTTGTTACTGGCCTTCACATGGTTGCTACTGCACCTCTGCGTGCTGCCAGGATTCTCTGTTCCTGTGCAGGTCCCTGTGCCTGGAGGTTCTCCAAGTTCCCAAGTGCCTGTATCTCCTCCCCAGTCCCTGTTCCTGCAGTGTCTCTGCTTTCAACCCCATGAAAGAGGAAGGACGTCCCAGCAGCAGGCTTGTATCTGTAACTTCCCACTCCTCTGTCCTCTCTTCAGCTATTTAACGAAGTCACCAAAGCAGAGGTCACCCTGAGGAACAACGGGAAGATTGGATTCACCTACACAGTGCTGAGCCCCAGCACTGACACTGCAGACAGTCCTCTGCCTGGTGTGCCCGTGGTCATGCCCAACACAGTGAGTAGCACAAGGAATTGACCTCAGCCCTGTGTCAGGTGGCTTAGGAGGGCGTTAAAGGGAAGAAAGGGGTGAACAAAGGGGAAAAGTGAAACCAAACCCAGCCATGAGAAACAGGACTATAAGCAACTGGTGCTGGGGTTGTAATAGACCAATTCCGGAGCTTGTCTTCCATTGTAATGCAATGGACTGATCACAGAGCTGGGGTAAGAGCTCTGCACTGCAGGAGCTGAGCTGCTTCTTGGAGCTCCAGGGGAAGTCCTGGACCCAGCTGAGCTGTTTGCAGGAGCTCCAGGAGATACCTTGCAGACAACCAAAGGCAAACAAACAAACTAGAATTGTTACACTCCGAGATGTGGCAAGACACTCAGTTTGCCATATGTGGAATACTGAGCTAACCAGACCTGGATACTGAAGGACCAGCCAATCAGGGCCAGGAAAAACTTTGCTTGGATACCAGGGAACTGGCCAGCGGGCACCCATGGCTCGGGGTATGCTCATGCTGAGCACAGGGCAGGCGCTGCTGGGGAGTGCAGCCTTTTGAGCCCTTGGAAGGACACACCAGCTTTGGGCTGGAGGCTTGAGCTTTTGGGTACAAGGAAGTTAGAAGGGGATGATGTGGTCTGTGGTCTGACTTTTTTTCTATATGACAACCTGTCTTCTCAGGCTGTCACCTGAGCCATCCTCCATCAAACCCTCTTTGATGCATTGCCTCCCTCTTTTCCTGTCCCCTGCAGGGTTACATTGGACCTGGCAAGGAGCAAGTGCTGAAGCTCTATTACCTGCCAGGATTGCCAGGAGCTTTCTGCAGGATTTTCCAGCTTCAAGTGGGTCACCTGAAACCAGCAGAGATCTCCCTGAGAGGAGAGGCGGTCTTTCCCAGGATCAGTATGGATCTGCCCTGGAACATCAGAGGTGAGCACTGCTCATCTGCTCCTCAGGAAGGTCCCTGCTGGGATTTTTCCCTATGGTAATGCCCCTAAGGCAGCTCACACCCATCTCCATGAAGCCTGGAGGTTGCAGGGCTGCCAGACCAACACTGACCCTTCTGGTTGTTTCCTGAGTCTTGAGCAAACAAGCCCATGTAGCTTTGTCCTAGGAACCATCCTGCAGAGCTTGCCAGCACATCTGCCAGAGGTCTAGAAAGATGATAACTAGGCAGAAAAACTTAAGAAAGCTGTAAGAGACACTGTCTGGGCTTTTGGCAGAGTTGGATTTGCATGAATTGCAGGGGATGAGGGGAGGAAGATGGGTGGGAATGAACATGAGGGTTCAGAGACGAGCAGTAGCACCCACTTTCCATAGATGGCTTTCCATTGATGGTTTGTTTCGGGGAGAGACCAGCATTCGGGTGAGTGGGACTTCCCAACTTAAATGAGATTGGTGCTGCAGTCACACTTCTATTTGTGAATGTTTTCTTTCTTCAGGAAATAGAAAATACAAGAAGCTATTGGAACAGGCAAAAGAAAAGCTGGAAAAAGACAAGCAAAGTAATGAAGCAACTGTTCTGAGGAAGACTCCAACCATGGAGCCACCCATGGATGACACTGACACCGTGGTAAGAAGAGCTGCAGCGTTGTTTGGCACATGCCACCCGCCTCATGTCACTTGAGCCCCCTGCACCCCCCAGCAGCTTCTCAGTGCCCTGCTGGCATGTGGGACCTCCCTGCCCACACCTGGCCACAAACATGCATCAGCTCAGCCTTGCTCCAGGGGCTGCACACCTCTGGTCGTAGTCTCTCCTGGAGATGTTCCAGCTTCCTGGCTATGCCAGGGAGAGATCCAGAAGGATGGGCTCAAGTGGTGGAGTTGATGGTGTTTTGAAGGAGATGCAGGTCATTGCTGTGGAGTTTGGTGCTCCCAACCCAAGCCCTTCCAGGTTTACAGACTTTAGTAGCAGGCCTGGGACTGTACTGGCAGTGCTCCATTCCAAGAGGCACCAGCTTGGTCGGGGTTCCCTTTTCAAGGCTTTTGTCCAGGCTGTTTTGGCATTGGTTGGGGTCAGGCAAATACCTGGAATCTCTGGAAGTTTCCTGGCTTGGCTGTCTGGCCAGATCAGTTTTTCTAACGCTGGTTAACCAGGCAAAGATGTTGCAGTTATTATCCCTGGAGAGAAGGTTGTGGCTAAGAAAGCAGAATGTGTCACAGACACTGAGCAGCCACACAGGAAGACCCCATACCCCCTCTCAACAACAGCAGGATGGTGGGATCTTCTTTCCTGCACCTTGGGAAGTACCTTTGCTAACCAGCCACTGTCTTCCCTTCCCTCAGATGGACACTTGGCTGAAGATGGAGATGGAGCAGATGCTGATGAAGGAGAGTGCTCTGAAGCTGCTGGAGACTTTCACCTCCCATCCCCCAGAGGACACTGTCTTTGACAAGCAAATTATTCAGAGGTTTCTCAAGTGAGTAGAGACTCCTGTACCCTGTCTCAAGGTTCCCCAAAAGTAACCCCCAGCAGTGCCCCCTGCTCCTGAGAGCTCCTTGTGCCTGCAAAGCTGGGAACAGTCAGGGACTTTGGAAAGGGTCTGGCCCCGGTAGCTGTGACAAGCTCCCTCTGAGCAGCTGAATGTCCTCCCTTCGCCAGCGCTGTGCTGAGCTTTGGGGCTGCTCAGGTCCCCACAGGTGTGGGCTTCTGTTCTTAGAGCTGAGAGGGCCCAGTGCAGAGCATCAAACCCTTCCAGACAGCACAGACCAGCTCTGACAGAGAAAACTCCAAGCTGCTGTCTTTGTTCCACCTAACAGAGCACACTAAGCAAAAGGTGGCGGGGATGCTGGTGGGGTGGCAGAGCTTATCTAGGTAACTTGGCCTTACCTTTGCTCCTTCATGATGCTGCATGGGCATGGGACACTCCAGTCCAGGAAGAAGACGCTTTGCAAAACAGATTCTTCCTGTGATCAGGTTGCAGGGCAGTAAAGGCTTCCTGTGTAAGCAAATCTTATTCCAAGGCTCTGAAAAAATTTCAGGCTTGGGCTGTACACCAGCAGAAGCGATTTAATGGAGACCAGTGGAGGTCTAGAGGATTTACCTACGCTGGCTTTTTGTAGCAAAGTTGCTGTGACCAGAGTCTCATGAAATTTGATTTTATTTTGGGTTCCATTGGTAGCTTTCCAGATGGTCAGGCCTTGGGTTTCATAGACTTGAGTTGACTTTTTACATCAGTGAATACAGAAATATGCACTTTATTTGCATCTTGCATCTGCTGAACATATAGCCAGGCTGTGGTTTAAGAACTGCCCTTATTCCTCCTTCTAGAGTTGAGCTGCCCGAGTACATCCTGGACATGGGCACTGTCGTCCAGGGTTGCATTGAGACACACATTGTGAGGATCACCAACACCGGGCAGTTCCCAGTGTCCTTCCGGGCCAATCAACATGTCCTGCGTGACACAGGTAACCAGTGCTGGAGAGATTTCTGTGGGCTTAATGGAGCTGTCTCAGACAGCTCCATCAGTGGCTTAAGCCACTGGACATGGGGAAGTTTTTTGAGCTTCTTCCTCTCAGTGCCCCTGCTGGGACCTTCAGAGCTGGAATTTTTCTGGCCATGCCCAGGGACCTGCCCTGCCTGTGACTGCCCTAACTCTTCACTGCAGGCCGCAGGTGGGCTAATTGCCCTGGTCACCTCTCAGCATCTTCTACCCTTGGCTCCCATCAGTATCAAGTTTCTTTGGGCACTCTGAGGGTGTGTTGCAAACAGACGGGATCTGTTGTGTTTCGGAAGTGGTTTGTCTGGAGTTCACACTGTAACAGCTCTTGCATTGAGGAAACAGCCTGTGAAAGCCTCTGGTGGATCAAAGTAGCATTCCAAAAGAGGCCTGGAGGCAAATCTGCACTTCCATCACACAGTGGCTCACTGGGTCTGAGGGATGCTTAGGTGTTTCCTCTCAATTTCTGTCCTGGGAACAGCACAGCATGGGTTTTTTTCCCAGGGCCCCCATCCAGGATATCTGTATGGCCTTAATAGATCTCATGTTGCTTGTGTATCTCAGCTGCTTTGTTTTCACCTGTTGAAGGTTTCAGCGTGGACCTGAAGCCGGTGCAGCTCCTGCCCTACTGCCATACCAAGACATTTCTAGTGCGCTTTGAAAGTGCCAACCTGCCAGTGGGAGAGGTGAATGTGCTCCTGCCTATCAAGGTACTGCAGCTTTTGGGACAGACAGCAGGCTGGCCACAGCAGGAGATGCCACCTGGACTCTGAGCTGAATTCTCTGTCCTTCTCCAGGTAGCAAGAGGCCCCACACTGCACATCCACCTCTGTGCCACTGTGGTTCAGCTGTCGCTCAGCATCTCCAGGAACAGAGTGCAGTTCTCTGATGTCCAGGTTGGGCAGTGCCAGGATGAAACAGTCCGGCTCTACAATCGGTTCAAAGTGTCCTGCCAGTGGTTCATCACTGTGAACAAACCTGCTGCTAAGAAGGTAAAGCACAGCCAACACGTAAAGCGTAACTTCACAGTTGCGTTTTCTTCACACCTCTTGCCTTTTCTGTTCCTGCGGCTGCCTGAGCACTTGGGCTACAGAGTGTTTGAGGAAGCTTTTGAGGGTTTTTTTGAGGATTAAGGCTGTTTTGCCCTCTGACCTGTTCAATTAGCTGATGCTTTGCTTCTCTGCCTTCTTCACCCATTCCTCTTCTTCCTCTGAGGACATGGCTCCTCATCTGCCTGCCCTGCCTGCTGGTTTTCCCTCAAGTTCTAGGGTGTGGGGACCATGCCTGGTTTGGCTGAGGGTGCTCTCAGCACTGGGACATTATCTCAGAACACTACAGGAACCAAGGCTCTGTCCTCGCACACCAAGGAGACCTCACACAATTGGTTTCTGTGCTCAGGTGGACAAACGTTTGACACCAGCCATGCGTCAAAAGGAGCTCGAGGCTATCAAGGCTGAGCCCTGTGTCTTTTTGATGGAGTCCTGGGAGGGAATCCTTCAGGGAGAAGCATGGTGTGACCTGCAGATCCGGTTTTTACCCACACAAGAGGTGAGATTGGCAGGTGTCACCCCAGGAGCTCTGTCAGGGCAGTGGGGTAACAAAGAGCCCGATGAAGGGAGTGGCAGATGATGTCTTCTCCACAGGGAGCTTTCTGGAAGCCCCATGCTCACTATGCCACAGTTTACGCTGCGGCACACCCTTCTGAGAGGTGCTTTGAAATCCCCACAGAGAACATCAGAGCACTGTGCTCTTGCTGCCTCTTGGCACATGGGGGTTCATCTGCCTGATTCCCCTCGTCCTCCCCTTTTTTGCTTGGTTGTATTTGCAGGCTGCAACGCTGGGTGCAGAGCAGCTGGCACATTCACAGGGGCTAAACCTGGAGGGGCCAATACAAGCTCATCCTGCTGCTTGAATCAACAGATAAAACAGCCACCAGACACTTTCCTGGGCACAGCAGTCGCCAGGGCTCTGGCCCAGTCTGCCTGCACATTCCCATGCAGCTGGGGAGTCAGCTTAAAGGGTGGAGCATTCCCAGAAGCAGTTGGCATGTGGCCACTGGGACTTGGAAACTGACAATGTGTAACAGGATGGACACAAGTGCATCCATGCCCAAGAACAGTCCCAGGAACCTTTTATTTGCTAAAGAGATGGAACCAACCATCTTGTGTCAAGCTTTGACCAGAGCCAAACACTGAGTAGAGAAGACAACCTTAATTTTTAGCCAGTGAGAGCCCATCTGCCTGTCTCATGGAGCTGGTGTTTGCCTGATGCAGCAAGGCCAGTACTGAGGGCCTTTCTCATGAGCCTTTTGCTCCTGCATGACTAGGGGAAAACATCTGATAGACGATTTGACATCCATCTGGTACTCAAATACCCAATTACCACACTAGGATTCATCCCAGTTACTCAGAGCCAGCACACAGATGCTGTAGCCCCTACCATAAGTAAACATTTGGTTTTTGTTCACCCTGGAGGGACTGATAACACCCCTGACCTTTGGGCAAGGGTTGTATTTGGGGTCCTGTCACCTGGGACTTCATGGACAAGTTTTCTTCACTTTTCTCTTTTCAGAAGTTTTACAAAAATGAGCTGAAGATCAACCTTCGTGGGAGCAGCCAGTGCCTCGTGCTGCATGTGTCAGGACAGGGTCTGGAGCCACAGCTAGAGTTCAGCCCTGCAGAGCTCAATCTGGGAGCAGTGCTGCCGTGCAGCCCCGGGGTGGAGGGGACAGTGGTGGTGAAGAACCCATGCACATTCCCCATTGAATTTTACTCACTGGAGTATGATGAGGAGTATGTTGAGGAAGAGAAGGTGAGAGGGAAATCTGGTTCCCATGTGCACACTCCCCAAGCTCTGCAGCACTCTAGCCTTCCCAGGCTTGTGCCAGGGAGATGGAGGCAATCCCCAGGGCAAAGCCTGGTGGCACTGTGGGGTTAGCCATCTCTGCCAGCGTTCTGTGGAGAGGCTTGGACAGCCTGTGTTGTTGGGAGGAAGAAGGAGAGAGAAGATGGGTTGAGTCTGTTCGTATGATAAAGGTTGATAGAGGAATCTTGTGCATGGTTTCTCTTCCCTACGCACACAGATCCTGCGGAAGCTTAAGGAGTTTAAGACCCAGAATGCCGTGTTGATGCCTCCACGCACTGTGGGTGAGAAGCTGCCCCCAGAGGTGCTGGAGGACTACGAAAGGCAGAAGGCGGCTCAGGCACAACAGACTGTGTCTCAGCTGAAGCAAGAATCAGACCAGAAAAATGGTGAGGGTCTGGCATTGGCTGTTCTGACTGTAGACATAGTCCAGCTCACTTGCCCTGAGCTCTGTGTCACATTGTTCACCATGGAAAGACTGTACTTTTAGCAGCCAGCTGTTCCCCATCTTGGTGGAG
Organism: Sakesphorus luctuosus; assembly: GCA_013396695.1. Lineage (NCBI taxonomy): Eukaryota > Metazoa > Chordata > Aves > Passeriformes > Thamnophilidae > Sakesphorus > Sakesphorus luctuosus. Next base: position 278,434 of record VWZD01004057.1, read on the forward strand.
AGATTCCTGGGTTAAGGGCTGTGGCATCCTCCACCAACCTGCAGTGTAGCCAAAGCAGGCCTGCCATGGACTAGAGAAATAATCAGGATGTCCCTTTGTGTCCCTCAGCCCCAAAGAGTAGGATTGGATGAATTCTTCAACCAGTAGGACCAGGTCTAATATCACTGACACTTTTATATTTGCTACTTCCCAGCAACAAAAGCACAAGCTCATGTTGCTTTCAGCCATCTCCTGTCCTGGGATCTGAGGGGATGGGGAAGATGATCAGGATCAAAGGTAGGCAGGAGGCTGACTTTTCTACCTGGTTCTGCACCGCAGGGGTTCGAAAGAGTGTCGTATTCAAGGAGGACTTGGTAGAACTGTGTGAGAGCCCTGTCTATCGGTCCCTCAGGCGCTACCTTGGCATCGATACCTCTGCAGAAATGCGCAAAGCCAAAAATCTCAGAGGGATCGTTGTCATTGTCTATGGGACACCCCTGGCAGGTATGTGAGCCACAGCCCTGGGCTGCAAGGAGAGGGGGAAGCAGGAGAAATGCATCCTGGTGGATCATGGTGCTTGAGACAAAGTCCTCAACTGAACATGAGGTGGAGATGATCCTCCTGGGTCTAGAGTTCAGTGCTCGTAACCATGCTCAAGCTGCCTCCCTTGTGGTCTCCCCTAAAAGGGCACTTGCTTTCTGACTGTCCTTGAAACCTGCTTGTGAATTTCCCAGAGCCTGTCCCTGAAAATGCCTCCTGTGCAAGTGTCACCAAGCAGTCCCTCTCTCTCTCTCTCTCTCTCTCTCTCTCTCTCTCTCAGGAAAGACAAGGGCAGCGGTCACTCTGTCCAAATACTACAGTGCTGCCTGCTTGTCCCTGGACACCATAGTGATAGAAGCCATGTCAGACAAGGACAGTGCAGCAGGGCTCCGTGCCCGGGAGCTGTGCACCCAGGCTGCTCATAAGGAGAAATCCAAGGAGGCACGGAAGACTGGTAAGGAGAAACACTGGGCCCAGAGCAAGGCTTGGGAAGCCATTGTGACTGTCCACTTTGGCTTGCTCAGGGAAGAAGTTTGACAGCCCTTGGATCTCTTAGGGAACATGGGTGCAGTGCATCCTGGCTAGTTTAAAAAAAAAACCACTCAATTTTAAAGGCTCAGAGGGCTCTTTTACTGCCATTCTTGGCACTTACTCCTTTTTCTAGAGGTGGTGAAGCACACCTGTCTCTTTCTCTGAATTTTTTTCCTCAAAGCTGAATTCAGCTTGCACCTCATGGGCAGCAGGCAGAACCATTGCCCACTTTAACAAGCCTCTGAAGTGGCTCATTAAGCATGAGACAACTACGAGTGTGGCTTTGCCAATGTGAGAGGAAGGGAAGAGTAACCTCCCAGTGGAGTTTCTGATGAGACACATATGCTGTAGATGAGCTCTTTTCTCCAGAGGTTTTCCTATGCCCACTGTAAGGTCACACAGCTTGTGAACATTGTGCTGTTCTCCAGATGAAACTGGAGACTTTTAGGAAACTTTACTGGGCACTTGGTGCCCTGAGCTCTGCAGTGTGAGGCCAGACCTGGTGGGTGTGGGGGGAAGTTTTTCTTTGCTTCCATTTGAACCTGGTTGGGTTTGGAGCTGTTGGAAGGAAGAAGGGCCTGGATCCTAGCTGGGGTTTTCCCACATGGAGGATTTAACTCCAGCAGAGATGGGTGATGCAGCTGAGGTGGGTCTGCATGTTACAGTCTCCATGTGAAAATGCAGGATAGGTACAGGTATGTAGACAATGGTCCTGGAGGAATCTTTGCCTTGATCCATAGGGGAATTACTGTGCAAGTGGTGTCATTTGTGTGCACATTTGTTAGGAGGGACCTAGAGCTGGCTTTAAAATCCGCTATGGGATGGTGTGCTTTATCACGCTGAGAAGAGGTGCAGCGAAGGAGCTGCTTGTGGGAAGCAGTGTTGCTAGTGCCCAGCTGGCTGGGGGACAAGTGCCATGTCCCTTCCAGGGGGCAGGGCTGTGCTCATTGGGGTGGAAGGTGCCTGCCTGCTCCTCACAGTCCTGCTGAACCATCTGCCCTCTCTGCAGGTAAAAAGGCTGAGGCCAGTGCTCAGGCCAAGAAAAGCCTGCCCCATGCTGGGGACAAAGTCAGCCAGAAGTCCCCCAGTGTTGGACATGCATCACCAACCAATGAGACAGCATCTGACAAAACTGACAAAAAGTTTTCATTGACTTCCAAGGTGAAACGTGATTGTACTGGTTGATGCCTGGGACCTCTCTGTTCCCATAGAGATGGGAAGGGGCTGCTTCCAGTGGGGACTCTGTCAGTAAGGGCCTGGTGCGGTAGTCTGTAGTGCCAAGAGCCAGCTTGGCATGGCTTGGGGTGGGAATGTTCTCTGGCAGAAAAAACTCCATTGGTTCTTTAGTGACTTGTTGGCAAAATGCAGTCCTGGCTGTTATGGCTGCAGGCAGCAAGCAAAGCTGTGGGAGGCACTGCAGGGCTGTTCTTGTCTCTGGTAGTGAGGAACGCCAGCTCTCAGCCCAGCAGTGGGAATTGCTCAGGACTTTCTGCAGGGGTTCATTTTTCTTATGATGTTGATCACTGCAGGCATCAACCCTCACTGCTCCAGCACCACAGTGGCTGACCATCACCACCATCACCGGGGAAAAGGTGGACTGTTTGAGCTGTACGCTGCCTGAGGACTTGCTGGTGGACATTATCTCTGAAAGGCTGAAGGTACGTGATGGGGAAATGGAGGCATTCCTGCTCCAGAGAGACAGGCAGTGGGGTATGACTCAGAGAGGAGGAGGAGGAGGTCTGTATCTGCCTTTGGAGGATCGTGTGCCTCATGCAGGGATCCTTGGTGAAGCTGCAGATGCCCTAAGTTGGTAGAGCTTAGGGCAGGATCCAAGCTGGTCTTAGCTAATGCATTTGGAATGACAGTGGCTGCTGTCCTGAGACATTTGCATTTACACACCAACTGTGAGCCCAACACATGTGATGGCTGACTCGCTCTTCCTTCTTGTCTTTACTGGCAGCTGAGTGACTGCCAGAAGGGAGTGGTGTTCGATGGCCTGGAGACCCTCTTTGCCAGCAGCTTGACGTCCTCTCTCCTGTGTGTGCTAAAAGCTGTCAGCAATCGCCCTCATATCCTCGCTGTCAACGTCTTCCAAGATTATGGTCTTTGGAAAGACAATCAGATAGCTGCAAAAGAGAGGGAGGCAGCTGAAAAAGAGCAGAAAGGTGAGATATCTCCATTCCTCTCAAATCTCTCTCACGCCCTCACCCTTACCTGTGTGTATCTGGGATTGCAGCAGAGCTTGTAAGAAATGTTTTTATTAATCCTTCCACCTTCTGCCTCAGTATAGCCAGCACTCAGCTCACAGTTTCTTGAAATACAGCACATCTGAGGCTGTAAGACTCACTTTAATCTCAAACATTAAAGCTTGGGTACAAGTGCAAGCTAATGTGGCTTAGTGACTAACCACCAGCCAGCTGTCCACAGCTGTGGTGCACCTGAGCCATGCAGGCACAGGGACTCACTGCCCAGCCATAGTTTGGGAGATTATCTGAATTTTGGAGCAGGAATATGAGCTCCTCAGTGTCTCCTGGCACCATGAGGGGCTGGGTGAGGAAAGAGCTGTGAATCCTCACAGCTGACCCAGAGCACCAAGGTCTGCTTGCAGTCATTAATGGTTTTTCTGCTCTGTGCTGAAGCACGGGAGGAGGAAGAAGCTGCCAGGAGGGAAGAAGAACGTCTCTTGAATGTGGATGAGGACGAGTATGATGCCCTCCCTGAGGAACAGAAAACTCTGCTTAATAACAAAATACGACAACTCCAGCGTGAGCGGAAGCAGAGGTAAATAAGCCTTCCATGGGTTACTCCTCAGGGTAGTGTCCCTGGAGGGCTTCCCTACTCCAGGGAATGAGCTTAGAGAGGTTCAAAAGCAAAGGCCAGGAGCAGCACAAGGATGGCCAGTTCCAGCTCCCTGGCTCCCAAGAGGAAAGGATTTTGTTGAAATGAATATCTCTCCATTTGAGTGGTGAACCCTCTGGCTTAGACACAGCCTGCAGGGAGCTGGGCTCTGGGCTTGCCTTGCCACTGCCCATAAGTGTCTCTAAGTCCATGATGTTGATTCTCATCTTCTTCATCATCCCTCTTCTTCATCAAACCAGCAGGATTGTGGGGTGGGTTGGTGTGGGACACAGCTGTGCTGGCTTGCCCTAGACTCCTGGCCTGCTATAGATGAAGTTCTTGGAATGCTGACTTGCCAGGGTTTTCCTTAGAGTGGGAGACCAGCCATAAAAGCTTAGGCATCCCCTTCAGCAGCAGCAGCAGGTGAACCCAGGAGAAGATCTGGGTTCCAGCAGGACACCTGGTTGTTCAGAGCCTGATTTGCAGGAGGGGAATTCTTGCAGCCCTTGCTTTTTGAATGCTGTGATTATTCTCATTAAGGAGCAGGCTCTGCCCAGGGAGAAGAGGGCTGAAGGATCCAAGTAAGCATTGGAGGAGGGATAAGTAGGTGTTAGCAATTTGTGAGCTGGTTTAAATGGGGAAGTCAAGAGTGGGAGGGCTTCAGGCGTCAGTGCAGAGAGATGGCACGTCAGCCTGTGCCAGCATGTCAGAGGTGTCCTGGTGGACATTATGGGAGAAGTGGCACAGCTGAGACCTTATGATAGCCAGGCTTAGGTTTGGCTGGCTCTGGAAGTCCCCTCCCACCCTTCCTCACTTGGGATGTTCCTAACCTCTCTGTTGAGGAAGGTCCACAGAGATGGTCTAGCAGTTCCGCCTGGCCTCAGGGTCAAAGAGTGAAGGGCAGGGCCAGCTAGGATTACAGTGAGCCCAGGTTTCTGGTGTGACTCTTGGAGATGTTTTCTCTTTGACTTGCTGAAGGGAGCTAGAGCGGCTGCTGGCTCAGGAGCGTCAGGAAAGCGAAGAGGAGTCCCACCTGGTGGCAGTCAAGGAACCCGCAGAACCACAGAAGCGGAAAACCAAAAGCCTAGAGGTCCTAAATGACAGTGAGATGATCTTGGACCTGAGGTTTCATACATACCTGTCTTCACAGAAGAAGCTCAAACATATTTTGTCATCGTGGGACAGGGTTGAGGGTGTTGTACCTCTGAACCATGAGGAAGACAAGAGCCCAACTGAACACGAAGGGCAGAAGAAGATGTCTCTGGAGGAGTCAGAGGAGAAGCCTCTAGAAAAACACAGAGGCCGCAAGAATTCTCAGTCATCTCAGCCAGAAGGGGAAGTTTCAGAAGGCTCAGTCAGAAGCCAGGATTCTGGAGTGCCCTGCTTGGACATCCAGGTCATGAGTCCTGATGATGTGTGTAGGATGATCCTTGAGAGCAACAGGCTGCCACCAGCAGAGCAGGTAAAGCCCTGCAAGGCTCAGATGCTGAGCTTGCCATGGTCTGGGGCCCTGGAGCATTATGTCCCTGCAGGTGGTAACAGCACAGAGCCTTGTCCCAGCCATTGATGATGTTCCACAATGGCTCCACAGTATCCATGCGAATGGGGAGGTTCTCACCATCCCTCAGATGGGTGGAAAGTGGGAGTGCTCTGTGCACAAGTATCCCATCTGTTCAGAGAATTTCTCAATCTGGAAATCTTTAGAAACAGTCCCAGGGCAGGGCAGCTCATGCTCATTGTTTCCTTCAGCTGAGTCATGTGGGAGAGGTTTCTTTCTTGGTCCCACTTGTAGATCCTGCTCACTCAACTGGGCATAAAACCACTTGTACTCCACATAAATCAAAACTCCCACTGCCAAAAGCTCAGTGCCTTTGGAGAAGGAGTGTGAGGATGAAGATGACCAGAATATAAACAGGGTTTTCTCTTCTGTTTTAGATCCTGGATTTTCTGGGACTGGGTCCCTCAGGGCCTCCCATTCCCCCTGGCGCAGTTTTCTCCATGGTCCCTTACCCAAGGATGCGGGAGGTCCCTGCAGCAGAAGACCTCAAGCACTTCACCCTTGCTGAACCTGAAGCTGCTGAGGAAGACCGTGTGGTGGGTGCTCCTTTTGTGCCTGCAATGAAGGTGCTAGGGCAGGGCCAGGCTGGATGGGCACACAGGGGGCAGGTTAGATAGAATGGGATCACTGTGGAGAGGCATTGAAGACATGACGGGGGCCCCATGTCTGCAGGTATCCTTTCCATCAGGGATGAGGGAAAAGAGACAGCTCTGCTGGAGACACAGCAGTTCTGTAAGACAAGAGGGGAAAAAAATCACTTAAACCCATCTACTTCCCTTGGTAAGAGGCTCCTGGGTGGGGAGAGGGTCCTGGTGAGGAGGGGTGTCCTAGGCAAGACAAAGACTGATAAGACCAAATCCATGGGCAGGTGGTGTTTATCTGTTCTCTCTTCTGTCGGCTAACAAAGCCATGTTTTGCTTTCCAGGACAGGAGTGTCTCAGGGAATGTCTGACCTCTCTCTCTCCCTTTTCTCTCTCCCCTTATGCCAAGGCCCCAGAGGCAGAGGCCAGTTCCAGCAAGGGCTACTCAAGGAAGAAGGAAGCTGGGAGCAGACAGATGTCTACAGAGGAGAAGCGGAACTCCATCCAGAGCACGCAAAGTTTCCAGGATTCCTCCCCAGTAACACCTGCAAGTTCACCTGAGACAAAGAAAAGCCAATTATGGAGTGTCTCAAGCCCTGAGAAATCTGCCAGGTGAGCTGCAAGGGAGATGATTCCTCTGCTTCATGGTCATCTTGCCAAATGAGGTGCATTGTTCTTGGCTTTGCAGTGACCCTCTGCCAGTGCCTCCATGAGATGGCGAGTGCATGACCCTCCTCCTTGTCTCGTTTGCTCCTTAGCAATGTCTGAAGCTTCATTTTTAATTGCCAGGCCAAGAAGGTACCGATGGATAGTTCCTGCCCACGGTGAGGTGGAACTGAAGATCCACTTCAGCACCACAGTGCCAGGGCAGTTTGAGCAGATGATGAATTTTGAGCTCCTGGGATCAAAGCGCCTGTACCAGTTGCCCTGCAGTGGTGTCGGCCTCTACCCCAGCATCAGCCAGAACCCACAGTAAGGCTGGGCCACAGGAGCCTCCCACGCTGCTCCCCCTAACCTCGGAGCCAGGGCTGCCCCTTGGGACCTTCTGGCTTGGGCAGGTGGTGCTACCTGAGTCACCCAGCATCTCTTCCACTGCTGGGAGCTGGGAAGCTGAACTGGTAGCTCAGCCACCAAGAAGGGTTATGGCTTTTGGACTAGATTTCCTGCCTGAAGCATCTCATAGCTTCTCTTTCCCTATTTTCTCTGCCCAGGCTGGTGTTTCCTCACTGCAGGAAGAGCAAGGAGGAGGATGACATCATCTTCAAGGAATATGTCATGAGCACAAAGCAGTTCCACTTTGGACCACTCCTGTGTGGGAAGTCAAGAGAGTGGTATGTGTTCCCTTCTCCTGAGCAAGCATCCCTGTGTGCTGCCTATACAGAGTTGGGAGGGGATCTCCAGGGCCTTGTCCATCTCCTGGGCATGCTTGGAGACACACTGCCCCAGTGGCACAATCCAGGGCAGTCCCAGACAGAGACCTGGGAGACACATGGGGTTGAAGGACCACAGATGTGTCAGTTTGAGCAGTCAACAGCCAAATGAGCCTTAGGAGAGCTGCTCTGCCAACATGATGGGTGCCCTGGTGGCCAGAGCCACATGCTCCTGCCAGCCCAAAGGTGACATGGGGCAACCTGTACCCCCTCCACATCTCAGCTTCACCCCACAGGAAATGAACTTCATGGTGCTTTTTCAAGTGCTTTGAGCTCTACAGGTAGAGTAAATGAGCAATTATTCTGTAGATGGTTTTGTAAACCTTTCATTAATCTGTAATACTAGTGAGGTTTTATGATTTGACCTGCCAAATATGTGTGTGTCAGAGGGGAACCTACAGCAGGAATTACATTTTCCTGAGATTACATTGCATCCACACTGCTGCAAAAAGTCTGCCTAAAAATTTTGTCACTGCATCTGTTGGCATATTTCTGTTTTTAATGTTACTCTGGGAGCTCTGAAGGGCCAGGCTGATGGATGGCCTGGGATTGCTGTTTGCCTCTTTAACCCTTTCACTCCAAATTACTTCTGCACCTGAGAGAAGGGTCATTTGTTATCTTTTACATTCCCCTTGAGAATTGATGCTTTTGATTTCTTTCCCTCAGACTTTGAGGTAACCCATGAAATCCAAGGCAGTTTCATGACTTTTCTGAAAGAGATAAGCTAAACTATTTTTAAAATGTCTTTTCAAAAGCCTTTCTATATATTCTAGAGGGAAGGCACCCCAAGAAAGAACAGAAAAGGACTTATGTGCCTGTGCATTGTTATTTTTCAGGCACTTTTTAATGCATGTTGTGTAAAACACTCTTGAAATGGCCTGTGCATCATCACACTTCTGGGGTGGAGGCACCAGGTCTAGGGGCAGGCATCAAAGTAAGGCAAGGATGAACACATGAACCATGCCTTGTGCCCCTGACAGGGATCCTTTCTCCTCACCTGCTTGTTGGACCATGGTCTTCCTGCTGCCAGCACACAGTGATTTCCTCAGTGTGTAGTAAAGGCAACAGTCTCCTCTGCAGCGTTTTTCTCTTCTGTGGACAGGTACAAGGCACAGAACTGTCCTGGCAACTGTGAAAAGATAACTATCCTCAATAACTCCCCCATGGAGGCAGAGGTGCATTTCTCCTTTGAGAATGACAGCAAAGCAGAGACATTCCTTTTGGACCCTCCCAGCATGATGCTGAAACCAAAAGAGGAACAGGTAGGACGTGGGCAGGTAGGGCAGGCACCAGAGAAGTGCCCTTCCTTCTGCTCACAGAGTGCTCTTTGTATTTCCTTTTGTGGGGACGGGTACAGAAGCTGACTCTTTGGGCATACCCAACTTCTGCTGGCTTCCTGGAAGATAATCTCATATGCTGTATTAAGGAGAACCCGGAGCCAGTGGTCTTCCAGCTGTGCTGCGAAGGCGTGCACGTGAAGCTGGGGGTCAGCCCCCAGGAACTGTGTTTCAACAAGCTGCTTCTGCGCAGGTCGGTTACCCCACGGGCACTCCAAGACTCATGACAAAGAGAAAAGGTTTAACTCTGGTTTCAGAGGCTCAGATAGAACTTCTCTGTGTTGCATTCAGTGGCAAGGCTGGTGTGAGCGCCAAGTAGCTGATGCCGAGTGTCTTCCTGTCTCTGCAGGACCGACAGCAAGACGCTGGTCCTGATAAATGACAGCCCACTGCCCATGGCATGGCAGCTCACTGGGCTGGATAACCTTGGTGATGAGTTCTCCATATCACAAGATAGGGGCATTGTTGGTCCCCGTACAAACTTCGAGGTGCAGCTGAATTTCAGGGCTAAGAAGATTGGCATCAGAAATAAGATGATCCGACTAGAGGTGAGAGAGAGACTTGTGCCTTCCCTGGCAGAGCAGGGCAGAACAAGCAGCTGTGTGCTCTTAGGGATAGAGTCAGGAAGAGCTGCACCTGACAGACACAAGGGTACTGTGGCCCCAGCTTCTGTCTCTACACTGGATTTGCTGAAACACATGGTGCATCCACAGAATCACAGAATACGATGAGTTGAAAGGGACCCACAAGGATCGAGTGCAACTCCTGGCCCTGCACAGAACCAGCCCCAAGAATCACACCCTATGCCCCAGAGTATCATCGAAATGCTCCTTGAACTCTGTGAGACCTGGGGAGCCTGTTCAGTGCCTGACCACCCTGTGGGGGAAGAACCTCTTTCTAATATCCAACCTAAACCTCCCCTGACACAACTTTAGGCCATTCCCTTGGGTCCTATCACTGGTCACCATATAGAGAAGAGATCAGTGGCTCTTCCCCCTCATAAGGAAGTTGTCACTGCAATGAGGTCTCCCCTCAGTCTCCTCCAGGCTGAACACACTAAGTGTCCTCAGCTGCTCCTTACACAGCTTCCCCTTAAGGCCCTTCACCATTTTTGTTGCCCTCCTTTGGACACTCTCTAAGAATTTAATATCTTTCTTATATTGTGGTGCCCAGAACTGCCACAATATTCCAGGGCAGGTCACCCCAGTGAAGAGCTGAGCAGGACAATCCCCTCCCTCTACTGGCTTGTGATGCTTTGCCTGCTGTCCCCCAGGACACAGTCATGTCCCATACTGTCACACATCACCCCAGATACCCAGGCTCTGCATCCACAGCCACCTTGCTGCTGTGTGTGGTTAAAGGCTGTTGTTCAGTAGCATTATCTCTATGCCCTTTCTGGGGTCTGTCTGAGACTCTTGCATAGAGCAACAAACTATTTCCCTGGGATTTTGTTCCCTGTGGTTTAGGGGCTGCATTTAGTAAGAATGCTAGGGGATTGAAGAGGAGGGGGTTAACTGTCAATGCCACCTGCTTGGGGACACCTCGCATTTCTTGCAGTTGTTTTTACATCCCTGTGCCTCTCAAGGGTGCTTTAGCACCAACATTCCCTGCTGTAGGAGTGCAGAATTGGGCTGATAAGGTTTCTTACTGCCGCAGAATTCCACTGGGGCAGCCTGTGAGATGAACAGGTTAGGAAAGCTTGGGAGTCCAGAAACGCTTTTCAAGCTGGGGAGGCCACAGGGGAAGCAGCTGGCAGAGACAAGGACTTAAGGGCTGGCTTCTCAAACAGTGGTCTAAGCAGTATTTGTTTCTTGCTTCCTCAGGTTTCAGATACAGAAAACATCCTGGGGATTGTTCATACTGAAAATATCAAAATCTCTGTGGAGGTCTATGATGTTAATCTGAGCATCAACATGCCTAAAGGTCAGTGGATGCCTCCCAAACAAAATAGTCCGGGTGCATTGTACTACCTTGGCAGGTGGGCAACCAAAGCACTTGGGAGGGGATGGGATAGCAGGCAAGGGTGGCACAGATACATAAAGCACATACCTTGCAAGCTGCATGAAGTAAAGCACTGTCAGAGCACCAACAAACCTTGAGTCTCTCCCTTCTGAACTTTGAAATGTGCAGCTTCATGTGCAGATTGGATTTAGTGGTTTGAAACATAGTGAGCAACTCCCAAAGCCTTAGTGCAGCACATAAAGTAGTTGGGTTTGTGCTTGGAAGCAAGGAAATGGAAACCAAGCTCCTTGGCTTCTAACCCTGCAGATGCTTGGTGTAAGACAAAGGGGAGCCAAGTAGCTAAAGAATACTTCCAAGAATGTAAACTTTTGGAAGAGGGTTTTGGGCCATCCAAGAACTCCAGCTCTGTAGCTTGTGACCTGGTGGGGTCTGCAGCAACTCACAAGTATTCACCATTTCTTACCTGGCTTCTGTGGGTTTTCTACAGGTTCAAGTGGCAACTTGGAATTTGGGATCATTAATGTCCTGGATACTAAGAAGGAAGTCCTGAGTCTGAAGAACAAAGGGACATACAACATTGAGTACAGGTGAGTGCAGCTGCCTGGTGGTGAGCTTTTCCTCAGGCTCCCAGACCTGCATTCTCCCTCTGTCCGTGGCTAGAAACTGTTCCCATGCTGCTCCCTTTTCTTTTTTTTTCTGGTCCTATGCAAAGCCCTGGCTGTGCTGGTAGCACCTGTACTTTTAACTGCAGAGGTCTTCAATCCTTCCCTTTCTCCCCAGTTTCAAGCTGAAAACTGGAGGTGCCAAGATGAGCAACTTGGAATCACACTTCACCATCCAGCCGCAGACGGGGGTGCTGAAAGCCTCCCGGACACCAGTGAATGTTGAGGTGCTCTTCCACCCCATGACTGAGCTGTTCCTCAAGAGCAAACCCATCCTGCTCTGCCAGGTGAGCCTCCTGGGCCAGGCTGTGTTAGCACACTGTGTCTTAGGAGCATAAGCAGGATAGGTGTCTCTTGGAAAGAAGGCTTTAACTGGGGTATCCTCATTCCTACATACACAAAGACTTTCAAAACCATCTGGGAAGCTTCATAAGCAAAGCTGAAAATCTGGCTCTGGAGGAGGCATTTAAATAGGGAGGATGAGCTGATGAAGACCTGGGGTAGGGTCAGGGGACAGGGGTAGAGGCTGGTCTCTTTTCTGTGTTTAACAGCCCTTCCTCTGGTTGCAGGTGATTGATCCCAAACTTGGTCAAGGCGGCAAGCCCGTTGCCACCATCCCAGTGAGTGTGTCAGCAAGAGCTGTGTTCAGCAAGTACAGCATTGAGCCTGCCTCACCCATAGACTTTGGTGCCATGATTAAGGGCACCAAGAAATCCCAGGTCTTACTTCTGGAGAACATGGGCATGCTCAGTTTCAGATTCTTCATCCGCCAAGCACCACAAAGGAAAAGGTAAGAGAAGACCTGCAGCAGCCTTCCTGTCTGCGGAGGCACCACCACGTGACTGGTGTGTGACAGGCAGCCAGACCTGGGTGATTGTCCATTTGTGTCACTGGCTTGGGAAGAGGGAGCAAAAAAACCACCTCAGTATCCCCCCATGTATGGGACAGAGCTGGTGATAGAGCTGGTCTGTCCATATTCTACAGCAGTGGGTGCTGAAGGCAGTTCTCTGGGAGCCATCAGGAGCAGGAAGGCTTTCCTCTATGGGTAGGAAGGCCAGCTTTGGCCTCAGAGAAAGGCCAGGGAGCTCAGCTTGACAGATGTCTCTGCTTTTTCTTAGTTTACAGGAAGAGGAATCTGCCTCTGCGGTCAGGGAGAGAAAGCGTTCCACGCAGGTGGGTGGCTCCTGCTCCTCCCCAACACGTGCTGTGGCAGGGGATTTGGGAAGATGCTGCTGTGCCCAGGCTGGGGGTGCATCACCACAAAGCAGGACATGGTCTGTGGGATGGACAGTCCATTATCTGCTCAGCTCTGCTGACAGTCCCAGGCGTTAGCTCTGACCTGGAGCTGTGGGGTCAAGAGAGGGGAGCAGGTCCTGTGTTTTGTGGCTGCCAGCCAGTGCAGGTCTGTGAACACTACAGAAGCAAAATGTCCATAGAGCTCTGACAATTTTGCTTTTTCTTCTTCCCAATCCTCTCCTTCTCTCCCATCATTTCTCTCGGTCATTTCTGTTCTCCTGTACCCCTGGAGGTTGAAGAACCCCAGCTACCACCTTCATTCTTTACATCAAAGCCCTTTCTCTCTGCCACTTGGGACAGGCTTGCAGCTTCTCCTGGCTTGTTCATCTCATCCTGGGGTTGCCTTTGGGCCACAGACTCATCCTTCCTTGGCCTGGGACTGGGTGCTTGGGCCCAATTGGAAGCCAAGGCATGGCCTACTCCTTGCTAAGTGTGTTGAAGTTATGGCTGTCAGGCATCAGCCTCTCCTGGCTCTCTTTCTGCAGGCTGCCCTGTCTGTAGGCATGTTCACAGTGTCCCCTTGCTCCAGCTCTGTCAGTCCTTCGGGTGTGCAGAAGATCACAGTGGATTGCAATGCAGGACCAGAGGGGAAATGTGAGGAGCAGCTGTACATCGACATCAGCGGCAGAGACCCCAAGGACAATCCCCTTGGCATTCCCTTCACCCTGATTGCTGAGTCCTGCTTCCCTGGTACGTGCTGTCCACAGGTTCCCATGGTCAGACCTGCTGCTGCTCAGCACCTGAGCTTGTTACTTGGATAGAGAGGCACCTTGGTCCTCAAGTCCCACCTTAAAATCCTCAGACATTCCAGTCCTTTTCAAGTCTACCAGTGGGGAGAGGCTGGGAGGGATGTGTGGAAGGGTAAAAGGAAAGCAATGCCCTTTAAGACTGAGGTTGACTGAAACTCCATCCTCACAGCCAGCTCTCCCATGCAAAGGCTGGGGTTTGCAGTCACCCGAGCAGAAAGGCCTTACCAAGACTGCTGACAGGCCATCAGGGTCCAGATAAATTCAACAAGGAGGCTTCTCCATCCTAAGCCCTCCCTCTGATCTGTCTGCAGCACTTGTTGATGATATCACGTCCATCTTCGAGCAGTACCCAATCTACAGCAGTGCCAAGCTCCGCCGGAGGTTACAGTCAGTGCAAGGCAACGGTGTGTTTGTCAGAGATGCAAACAAATTCATTTTCATCAAAGTTCTAGTTGGGCAACAGGCCACAGCTCACTTCAAGATCTGTAATGGGAGCAGTGTCCCATGTGATGTGGCTCTCTCCATCAAAGCCATGCCTGGACAGGTAAGAACAAGAGGCCAAGGTGACTGTTGCTCTCCAAAGGCCAAGTTGAGGTCCTGCCTTGTTCTCCAGATTCATTGTATTCTCTGGCCTAGCTGGGTTAGTCCAGCTCAGTGCAGGCCAAACTGCAGAGGAGAACAGCAGTGCCATAGGGGACAGTTGCATTGAATTCCATGTCTCAAGCAAATTGTGTTTCACACTTCTGGGTCTTTGGTGGGAGACTTAAATCCCTCTGAACGTCTCTTGAAAGCACACTCAGAGAGGGGCTGTTACAGACTGATGTGCCAGAGCTCAGAGCAGAGCATTTCCTTAGGCTCGCTGGCTTTTCCTTCTCTTTAAAGGCCAGTTCTAGGTTATTTGCAAGGTTTTTCATGCAGTCCCAACCTCCCATGTGTTCTGGGGTGGATGCTGAGCATTCAAAACAAGTTTTTGCATGCCTGGGCTTTAGCATCCCCTGGGATGGAGGGACCTTGCCCAGGGAAGCAGGAAGCAAGGCACACTCTGTGGGGCTGTTCCCAGTGATGCATATATGAATATCCTGTGTCATGTTGAAAGATGTTTCCTCCTAATGCCACACTGTGGTTCCCCCAAGACTTCCAGCCATATCAGCAAGATTTTCAAGTTGGATCCTGGCAAGATGAGCATTCCTGGCTTATCCCACGCCTTTGCTAAAGTGACCTTCAGTCCACAAGATGATCAGCAGTACCAATGCACTTTCACAGCTTCTCTTGTTATCCCAGAAAGGTAACTGACCCTGTGAAATATTGGGGTGGACTGTTCTGATAGCTGCTTCTCCTCTTGTTAACTCTAATGCTTTCAGTAGCCTTAGGCAGAGTACTTGGTATGAGATGATCTGAGAGGCAGTAACTATTAGAGCAGAGCTGAAAAATAAAGAGGGTACTTTAGCCTCTGTGAAGGACTATGAAGAGAGGGCATTAGGTATCTGGCTGGAAGTTCCTGACAAGTGCAACAGCTGAGCTGAGACTTTCCAAGGACAAAGGCTTAAATGAGGCAGTTTCTGTGCCAGCAAGTCAAGATTTCCTCCTTATTTCTGCAAAATGAAGTGATCCTGTGTGATTCCCCAGTGTGTATTGAGCTATTTTTATATCAAGGGAATGATTGGAGCTCTTATCAAAGGGAAGTCCAGTTCCTTTCCCTGGGACCTGTGTACTGGTGCTCTGACCTGCCTTTCCCGAACCCTTTAGTGGCTGAACACGAACAGGAGAAGTCAGCTTTCTGCCCTAATGAGCAATTCCTTTTTCAGTGTCCTT
Organism: Sakesphorus luctuosus; assembly: GCA_013396695.1. Classification (NCBI taxonomy): domain Eukaryota; kingdom Metazoa; phylum Chordata; class Aves; order Passeriformes; family Thamnophilidae; genus Sakesphorus; species Sakesphorus luctuosus. The sequence goes on from VWZD01004057.1 coordinate 293,709, forward strand.
GGAAATAATCTACTGGTGGTGATGTTGGTTTGTTTTTTTGCTTTTGTACTGTTTTCATGGTGTGCTTTTGCTTGTTGCATATGTCTCATATCACTGCAGCCAGGGGATTTGCCATGTCTCACCTGGTGCCTCATTATTTACCTGCTGGACTGAATGATTCAAATAAGGGAAATTATTTTTAAATGTTATTCTAGAAGGCTCTGGCTCTCTGGAGCAGATTCCTCTTGTGACTGGCCACGAGTGGACTGGAAAAGAGTGGGGGTGGGCAGTGTCATGGGGCACAGGAGCACCAGCCAGGGACAACACAGCCCTTGCTGCATTGCTTGCCCAGTGGGAAATGAGTAGTGCCAGCTGAAATGGTTTCTTTGCCTCTGCAGCAGCCCCGTGAAGATGAAACCCCAAGAGCTGACGTTCACTATCAGCGGAGAGGGCAACAAGCCTCAGGTGACAGTTGTGTGCCCAGACCTTCACAGTGAGAGAGGAAACCCTGTGCTGCGCTTCAGGAGGCTCCTGCTGGGGGAGTCACAGAAACTGCCCCTGGTCCTTCGGAACAATGGCATGCTACCTGCCCAGGTGAGGACCCACTCAGGGAATGCTCTGTGCTTGTCCTGTGGAGGAAAGGTCCCAAAAAATGTGGGAGCAGGTCTAAGAAATTATTTTTAAGCAAATGGCTGACTTCTGCTCTCCAGGAACAGAGTTGTTTTTGGAAATGTGATTTTAAGTCCAGTCTTTCCTCTTCAGTTGAACACAACACAAGAAAGGTGGTGAGGTGTGTTCCCCCTGTCTCTCAGCTCACATTTTGTTCTCATGTGGGCATGTGTGATGTCCCGGTTCCATTAGATTGCATTTGATCCTGGTTTACCACATTTTAACTAGATTTTAGTTGTGGTTTAATTACATTCTGCTTGTTACTTTTTGTCCTGTTTGGGTCTATGTCAATTCTATCCAAATGCTTCTAAACACTCTCTTTTCCCATCTGACTTGACTTAAACTTTGTGCTGAGCACTGTGTTTGAGGTGGGAAGGTGGTCTGGATTCCTTGTGCTCGACCAGTGGCAGTATGGGCTCAGTCCATGGGCCATCCTCTACTCACACCAATGTCATTGTGCTCCGTGTTCCCTTTTCTCAGTTTACATTACATGTCATGGATGAGCAGGGAGTCTTCTTCCTGAAAGGCAGGCAGTCTGCACTAGACAACTTCCATATTGCGGACATAGAAGAGGACTCCAGGGGAAAAGGTAAATTCACTAACCATGCAGTGTGGTCATCCACAGAGGGAAAATGTGTGCCCTGCTCTTGGCTTGTCTAAGCAGCAGCCTCATGTTAGACATAAGTTTCTTTCCTTGGTCTCTCTGTCCCCCGAGCTTTTCTTGTGCACTCTTTGCAGGAGTTGCTCCCAACAAGTTGTAGGGAGTTTTCTGTTCTTCTAGACATGGTGGGTTGGGTTGTGGGGGACCATCACCACCTCAACAGATTGTCTGAGGTCTTTGCTGCATGTGGGAAGGTACTGGCCTGAATGGAGGCAGCCCTTGAGCACATAAACCAGCCAGCAGAAGCCAAACCCACTCCTTGGCTCAGTTTTCTATATGGCAGGAGCTGGCTGGAAGCGGGGTGTTAACCTGAGGTTAAGCCACTTAAGCAGTGATATCTGGGATGGTGGCATAGTCTTGTGAACACAGGAAGAAGGTCTGGAACCATTGGTGGGAGAGCCTGTGCTTGGAAGCAACTAATTTCAACCTCTTCTTCCTCGTGTACTCCACAAAAATATTTCTTCTGTACAGCTCTATCACTTAACTCTGATTTCTATTGCTGTGCAGCAAAGAAGCCCCACAAGAAGCCTTACCTGCTCCTGCAACATGGGCAATCAGCAGAGTTTGATGTGTTTTTCAAACCTCTTGCGGCCCAACGTCTAGAAGGGAAGATCTGTGTGGCAGTGGCAGGCAACTATGAAGAGACCCACATAGAGCTGGTGGGTGAAGGCTACTGTGATGACTTCACCCTTGATAACCTCCCCGGACTAGGCAAGGACAGCGAGAAGAATGCTCAGGACCATCTGGACAGTGACATCATTGAGGGTAAGAGAGGAGAAGCTGCTAAGGTAGAGCAAGAAAGAGGAAAGGTCTGATCATGAATGTCCTCTCACTAGCCAGGCCTGGCCTGTCACCCACTGGAGCTGGTGGCCTGTTAGCATGCCAGCCGTGCACACAGAGCAGTGTGTGCTGTGCTGCTTGTCACTGTGCGCAGGCACAGCCACGGGCTTAGGGACCTGTCAGGGTGTTTCCCTGAAAGTGGTGGGTTGGGGAACTGCATCTCCCAGAGAGAGGAAGACTTGGAGCAAGGAAGAGTTGAACATACATGTGTGTGTGCATGTGAGAGGGGCAGATGGAGCTCACCACACACTGAGATCTCTTGCTCTCCTTAACAGCTATCAAGGTGAATCACATCGAGTTTGGGGAATGTGCAGTCCGGAAATGCTACCACCAGACCTTCACGATCACCAACCACAGCAAAGTGGACGTGATGCGGTTTGAGTGGCTGGCAGATGCCCCATTCCAGTTCTCCCCCAGGGTGAGCTTGTTGCTTAAGCCCTGCCCTGGTGTTCCTGGGAGCTGGCAGGGAGTTACCTACACACCAGCAAGAGCCCATTCCAGTGCCATGGCTTTGCTGGGGCAGGGCTGCCAGCCCTGCAGGAAAGGCTCCATGTTATGAGAGGTGGCACCTTCTGTTTATACTTTCCTCTATCAAATCTGACATAAATCCACACTGAGGTGCAGATTCCTGGCACAGCTGCTCACAGTATCAATCCCTTTTGCTGTCAGTCCTGCCCTTGCCAGTGACTCCAGTTTGGTCTCGACTCTCTGGTTCTCTCTAGGTGGGACACCTCCAGCCTGGTTGTGCCAAGGATATCCAAGTGACCCTGAAATCTGATGTCCCAGTCACCTTGAAAAGGCACCCTGTGACATGTAAGGTGGCCAAGATCAAATACAAGCTGCCACCAGAGAAGGTTTATGACTGGGATGACAGAATGTGCACTGGCGAGTGGGTGGATGCCACCAGGAAAAGCTCAGCAGCCAGATGGCCTGTGAAGGAGAAGGTAAGAAGCACAGCAGCAACAGCTAACCAAGCTTCTACAAAAGGAATTGCTGACAGCAGCAGACCATCACTGCTGCTGGCAGAGCAGCTCCTGCTTCCCCTGGACATTGGCTCCAGCCCTGAGGGGCACCAGCCGTGTATTTTAGGGGAGAGGTGGATGTGTAGGACCAGATGCACTCACACAAGACAGGGGAAGCCTTTTGACAAGAGATCTTTATCCACACCCAAACTATCAGTCTGTGCCACAAGCCAGGTGTTGCAGCCTGCGTTGAACAGGAGATCATGTTTTATGATTTTATCCCATTTTACAGTGTTAAAATCTCTTCATCTCAGTTGGTGCCTTGTCACTAAGAAGGAGTTTGGTCCACTGTGCTCTGTCTCTTGTTTTGAAGTGGAGAGCAACACAAATGCTCTTCTGTGTACACTGGTGAGGTCCAAGCTCTGTCTACACCAATACCAGAGATTTTGGTTGTGGTCTCTGTATTGTGTAGGGTATCTCACTGTGGAGAAATCCAGGCTCTGTGTGAGAGTATGCAGGAATCTGGAGAAATCATCTCCAGAAATCATTTCCAGGAACTCTTGCTTTTACTGTCATTATTGCCAAGCACTCTCATATTGGTGAAGGTTCTTTCTGAGTGTGCTGGTTTAGAGGTAAACCAGCAGGAGAAATGAGCTCAACACGAGAGAGATTATAAGTCAGAGCTATAATTTAATAATAATAATACAGTAAATGCACTGATGCAAAGCAAAATTGCTTTCAACTCCCAAAACCCAGCAGTGTAACCCAGTGCCCTGGGGTACAAACCCAAAGGGGTTTGTTAGCCTTGTGCTGGGCCCCATGTGGCTTCCCCAAGTCCAAAGCAAAAGTAAGTGACAAACCCATTGGTGCAGGTGATGGCTGGTCCAGAGTGGTGGTCTCCTCCTGTCGAGGTCTTTCTGCTCCTCTGGGTCCAACGAAAAGGTTCCCCTGGTCTTCTTACCTACCCCTTTTTGTACCCTCAGGGAGCATCCAGTCCCTCCCCCGGGGCGGGGACTCACACAATGGGTGATTAACTCTGTGAGTCATGGGCTATTTTTGAACTGTTGATGGCCCATTAGCACCTACGCCCCCTCAGGCTGGGAGTGGAGGTGCCAACGACTCCCTGGGAAGCTGCTGCAAATGGGCCATTGACCTTGGGAATGAATAGAGGGGGTAGAATACACAGCTTTGATCACCCCCACCCAGTGACAACTGGTCCCACCTGCTGAACTAGGACACTGAGTCTCTGAACCATCATAAGTCCTGTAAGCCAAACCTCCCCATCAGAGCATCAGCAGTTGGAGACTTTCCTGGTGAGATGGCTCGCATCCCAAAATGCCGATAGCCCACTCCCACCCTACACACAGTATCTGGAGAGCACTTTGTTCTAAAACATGAAGGAAAGAGTTCTTTCTAGGACTGGTCAGTCTCCATCCACAGAGCTCTAGCATGGAAACTTAATCCTAATTTTGAGACTAGCTGGATTTATAGAGGATCAGGGAAAAGGTCAGAGACTCTACAGGGTTGAAGCACAGGGACTGACAGCTGGCCATTGTCCTCATGGGTGGATCAATAGCTGTGGTGACTGCTTTGATCAGTGGGGAGAAAAATACTGTTGCAGAACAGTCCAATTTTGTCAACTTTCCAGGGAAATAAACCTGAATGTCCTTTCTATGTGGCTGATTTTTGAGGCCAAAAGATTCCCTGGCTCAGCCTCGCTTTCTGGGCTCTACTCAGTGATTCTTCCCTCCTCTGCCTGCAGGTGGCCAAGACACTTCTGGAACCACCTCACACCTTCCTGGAGAAGAGCAGCCGTGAGGTTGAGCTCTTCCTTAGTGCTCTTGTTGACTATGCCAGGTTCAAACTGAATACAATTGTTGTTCAGTTTGAGAATACCAAGCTCTTCCAGACAGCGATGGGCAGGTGAGTGCTGGAGGCCAGGCTGGGGCCTGCAAGTGGGAGCTGCCATTGCCCAGGGCTGGACCACTCCAGAACCACACCATGCTTGGGTTTTATGTTCAGTCTCACCTGCTGTTCTTCCCTTTAAACCAATCATTTATTGTTTCATCCTTTCCAAGTCCTGGTTGGGTGCTGGGGCAGCCTGAACCCCAGCCAGCAGCCAAGCCTCACACAGCCACTTGCTCACTCCGCCACCAGCAGGACTGGGGTGGGAACTGGAAGGGTAAAAGCTGGAAAACTTATGGGTTGAGATAAAGACAGTTTTTGCTGCACACACAAGCACAGCAAAACAAGGAATTAATTCCCTGCTTCCCATGGGCAGGCAGGTGTTCAGCCATCCCCAGGAGAGCAGGGCCCCCATCACAAGGATAGTGACTGAGGAGGACAAAGACATTCAATCCAAACATCTCCCCCTTCCTCCTTTTCCCCCCACTTTCTATACTGAGTATGATGTCATAGCATGCACAATATCCCTTTGATCAGTTGGGACCGGCTGTCTTGGCTGTGTCTCCTTCCAACATTCCATGCATCCCAAACTTCCTCTCCAGCCTGGCAGTACAAAAAGCAGAAAAGACTTTGGTTCTGTGTAAGCCCTGCTCAGCAAACACAGAAACATCTCTATATTATCAGCTGGAAAGGAAAAATCTCTACCCCAGCAAAAACAAGCACAAGCCCACATTACCTGCATGCAAAGCCAGGCAGGAGATGGTGGCCACCATCTTGCTGAGCCGTACCAAGAGACATTCAGTGCTGTCGTGCCTTAACTGTTCAGAACAGCCATGGTTTTGCTTTCATTGCACATCACCTGTTCTCATCTGCTTGAGGATGACTTTGCAGTCAAACAAAGACGTAAAGGCCAGAATGAGCCCCTTAACCTCAACCTCCTGGGCACCGTATTGGGCCCTTCCTCTTAAACTTCCAGACTTTGAAATACTTGGTTTGGGCCACCCAGGGCAGCAATCTGATTGTGGCAGAGTTGCCTGGGGAAAAGATGTTCCTCAGCAGAAAGTAGTACCAGGAGCCCACCATGCAGTGTTCCTTTACTACATGCTTTGTATTTATTGAATATTTTCTTTTATTCCTCCTTCTTGTTTTTCAGTTTCAAGATGTTTAATACTGGGAATGTAGCCCTGAACTACTCCTGGGAAGTGGGTGTGGATAATCAAAAAGCATTGAGATGTTCTGGGAAGCCGTTTTCACCTACTATCATGGGTAAGGCGTTGGCTCTTTAGTGTGCCTGGGGCATTTCAATTGGTAGCTGAGGGCCTGGGGAGAAGACCTTGCCACTTCACCCCAAAACATTAATTGCTTTTTCATCCCTCTCCATTCTCACCAGCATCTTCCTGGTCGCAGCCAGAGAGTTTTTTCCTTGCCCTCTCTCAGCCTTTTAGTGCCTCCTGTTCTTGCTCTGTTGCTTGTGCTCTGCACAGGAGCTGAGCCAGGGTCCTGGGGGAGCCATGTATTGAGTTAGGACTGGGAAGGGGGACATTGGGGCACCTCTTTGGGAAGTCTCTGAGACTGGGAAAAACAATGGTGGAACAAGTGAGCAGCCCTGTATGTGTGTATGCAGTTCCCCACTCCAGGGCAAATGCAAAGTCACTGTCTAAAACCAACCCTCCTGCCCCAGCACAGGAGTGTGTATTGCAGGCGGAGACCCTGCTCCCCACCGCTGTATCTGCTGCTGAAAAGTACTTGGCCAGAGGTTCTCCAGGCACCTCCCATATCTTTTCCATCCACCTGCAGCAGGAGGCAGAGTGGTTGGGAACAAAGGATTTTGTCTTCGAAAGATGTCCTCTTCCTTTTTGCAGGTTATTTCTTATCATCTGCTGCTGTGAAGCTCTGGTTCAGGCATTCTGCAAGGCAGCACCGGTCAAGGCAGCCCCGTTCAAGTCAATGCCATTCAAAGCGGCTGCGCCACTCTCGAGAGGGCATTGCGTCCTCCCTGGAACTGTCTCCAAATGCCATCAACGCCCCGGAGCTGTTCTCCATTGAGCCCCGCTGTGGTACAATCCCTGTTGGCAAGAGTCAGATGTTTCAGGTGACCTTCTGCCCCACGCGTGGGGGCAACTTCAAGGGCCAGATGCAGTGCAGGTAGGAAACGTCTGAGTGCTTTCCAATTCATGTTCCTGATGGGTATCAGAGAATGAATGGGTCAGGTTGGAAGGGACCACAGTGGGCTATCTGGTCCTACCTCCCTGCTCAAGCAGGGTCATCCCAGAGCATATGGCACAGGATTGTGTCCAGAGGGGGTTCTGGAATATATGTGGTGAGGCAGACTCCACACCCTCTCTGGACAACCTCTTACCTGCACAGGAAAGAAGTTCTTCTTCATGTTCAGGTGGAGCGTGCTTTGCATCAGGTTCTGCCCATTGTCTCTAGTCCTGTTGATGGGCACAACTGAGCAGAACCTGGTCCATCTTCTGACACAGTCCCTTCAGTCCCTCTCACTGGGGTGGGTGAGTATGCAGGCCTGGGGACAGCCAGCCCCTGAGAGGCGGTAGAACCACCCAGCATACAGGAGCACAGAAAGATGATCACCAGGCCTTGGCAGAAGCAAGTATGGAGACAATGGGAAAAGACATTGTATGTAACACTAAGCACCTGGAGGGTTGCAAAATCTAGAATGGGAGATCCAGAATTGCTGTCAAGGGGCCAAGCCAATCCCTAGTTATGCTCCCTAATGGGACAAGCATAGCCTCCTTCTCTACCAAGAACCTTGTGTGCTGCAGTTGGTCCCCAGGCCCATAACTGGTTGTTTCTGCCCTTCCACCTCTGCTGCCTCCGTGGCAGGGGGAGCAGTTGTGTTTCATTTGCTGCTCGTTGCTTGTGCAACGAAAGGATGCAACACTGTATGGTCTGTGAGGAGACAGGTAAGCAGCTGGCTCTCTGGCAGTGTTCATCTGGCTAATACCAGTCCCTTTCTTCCTAGACTTTCTAACCTGAAGCCTTATAAGAAGAGCCCACGTGTGATTGTAATAGGGAGAGGGTGCATGCAGAGGGCTGACCTGAAACACTCTGAGTTCTGGAACAAAGATGAGAGCCAGAACAGCAAACCCGAGAAGAGTGTACACTGGGCACCAACATTAGAATGAGTGTTTGCACAGCTTCTGTTCAGATCAGGTCTTTCAACCCTACCTCATCAGTGAACCCAGATCAAACCCATTACAACTACCTATTAAACGGTTTGTTTCAACCCACGAGTTTTCTCATTTATACTCCTCCAGTTCTCTCCCTCATTCCACAGGAGGGGAGTGAGCAGGTGTCTGTGAATGATTGGTTGTCAGCTGGGGCTCAGTGTCTCCAGGATCAGACATCACCCCCTTCCTCCCTGGGCTACTCTGCTCTCTCAGGAATGGCCATTCAGCCTTGGCCTTTGTGCAGTGGGTGGAGTGGTGAAGTGTCCCTTGGTCATACCATGAACTGTGTGGGTGATGTGAGAGCAGTACTGACTGTATCAGGAACTCCAGTTGCTTGGCTGAAGGCTGGGATGAAGGACAAGAGTGGGAATAATCAGTTATCCCCTGACAGCCTTGGAGCCATAGCCTAAGGAGAGCAGTCTCATTGACTCAGTAATTATTACGATTCAGCTTTGCTTGAGACTGGAAGGTTCAGTGTTCCCTGTCTATTGCTCCACTTCCAAGGTACTTCCCAATACCAGCCACCACCCAGTGCTTAGCTGGGTAAGACAGCCCTTTCAGTGACAGGCATAAGAGAAAGTTGCATGGAGTCCTCATAGCACCTTCCAGTATCTGAAGGGAAGCCAGAGAGGGACATTCTGTCAGGAACTGCAGCAATAGGATGAGGAGTAATGGGCACAAACTGAAAGGAGAAATTTTGGTTAGACATTAGGATGGCATTTACTGTGAGGGTGGTGAGACACTGGCACAGGTTGCCTAGAGGGAGGTTCTTGATGCTCCAACCCTGAAACTCTGAAACATCCACGCTGGATGTGGCTATGAGAAATGCTCACATTTTACCAATAAAATCTAGAGGGGACAAAGTCGTCAAAGTAAAACTAAACTTTTATTTAACAAATTCGGCTAAATTGGGATGTCCCTCTGACATAGGAGATAGACCCAGAACAAAAAGAAATAGAACTTTTTATACTCTTTCCCAGCCCAGAGGTCCCTGCCCCCTCTTCCTATTGGCAGGAATTGGGGCTCACAGTCTGGCCCGGTTCGCTGCCTGCCCAAGACCCCCCACGGCCCTCCTAAGGTGCGAAAAGCAGTTGGGAACTGAACTACCCCATCCCCCCATTCCCTTACAGTTCCTTTGGCTTCGGCAAAACCCATATTCTGTTTCTAACAGGCTGTGAGCCATCTGGTCTGGCAGAACGTGATCTTGCAGGTCCTTTCCGGTCCCTTAACATTCTGTGATTCTGTAACGGCAGAAACGCAGCACTTTGACGGCTCTTCTCCCACCGGGAGCTGCTCCGCGGCCGGAGTTCGGGCGGGATTGACCGGGATCGCTGGAGCCAAGCGGCGCCGCGCTGGGAGCGGGGCAGGGACAGGACCGGGAGCGAGAGGGACCGGGGCCGGCTGAGCGGGGCGGGGGCGGGCACAGCGGGCGGGGCACAGCCGCTCCAGCTGCCGCTCCGGGTGCCAGTGCCGGGCACAGCCGCTCCGGGGGCCGGGCCGGGAGCCGGGCCCGAGTCAGGCACAGCCGCTCCAGGTGCCGCTCTCGGGCCGGGGCAGCGATGGCGGCGGAGCGGGACGAGCAGCGGGACACGGGCCAAGCTCCCCGCGCTGTCCCCGCCGCGGGGTTCCGGCGCTCCGCTCCGGAGCAGGGGCTCGGGGAGAAGGCTCGGCGCCGCCTGAGAGAGTGCGATGTCGGGGACAAGTTCTCCCGCCTGGCGCTGCCCAAAGCCTCGGTGCTGCTGCCGCTGCTGCTGCGGGACGGGCGGCTGCACCTGCTGCTCACCGTGCGCTCCATGCAGGTACGGCCGGGGCTCCGAGCGGAGACATCCCGCCCTGGGAACCCTCGGGGTGCGCTCTCCGGGGGTCTGCACAGCCCCGTCGGGACCCTCCTGTCCCCCGGGGGTCTGCACAGCCCCATCCTAATCCTCCTGCATCCCAGGGGTCTGCACAGCCCATCCCGACCCTCCTGTCCCCCGGGGGTCTGCACAGCCCCATCCTGCCCCGTGTGTCCAAGGGCATGACCAGGTGTTTTTGCACTGCTATGATTCCGGTGTTCCCGGTGCCAAAAAGCATGTCGGATCCCCGGAAACCCGTGACAGGAAAAGAAAGATTGTTTCCAGAGCAGGAAGGGAAATGAGGGTTGTTTACAATGACTTCAAGAAGAAAATTGTCAATGCAGTGCTGCTTTTATTAGTGAGACTTTTCAGTCTTCAGTTAAATATTTTGGGTCTTGCTTAGAAAGATCCAAATAATTGCAGTTACGTAGCTTATAAACTCCTTGTGTGATTTTTACTGATCTTTGATGCACACACCTATTGCTGGAATGTACTTAAAAGACGCATTATTGTGTCTTTCAGAAGTCCTTGCTGTTATTTGGAGTATTTTAATCCTGCTGTTCAAGTTGTCTGTGTGGGTTCATCTGTCGGTTTCTAACACAAACAAGATTAAACTTTGACATAGTAAAGCAGTAGTTACAGTATGAATTACACAACACTGTACAGGTGTAGTGTGTTTCTGAGGATTTATGGATTAGCTGGGAAAAGGCTCAGCTCTTTCTTGTGTAGTTCTTGCTAAGGCACATTTCTTCTGATGTGCAGGAACTTTAACCACCATTTCCAGCAGCTTTGACTGAGAAAGTGATGCTGCAATACCAACAAGTATCTGTGTGCATCCAAGAAGAAATGTGAAACTTGTTATATTTAACAGTAATGCTCCTTTATACTCCAGCTGAGAAGATCACCAGGGGAAGTGTGTTTTCCAGGAGGTAAAAGTGAAGCCAGTGATAAAGATGAAATTGATACTGCTCTCCGAGAAGCTGCAGAAGAAGTGGGACTCCAGCCAGAGAAGGTGGAAGTCATCTGTAGGCTGGTGCCTGGAATTGATAAAGTAAGTGAACCTATGACTAGAAAATAAGGTTGGGTTGTTTTCTTTTGTGAGGTTGACAGTGACCTTTTCAAACCTGTAAGTGCCAAGAACTTGCCACTTCCCCGAGGGAAGGGCTTCTTGCTCTGTGTTTGGTATTTGTCAGACCAGCTTTGGGGCACCAGTTAGTGACACACTGTAGTCCCAGAGAGACAGTGAGAATTTAGGAGAGAGCCATGAAGGCAGTAAGGGTGTTAGAGCCCACGGATTACAAAGGGACAATGAGAGAAGTGGGTGTGCTCAGCTCAAAAGCCAGCAGGGGATCTGTCTGCTCTTTTCTGCTGGGTGGCTGTGGAGAGGATGATGCCAGACTGTTCTTGAGGCAATGGACAGCAGCAACAATGTGGAAATTTTAAGGAGATTAAAGGAAAATACTCTTTACCATGAGGTTAGCCCAAATCTGGATCAGATGTCCTGCTGTAGCCTCACAAGTTTGTGGTTCCATGTCCTGCTGCCACCAGGGCTGTGCAGGCAGGAGGGGCTCACCAGAGGTGATGTGCACTGGGATTCCATAGGGAGCTCTAGAAGGGAGGCTCCCAGAGGTGTCTTTGAAGTGTAGGTTGCTGTTTGTAAATCAACAGGCTGCCAATTTCAATAACAATGTTCAGTGGAATGTAAGATGGGTTTTTCCACAGAACAGAACGGTGTCTGTTTCTACAGACTGTTTTTGTTCTCCAGGTAACAGTTTATTACTCTGCCTGCTGTTTTTCTATCAATTACCAATATCTTCTCACCATTAAAATACAAAATAAATGGTTTTGAAGTTATATTATAAAATGCTTTATTTAAGTTCTTAAATTAAAATTTCTGTACAGATAACGTTAAAGTCATGTAGCTCAGAGGCTCTGTGTAAAAACCATCAAATATTCAGTGTTTTGCAGAAAATTGCCTCAGGCAGTAGAAGAGATCATGTTTTTAGACCTCAGAAATTTTACCTGCCGGATGCTGCTTTTGTCTTTTCTGTGCAGAATTCCAAGTGATTCTGACTTGGATGGAGTCTCTCCAGACTTGCATCAAATAGCACAAATGCTGTTTTGGTGTTACTCTTTTCTGCTCAACAGTGATCTTTCTTAGTGTGAATAAATACAGCTAGAACATACCTTAAGGGATTTTGGTGTGCTCTTGATGCAAACTAGTATTTCAGATTTTGCCTCCCTATGGAAGAAGGGATTACATTTAAAATTAAAATGTCTGTAAATAAGTAGTTACAAAAAGTAAAAGTGTATATATTCTATAGCTAGCTATATTTTAATCATATTTCTGTATCTATAAGAATTTTTCTATTCTAGGAAAATTCCTGTATCCTAGGAAAATAGATACAGAAATATGATAAAGCATGGGTGGTTTGGAAAATTTGGGTTGAAATCAGAACTTGCCAAAGTAAATAAGGAAGACCCATGAGAAAGCATGCATGCTTGTCATTTCTGTGGCAGACTGACAAGCCTTTTCAGCTGCTGTATGATTATAAAGGATGAACAGAATATTCATAAAATCATGTTTAACAAATACAAAAAGATAAATTGTTAAAATCAAATTACATAGCTTGCCATTAGAGGGACTAAATTGCATTATAGTTAAGAGTAGTTCATAGGCTTCTTGTACTCATTTTGCAACATCTGAAATGTTTTTAAAAAACATTTTTACTTGGTACAAAGTTAGTGTTTGAAGGTTTTGTTGATGGGGGTTTTTATTGTTTTTTTTTCTCTCCTTTTAGATGAATAACTTGGTGACACCAGTTGTGGGATTTATAGAAGATACATTCCAGGCCACTCCTAATCCAGATGAAGTGAGTGAGGTTTTTGTTGTGCCTTTGGAGTACTTCATCAAGCCCTTAAATTACAAGGCCTTGTCCTACAGAGCCTCATCAGGTCACTCAACTCTGATGCACTGCTTTATCTATGATGACCAGGAACAGAAAAAGTCATTCAAGATATGGGGACTTACTGCACACTTTGCTGTATTTCTTGCTCTTGTGATTTTTGGAGAGAGACCTACCTTTGAAGTAGATTATGATCTTGACAACTTGATTTTGTCTGCCGAGAATAACTTTATTAGTTTGTATGCATCTATATATGAAAGAAAGAAGAGTAATCTATGACAAACTGGTCTGGCAATCAGTTTATACTGAAGGAGCAAAAAGGGTTTTGTTTATTCCCTTTCTACCTATTATTTGTTTGAAAGTTACTCTTGAATTTCTTCTGAATTGAGAACTTCTTAAAGCTTATTTGCAAATGATATTTTAAAGTTGACAATATAATATATATAACTTTTAATCTCTTTTAGAGTTGCCAAAAGCACACAGTATTTTTGATGAAACACAGTTTTGGAAGGTCTGTTTCCATTCCTGTCTTTGTTTTGTGTGATCAGAGATACTTTCCATGGTTTGCCTTCTGTATAATGAGATAGTACTATTTCATCTAACTTGTGTCTCTGAGTTAGAATTTGAAAGTTTTTGGGGGTCTATCTGTGTTTTATATGTGGCATACTCCATATGGACAACACAATGCCACAGTCTGGTGTGGTATCTTTAAGCACTTACAAAACGCACAATTAAACTATTAAAGGTGTCAGGTCCTTTCACAGTCTTGCTTTGTTTTGCTTGGGCTGGTGGAGGGAGGAGGGTGGGATGTTTAATGAAACTTGATCATCATTTTATCATTTCTCATGAGGAAATTCTGTAGGCTGTGGAAAACTCAGGATACAGGCAACAGAACTGAACTTTGCTCCTCAGCATCTTGTTAGCATCCCTCACTGAGCTCCTGGCAGGAGTCATCTCCAGGAAGGAGAAGTGGAGGTGAGTATTCCCAAGGACAAAGATGCATATCTATAGCTGACCCTTCCTTCCCCAGGCACCCTGGCAGTGTCAGACACATGGTGCTCTTCATGCTTGTTCCCTCATTGCTGCTGCAGGCGAAGCTTATTCACAGTGGTCGTGATCTTACATTATGTGATAATGAAACCTGGCCATAGTATTCTGGTTAGCCATTTATTTGGGTTGGCCAGCACAGGTTTTCTTCACGGCTCCTTTTTATTTATCCCACTATGATTGCTGGTGGTAAAGCTGCACAGTTGTAATGACTCGTATTCCACTTCCACTGGAGTTCCCTCATTCTTTTCTAGAAACCCTGCCAGTTGTCCCTGTATTTGTACTTGGAGCATTCTGTATTTGAACAGTTGATTATTTGCTCCTACCAAGTGTAGCACTTTGCATTGGTCCTTATGAAATTACATCCTGATTCTTTTCAAAACAAATTGCAATGATCTACCACCGTGTTTTTTAGTCATTTCCATTTTCCTATTTCCCTCAAGTTTAATGCAGAGATTTTCTGTGTCATGTACAACTTGGAGTGAGCACACTCAGAACAGGCCTCTGCAGAATCTCAGCTGGCAATTGCCACTTTTGACAATTAATTACTGATTACTGTGTGTGGCTTTCTAATCAGCTGTGTAACACACTACTATTAGTTTTTAATAGACCAACTCTTCTTGGGTTGCACACAGGAATGGGAATGTTAGGCAGGGCTATATTCCAAACTTGAGGATTTATAGTTTCCCTGTACACCAAAACTGACCTGCCCCACATATGTTACCATAAACACGGGTGTTAAAAGCAGTTTATAGGAAAAGGACAATGGTTGCTACATGTGTCCTTGTTAATTAAGTACTTAAATAAAGGTTACCTGTTCTGATATCTTCCCAGCAACTGGAATTTGTGTGAGTTCTCCAGTTCTTTCATAGGCCACTGTTTGCTTTTTCCCAGCCTCTCTCAGGGGAGAGATAAAGTTCCCTTAATTTCAAAGATAACCACTAATTAAGAGCATGGCTGTCACAGTGAGATGCAGCCACCTTGAACCAATTAGCATACCTAAATGCCATCAAACCTCTCATATTCCTACATAAGCTCTTCTGGCTAATAATATTAATGTTCTGTATTAATTATATCAGTTGACTGTTTAAGTTAAAAGAAAAAAAGATTTGTTGCTTTGGCTAGGGTGAAATCCTTGGAGAAGTAGGAGCCACATTTATGGAGAACAGCTTCATTTCTCATTACTTTGAACACTTGTGAAATTATTAAAACATTTTTAAAAGCTTGATTTCAAACTCTTCATCATATTACTTGTACCCTCTCTGGTTTCTATCAAAGTTAGTGTTGCAGGTAAAGGAATCAATTAAAATAAGAACCTTCCTAATTGAAATAGAGCAAAGCAATTAGACCTTTGATTAGTAAACAAAACAGGTACCAAGAGACATAATTACTAACTTATCATCCTCCTCTGCTCCCCGGTGACTTTTTTCTTTTTCATCTCTCAACCTGATCTGAACAGAAGCTGTGCAAACTGTACAAATTCAAACTGTTGTTTGGTTTTAGTTCTCTATTTTAAACATTATTGTGGGGAATGTCAGCACAGCACCAGCAGTTCCAGCTTTTGCTCCTATTAGCAAATGTAAATTGTGCTGATTTTTAAATCAACAATTTGAATTTGTTTGAAAAAAAAAACTTTGAGAGGTCCAGACACAAATCTTTGAGTGATTTGGAATGAAACCAGTGGGGCTTTATGCTTCACAGTGTATATCCTACATAATATTACTGCCAGTAGTTTGGAAATCTGGGAAGTACTTTCTTAACTCAAGACTCATTCTTGATTTAGGTATCCATCTGGGATTTGAGTGCCTAAAAAACTACTTTAAGCACAAAAATAATAGAAGGAAATTTAAGTGCTTGTTACTAAAACTGCAATTCTGCAAGTCCCACATTTACTAATGGGATATTGTTTCCTTAGGCAATTCTCAGATAAAATTCTTCCAGAGTTTTTGGTGCAGGAAGTAGAACACGAATCCCTCCAACCTGGGAGCCCTCCTCACCAAAGTAAACTTCGAAGGGTTCTCTCTTACTGCTCCTGACTTATACCTGAATATTACTAAAATCTGTTTCTACCCACTTCTATTTTGAATGTGGTGATTTTAAAGGACTCCTATACTTTGAATTATTGACTGCAAATGCATTGATACCTTTAGTATAGTATATAGTTTCTAACCTGAAAAGGTGTTTTGTATATATTTATATTTCCCCATGCACTTTTTCTTACAAACAAATCACCAAGGCCATTACTCAGTTGTGAAAAGGTATGGAAAATAAATTCCAGGTTATATTCTCCAGCTATGGGTAAGTAATGTTGGCATGACAGTAAAATGGGTGCAAAGGCTTGTATCAGAACAAGAAAATTACTGATATGTTATAAAATTAACTAAAGTGGCGTACAGTTGAGTGTGAGTTGTTAGTCATTCTTTTAGTTAATGTGCAATGATTCAACATTTAACATTTCTATATTTTTGAGCACTCAATCAGACTTTTGGTATTTAAAATTTATGTGAACATTTAACACTTACATATTTGATAAGTAAACTGGTATTTAACAGTTACAACCATAAAAATAATGAAAATTACTTAAAAGATTATTTGGACTAGTTTGAAACACATTAGTGTAAGGAAAAAAGAAAATTATCTTTTCATCTCCAGCAGTTCCGTGTCTGTTGCTCAGTTAAAATGCAGCTGGAGTTCCTACAGGGTTAAGGCAGTTATGGATAAATGAGAATGTAAATATTCAAGAAAGGAGATTACTTCTATTCAGCCTGTGCCTGAATCATATAAATAAAATGGGAAATCTGGAGATGTTTCTGTCTTTCAAGACAGACCTCATGTGAGTGCTTGCATGTCAATATGTATGTGGTGTACCTACAGAGATCCTTTTTTTCAGAAGGTTGCCATAGCAATGCAGCTTTCACAACAGTGCATGTTAAATCATCTCCAGTTAAAAAAAATAGTATAAAGGGTCATTAGGTAATCCCTCTGTCCCTCTAACTTTACCTCTTCCCAAAATGGAATCTTAAGAAATAGTGAAGAGAAAAAAGGAATCACACTTGTTTCTGATTTCTTGTAGAGAGAAGCTCGTTCTGTGGTCAGAATGCTCACTTAGTGTAAGACATTTGGAGTTTCAACACAAATTTCTTTATGATGTTAATTGAATTTACTGCATGGAATGGTTGCCCATCACTTAGGAGTTCAGATTTAGGGTAGGTTTTGTTTGTTTTTCAAAATTAAAAGTACTTGTGCTAGGAAGGAAAACATCTAAGTAATAATGGGACATTGATGACAAATAGTCCTGTTTGCCAGAGCCTGCTGCAGGGGCAGGATTGGTCACTGGCTGCAGAGAGAGTCATTATTGTGGGCTTCTCATCCTGGCTTCTGTAATCCTTCAGCCTGTCCAGTCATGGCTGGGTATTGGCCTGTGTGTGTCTTCATCTCCACTGGATTACATTTGGACATGTTTTGTATTAAAGTTAACAGACTCAGGATGGTTTGGGTTGGAGGGACCTTAAAGCTCAGCCAGTCCCACCCCCTGCCATGGGCAGGGACACCTTCCACCAGCCCAGGGTGCTCCAAGCCCTGTCCAACCTGACCTGGAAGGAGACACCCCAGGGATTCTTTCTGCAGCTGCTGCAGGGTTTGACCCCCAGCACAGCTGCTCTAAAACACCCTCACGCTACAGCTGGTGTAGTGAAGGGCTGGCATCCCCTCTCGTGCCTCTACCAAAATTATGCACTCCTGGCACCAAACATGAACTGCTGTTCAGAGGAAAGCTACATTTGTGCAGATTGTAATGCTTCTCCAGAGCTCCCAGAAGAGCCACATATCCAATTGTTGAAATGATTATGAATAATTCCAGGCAAAGGGCTCTGTACATGTTCAAAAGATTAATGACCTACTGATGTAAATCTGTGTTGAGATAGATTTGCATATAGAAACATTTGTATATAGAAATGGGGTGGACAAACTGAACACCTAAATAGTGTTTATTTATTCTGTATTTGGACAAAAATAATGAAACTATTTTATTCTTCTCATAATTTAATTGATGCAGATCTGTAGTTGCATAAATCACAGCAATTTCATTGACCTTAGCACAGTAGTGCCAAAGTACATCTTCTGAGGCTTTAGTTTATACTGCATACCTAATTTAACTGATCATACATATTATCTCAGTTACATTTTATCTTGTGTCTTTCAATTATTTGATTTCTTAGAATTTGCATTACAGCTGCTATCAATAGTCCTTCTTAATAAATCAATACTTTTAAACAAGCCTTAGTTTGTTTAGAATATATTGTTTGTTGTTCTTAAAATATAAGGGTGTAATTTTAAATCCAAAAGCAACATCTTTTTAGATCATCTACGGTACTGACTCGCAGATATTTATGGGAAGCAAACTGAATAAAACAGGATTGGTATAGTTCATTTCCAGGTTTCTTTGCTAAAAATGGAGCTCTACAGGATGCATTATTTGTGGGTTTCGGCTGTTAAATGTGAAACTAGAAAAGCACTAACTGATGAATTAATGGGAGTTGTAAATGAAGGCCCACAAATATTTGAAAGACTGGGAATACTGTTGAAAGAGAGGAAGTTGATGTTACACACCTGGCATCAAGTTCTTTACTTCAGAAAAAGTGGATGGAGCACATTCTGTACAACCATCAGGCTGAAAGGCAACTGAGACCTCTGGATCTGTGAGAGCATGTTAGTGAAGAAGGAGCCCTAGAAGGCTGCAAGGAAAAGGTAGCCCCTGGTTAGAGCTACCCTGGAGTGGGGGCAGTGTGCTGGGTGGCAGTAGAAAGAGGGCTCTCCAGACAGAGGATTTACAGCTATTTAGAGCGGGACTGTGGCTGTGGATCTCCTCAGGATCACATGAGTGACCACATACAGGGTAAGGAAAAAACCTCTTTGGTCAGAGACTTGTCTGCAAATACATTCCTGTTATTTAAAACTATAACACTGATTCTAATGGCTAGAATTTGCTGTGCTATTTACCCTAGCTTTGACTGAAGATACCTGATTACCACACTGATTTATGTACTACATAAAGCCTTGCTCTGAATTTAAGAGCACCAGTCAAAATAAATGCTCCAGGAAGACTTCATTGAGTAGCATGGTTGGATTTTTGCCCAGCTGTCGCGGTTGAGGGCTGGTATCTAATACTGCAAACAGGCCACATTTAGGTAAGTGTCTTGGGTCCTGTCTGTCAGTAAGAAAGCTCTTCTGACATCCTCCAAGTTGTCTTGTGCATCTGAGCTGGTTGTTCAAAGACATCCAAGCTGCAAAGTTTTAGATGAACTTTCTACCAATTTATGTTGTGAGTGCAACATGAAGAAGGGAATTTAGAACTCAAAAGAGACAATCAAGGAAGGATGGAAGAGGGGGAAAAAAGGTTTCTTAGTTGCTTGAACTATTGATTCTATTTATTAAATACCTCCATTTATGTCCAGAGGCCCTACTTAAGATACAAGTGCACTTCTACCCAAAAGCATAGGAACACTTTCTGCTCTTGAACGTTGCTCATTAAGAAACACTAATTTCAGAAAGTGTCTGGCATCAGAAGAGTTCCTCAGCTACATCCACAGAGGCAGAAATGCAGCTGTGTATGTTCTGTTGGCCATTTTGCATTTGGTAACTGCGCAACCTGCAGCCCGATTTCTGTAAATATTAAATATTTAATTTACTTATTAAACATTAAGGCTTATTAAGCTGGAGAGACAGATGGTTCCCAGTTCTGTGTGGTGGGCAGTCGTATGGTTCCTGGAGATTATTGTGGAGCTCAGGATATAAAGAAATTTCAGTTACATTTAGCTGCTGTGAGTCAGATCTGCAGCTGGTGAAAATGAGTTCCAGAGATACTGATGATTTGTCTGCTGTGTGGAGTTGCCCATTAGAAAAGCAGGCACGAGGAATTCTGGCCTTATTCTGAACAAAAATGTGTTTTATTTAAAAGCTGGAAGATGTTTTCCTTGCTTGTAGTGATACTGATGAGATAAATAGGACCAGAGCTCTGCCTGAGTCCTGAACTGGTAATCCAGGTGTTCTCCTGGCTCCTGTCAGCACGAGTCCCATTACACTTGCCCAGAATTTAGTGTGTTTTAGCCATCAGGGGCTCCTGGGCTACCTTGCAAAGGCAGACAAAGCAGAGGAACACCCAATTCTCACCCACCAGCATGGACAACAAAACTAAAACTTTGCACAATTTCTTGTAACGTTTTTTAAATTCTTCAGAATAATCATCAGTCCTTTATTTCCACTTTGTATGACTGAACCGTCTCTGGACTGAATTTCTTCAAATTGCCCCTTTCTATTGAATTTTGGGTATATGTTCTTGAGAAGACAGCTGGATCCTCAGGCTTCAGGCTTTTACAGTACAACGGGATGATGCACCTCAAAAATAGTCATAACATCTGTCTATTCTCCTAAATTGAGGGTTGTATCTTAAGTCAACTCTGACTTTGTTCATCCGTCATTTTCTGCTTAAATCTGACAGTCCAGAAGTATGATACTGAAATATTATCTTTTGAGAATATGCTATTTAAGCTTTCTGCTGGGGTTTAAATATACAGAGGGTGTAAATATAGAGAGGGTAAAAGATGGAACATGAAAATAGATGCTGCCAAAGATTAAAAAAGGCCATTGATGCTCAGTGATTGCAGGGGGATGTTACCTGTTTTTTACATTGCATTTAGGGCCTCAACCTGCAGTAACCTCAACAACTTTCTAATAAGGACGCCTTTTTTTTTAGTCTATTTTGTTCCTTCATGCTTTGTGTTTTGAGAGAGGTATTGGAACATGCACTCCTTTATGAGGAAACATTACATTCCTTTTGTAGTGAAGGCAATTAAACCTTACTTGTGACCTAAGCACTGACTTGGATATGTCAGTTACTCCAAAGCTCTTTGGTGAGAGAAGCTACACAAGTCACTCAAGTTGCTATAGTACATATTTCTAAAAAAACATGCATTACCAAAACCTGCTGATCTAAAGACAACCTCGGGCTGGCTGTCCCATTTGATTGTCCTAGTTCTTTGTGTAAAAACAGATTTCATGGGCAAGCTGGTAGCTTACTGTGTATTTATCCACAAACTGTCCTTTTTTTTCCTTTAATTAGAGCAGAACTAGAAGGCAATTCTTGAAAGGTGACCTATTCAGCCACCTTCAAGAGGAGATTGGGGGGGACTGGGAGGGAGAGGAAGATGACAGTGACTTGACCTGGATTTCTGCACTGTCAGAAGCAGCTACACTCAGATACCAGCTGAGAGTGAGCAATACTGGGTGGTACCTCATTTCCCCTGGCTGAGAGGGGAGGAGAAGAGGCAAAGGCGTGAGGGACAGATTCACTGGCACATATGGTCTGTGTGGAAGTGAAGATGATGCAGAGGACGGGAGCTGCTGCTGCTGCTGCTGCATACAGGTATGTTTATTTAGTTAATTGAGTTGTCGTGGCAACTGCTTCATCTGAACTGCTACAGTGTGTAGGTTGTCACTGGCACCTGATGACTGTGCACAAACCATTATAATTAAAAAAAAAAAGTCAAACTCCGTTTAGTCTACTTAGACCCAGTGTTAAAGTCTAGTTTTAATGGAGGTGGGGCAAGACTTAACCATTACTAGAAGGTCACCATCACAGCTTAATTAGTGAGTTCAGCTTCAGTCTGGAAGCACTCTTCTGGCTCATCCAGAAGAGCTGACATTTCCTCTTGTATCCCACAGAATATGGAACAATGAAGAGTTGTGCTAAACCTGCAAAACAAGCCGCTGAAGAATTGTAAGAAACTATGATGCACAGAAGAGCCTCTGAGTATTTAATGACTGAATGCTCAATGATAAAAACACTGTAACCTGAAGATAGAGAAGTTTAAATTTGAGTCCAGAAATACCATCATAGAACAATGTGGCAAGTATGTGATCCCAGCTAGAAATCCCATTCCCTGGCGTAACTGGCATGTCTGCACAGTCTGGAGGTGGAGAGCATGCAAACGTGGGTGTTTGTGGGAATGCTGCTCTTGATAAAACCAGAAGCAAAGTGGCACAAGGTAGGGCAGTGATTTACACTTTAGTGTGTCCTTATTTTGGGAGTGCACCTGCTTCTCCCTTGGAGTTTGAAATCCCACTGATTGATGGGAAAGTGTCCAAAAGGCAGAGGAAGAGCTGCAGCAGCATCAGGCCCACCCCTGGCTGAAGGCACCTTTGTAACTGCATAGTGTGGGAAGAATTTAACAGCAAGAACCCCATATTGAATTATTTGTCCACAGCTTGGCACATAAGGTGACACATTTTATGCAAGGTGATCTGTGGTGCTGCATGGGAAATGAACAGGTCTGGAAAAGAGATCACTAAGTGAAAAAGTATGGAAAGTGTTCCTGTAAGTTGTTGTTGCACAGATATTTATTTTCCATATTTGACACTCTGGGGTGTTTCAAGCCCCAGCAATTCCCTGGTGTGTCTCAGTGTGGCCACATAAGGGGCTGGGCCAGCCCAGCTGAGGAGGCAACACCTTGCAAGGGGCTGTGGGAATGAGCAGTTGAAGAAGTGGTAAATGAAAATGCCTAAAACTGCTGGAAACTTTGTCTTCATGAGTTGCAGTTTGATTTATAGTTAGTTCCTGACAGCCAATCTTCTGTTTGGACTGATAACGTGCTCTTTTCCTACCCTGATTTGAGGTGTAGTTAAAAAAGAGATTTATCTCACAGATTGGGTGATCTGTGGATGTGCTAAATCCATTGCTGCAGCTCAGATGGTAGGAAGTAACTCAGCAAGGCATGGTCCCAATCACAGGCCTAAATCAGTAAGAGAAGGACTGGAAGTTGTTGCTTAGGGCTTGTTTTAAGCTCTGTCCCTGATCAGCAGCACAGCCATGTTGTGCAGGTTGGGATTCAGGCATCAGGAACACATTGCCTGGGGTATTAAAGGATCTACTGCATGAGCACTTCTTGCTACCATGGCACAGCTCAACAGAGAGAGCGGTGATAAAGGAGAGTTCCTGGAGGGATGTGTCATTAGCATGTCCTGTAATCCTGTCAAAAAGCACGTGTTCAGGATTAGGCTGCACTAACCCTCTCAGAGGGGCTTTTTCCTGGTGAAGGAATGTCCTGTTCTCCATTCTGGCAAAGACACCCAGCCCCCGACTGAGGTGCCTGAGCACAAGCATCAGAGCCTGACAGGAATCTCTTCTTACACTGCAGTACTGTATGATGGGGACAATGTGCTGTCACAGTTTTCCAATTAAAGGCTTCCATTTTCTTTTGTTTTAATGGTTAAAATTACCTCCTCCTTTTAACTCTAGTTGTTCCATTTCTCATGTTGCTCTTGAGCAGCACGGACTGTGATCACTGTTACTGTCCCTCAGAATCTTTGCTAAAATTCTTGGCAGTTTCCTCTCAAATTCAGCAAGAATTGCCTCTGTATTTGGGGTTTGGTAACAGTTCTGGGCTGCCTGGTCATGCAGTAAGTTTGCTGATAGGTTGTGCTGTTCAGTTGTTTCTGCAGAGCTTTTGAAATCTCCTGCAGAGCTCAGTCTCGGCCGCCCTGGAGCTGGGGCAGCACTGAAGGCAGAATTGTTCTTCTGTGTCCCTGATGGATCACAGCACCTCAGACCACTGAACACGCATCCTGCTATTTCAAAGAATCCTTGCCTGTCTTAAAGGAATGTTCTGTGTGGGTAGGTCATACACTTTCAGAAAGAACTCACAAACCTTTTTGAATGGCTTCACACGGATTTCTCTTTTGATGTGCTTGCTTCCCATGAGCTGATACCAGATTCTCTTGCTTAGGTGTGTCTGTAGGGCACTGCCTTCTCTTCATTACTCTCAAAATGTAGGAAAATCAACATTCCCACTACTACAACTTGTTAAAATAAGAGAAATACCCTGCAAGGTTAACTTCCTGGAGCACTGTTCATTTTTTCTGACCCTGGCTAATAATTGCTCCTCTTTTAACTTGGTTAACCCAACAGTAGATTTATCTTTTCTAAACTGGAGAAATTAGAGGCTTCAGTTAAAGACTTGGAAGCAGGGCAAGACCATCTTTCTTCTAAGGAGGTGATTTCAAGGTGACAAGAGGTCTAGCCTGTCATTGAAAAAATTCCTTTTTGGACAACACATGCCTGTCCATCCCACTGATTTCAAGGTCCCTGAGGAAACTTGGGTGACATTCAGCAGAAATAATTCTGATGCTGCAGCTCAACCAAGATAGTATTGATATTTGGATCTCATTTAGTAACACAATGCCCCTTCTCCACCTAAGATTCCAGATACTAGTCAGCATCTCCTGGCAGGTTACCTACCATGAAAGGGCATTGCGTAGCTCATGGTTAAAACATCAAGCAGAAAAGTTTCTGTCATTTTTTCTTATGTTAAAATAAAAGGGCTTTTCAATTTTTATACTGCAAAATACCCATTTCCTTAGAAACCTCAATTTCCCTTGTCCCGACTTCACTTCCCATGGCAGCTCTTCCCAACTTTTATTTTTGACTGTAGATGTAAACTGCATTTTGAATTATTTCTTTTAAGAGTAAGGCAAATGCCAGCACTTGCGTAGTCCACCTTATACTGTGATTTTACAAAGAGACTCTTGGCTGCATTCCAAACTCTTGCCAAAAATGGCTTCCAATTTTAAGTTAAATCATCTGATATATGGACCAGCTAGACTTTAGATATGAAGTTATCTCAGAGTGAGGGGAAATCAAATCGCATACTCAGGAAGCAGTAGTGGTCCTTCTATTTCACCTTGAAAGAAAAAGTGCTCAAATTTTCTTGCAGGTTTTCTTAGACTGGACAAAAGATCGAGCAAATGAAAGTTTACTTGGATATCTAAATGTGTTAGGTCAGACAGGGTGATAGTGGGGATGATCTAAAACTTCCACATAGAAGATCATTTCATCAGGACTTTGAAGCCCTTTAACAGTGTCTCAAAACCAGACATTTTTGGAATACACAGTGATCACAATCATGCAATGCCATTACATCGTGGTACTAAGCAGTCCCCATTTTCATCCCTTAACTGAGACTTCAAGGTCTCACGTCCGCTGTGGCAAAGTCCTGCCATTCACGTTTAACTGCCTTCTCTGAACACTTGTCCCTCATAGTTCACAAATTATGAACATGCTAATCCATCTGCACAGTTTCCAGAGGGAGAAGAATTAAATGCTTCCCTTATGCAACACGATGTGTTGTCTGCCTTGAGTCTACAACCACCTCCTGCTCTGCTACTAAGATGTCCCTCAAAACACAAACTTTGCCTCAGCAAACGAAGTGTGAGAATGTTCTATGGGCTCTCATCTCCTGACTTTTTCCCTCTCCCCCCAGAATTTCCAAATGCACTTAAAAATCATGTAAGCTGTTGAATCACATCTAATTTCTCAAAAGACTGGAGCACTGAAGAATCATTTGTCTTGGTTGCACCTAGGAAGGTTTGCTGTGTGGCATTTCCATTAATGTTTTCTCCAGAAAGCACCCTTGTCTAACATTTAGCTGATTATTATTGAAAAGCACTCTGGAAATTACACCAATACTTCTTCAAGGCCCCTAAGTGATGTCCAGGTGTTAGAAAGATAAACTACTTGTTGGTAGAACTGCCTTGTCAAGGCTTAGGTCTTGACATGCTTCAGTGATCTCAGACCTGGGGGAGGTGAACAAAGCTTGGGAAGAAGGATGTGCTACTGATAATGGGCACAGAGAATGCAGAATTTATGGGCCACAAGGACACTTGGCAGAACTCCCAAGATAAGGAAGAAATTTTACAAAGCCAGCTCAGCAACTGTGCTGAAATCAACCCTGATAGGGTAGAGGGTAATTCCAGTACCTCCAAGGTAGGAAATTGCAGGGAGAGGCCAACCACCAACTCATGGCCACTGACCCAAGAAACCCACTGACTCAAAAGCAGAGACAGACTGAGCATGTGAACTAATTAGCATGAGAAGCCAATTTAACCAATAGAAGGTAGAATAGTAATTAATAGGAAAAGTAGGTAACTTGTAGCCAATGAATACTGATCCCCTTTTTTGCTAAAAGGTATAAATGGTGTAAAGTTTTGATGATTGTGGAGCCAGCCTTTTGTGGGTTACTGCCCAACTCCCCAGTTTGCACAAACTAGAATAAAAAATAGGAATACCTCACCTTAGTGTGTGAATTGGCACTGTGCACTGGGCACCAAGCCCACACTGGGACAAGATAAAAACCAGAATGGCACAGTCAGTCCTTCTCTGTGGAAACTGCTGTCAGCAAATGCTCCAATTTCTGTCTACAATTCTTTTTTTTTCTGTTATCTTCCAGTACAGTGAAATTCAGCTACAGATGCAATAAATAAATCATTGAATCACAGAATCATAGAAGTACAAAATTGTTTGGCTTGAAAAGGGTCTTAAAGATCATCTCGTTCCATCCCCTGCCATGGGCAGGGACACGTTCCACTAGCCCAGGTTGCTCCAAGCCCTGTCCAACCTGACCTGGGACACTTCCAGGGATGGGGCAGCCACAGCTTCTCTGGGCAACCTGTGCCAGGGCCTGCCCACACTCACAAGGAGAATTTCTTCCTCATACCCACTCTAAGCCTGCCTCTGTCAGTTTGAAGCCATTCCCCCTTGTCCTGTCACTCCAGGCCCCTGTAAATAGTCTCTCTCCATCTTTCTTGTCAGCCCCTTCATGTATTGGTACTCTGCAGTTAGGACACTCCAAAGCTTCTCTTCTCCAGGCTGAACAATCCCAGTTCTCTCAGCCTTTCCAAAGTAAAAAAAAAAACAGAACTCTTATTCTAGTGCTATTATAAATATTTGGTACAGTGCTGTTATCACAGAATCACAGACCAGAATCACAGACTGTTCCGAGTTGGAAGGGACCCACAAGGATCATCGAGTCCAACTCTTAAGTCAATGGCCCACACAGGAGATTGAACCCATGACCTTGGTGTTGTTGCAACCAAGTTTTAACCCCCTGAGCTAATCTCAATAGTAAAAGCTTACCCAAGGTACTTCAAGAGTATGCTTAACTGTAAAATGAGGAACTACTTCTCTGGGTGGAAAAGCCATTAAGATTTTTCAGGCCTGTTCCCTAATTTATCAGTTTACCTATTAAAATCCCTATGAAAAGAAGACAGCTGTCTTCGTGTGCTATGAGCTAACTCTGACAGGCAGATAAGCCCCAGGCAGCTGCTCACTCTCTCCCCTGCAATGGGGTGGGGCAGAGAATTGAAAGGGTAAAACTGAGAAAACTCATAAGTTCAGATAAAGACATTGCAAGCAAAGCAAAATAAGGAATTTATTCCCTGCTTTCCAGGCAGGCAGATGTTCAGCCATTTCCAGGGAAGCAGGGCCACACGGTTCAGGACACCCTTCCATAGCTGGGGTGAGCTGTCCCAGCTGTGTCCCCTCCAAGCTCCCCATGCACAATCAGCCTCCTCATTAGTGGGGAGGTGTGAGAAGAGGAAAGGCCTTGATGCTGTGTGAGCACTGCTGAGCAGTAACAAAAACACTGGTGTGTTATCAGCATTGTTGTGGTCATAAATCCAAAACATGGCATCATATGAGCTGCTAGGAAGAAAGAGAACTCCATCTCAGCAAAACAGAATACAGGTTCTAAACCTTGCCTGCAACCTCATATGCATTTATTCAGTGAAAATCCCTCTCTCTGCCAGCCCAAGTGAGATCTAACCTAGGTTTATAATGAACAGTTCCATTAGCATCTTAAGAGCACTCACAGTGAACCAATCTCCTAAAGGCTGGGGCTTGTGTTTGTTGTTTGGGGTAATTTGTTTTCCTCTGAAGGGAGAGTAGGTGAGAATACAGGGAGAGTAGAAGAGAATACAGCAGCATGCTCAGCTGGTTTATTAAAATCAATGAGTTAGAAAGCAGTAAGTAGCTGTGGAACTGAGGAAAAGAGAATGTTAATAGACCATGATAAAACACTTCATAGAAGACATCATTATGCTAAAGAATATCCTCTTCCTTTCTGCAAAAGGCCCATCACAGAGGCCACAACCCCAGTGGTACAGAAAGCTGCATCAAGAGCTTGAGGGGGGAAAGGAGAGTTCTTTGTATTATAAATCCTATGGCAATTCTGTGCAGTGACAGAGCTCTCACAAGAGCTGTAAATTATTACAATGCCTTGAAATTTAGATTCAAGCTAGAAGCATCCCTGCTCCCAGAGCAGCAACCTTTCTGTCACATGCTCTTGGACTGCAACTTCAAATACAGGCAAAACAGACCTCAGGTCAGTAAACATAAAAGCTCACTTTTCTTTCCTTGATTTAGCAACTACCTGTTTTACACATGTAAATACTTACCAAGGTAAAAACAAGAGCCACAAAAAGACAAAAGAGCTGGTTAGTCTGTAGAAAGTAACACTGATCAAAATTGCAATGCATTATTATATGTAATTTGTCTGGATGGAGACATTCACAGAGTGGTGCTCCTGATGACATTGTGCACGGTACTGTAGCAGTGGATAACAGCTGGACGTAACCAGTGTGATAAGTGGATGTGCTCTTCAAACTTACTCTCAGTATTCATTGAATGCTCATCTTGCTTTGCACTTCAGCTCTGCTGTAAAGTTCAGAGACATTTTTTCACATGCTTGTAAGAAGTTACTCCAGATCCATAATTACTGAGACCAAAGAGTCAAAATGCCAAGTGGGATTACGCCTTCTCAGTTCCTTGAGTCACATAGAATGAATAAATACATAAAACGTGTATCCCGATACAAACCAGTCCAGTTACTGACCACAGTACTTAAAATAGATTTAACATGTGCAAAAATTTTTCAGTCTTTGTGAAAGAATAAATACCTAAAAGAATAAAATATGAATAATGTCTTGAACCTGTTGAAATTCAGGGATGACATTGCAATATCCTAAAGAAGGCTAATGGTACCTAGCACTTGTGCAGTACTGCAAGGGAACTGTAAGTGTGTACTACTAGTTATTATTCATATGAGGTAAACAGTTCAACTCAGCTTTACAAAGTGGGAAACAAGTCACAGAGTTGAACTGATGGAGTCTGCTTGTCATGAGTGACACTTTTAAACAATGACAATGTACTCGTCTCCTGTAACTTTGCTCCTTATGATTTACTATCCACCTCTGCAATTTTTCTCTGACCTTTTCTTTCCTTCATTTCTCAGCTGAGCACCAAAAGGAAACGCAGAGCTTCAATTTTACTACCAAAATAATAATGTTTTTTCAGAGTGAAAAATACTCAGAGCTTTCAGAAAACACAACAGAAGTGCTGGAATGTAGAAACAGTTGGAGAAGATATCAAACAGTATTTTTTCATTATACTATGTCAGCCAAACAAATGGATACCGTAGCTCGAGGAACAAGTATACAACTGAAGCTTTGTTAAAAGGGATTATTTTGGTCTGTATGTGACAACTATCTTCACCATGACATAAAAATTTCATAACCCATTTAAATTTTCCTAAATTGTATTATTTCTTGATCACTTGAGATTTATTTCATTTCTATTGTACCCATCACTTAATTATCTCAGCACCATCTCTATACAAGACAATTGGTAAAGCAGTGAAGGACTACAATAACTGAGCAGTCAACAGGATAAGTCATACTGACTTATATTGGCCTTGCCAAATCCTGTGTGAATGCTTTTGGTTTTTTTCCTCTTTAATTTAAAATGCAACACATTGTCATTACTTTTGATGATTCTGAGGAGCTTTAAACTGCATCTGTCTGCTGAAGGGAACTGTACAGTTCTTTTTAGTGACTATAAACAGAGAATTGCTTCATTGCTGCTATGATTCATACATAGCTTCACCAGTAAAAGAAAGCCCCTGGCTAAGATAAAACAAAAATAATTCTATTAATTGGAATTAACCTTAGGAAATAGAGGTCTCTTGTTTTTAAAAAAGCCCAAACAAATAAATCTAGCATCCATACTCTTAAGAGATTCCTTTGGAAATGTCTGTCATTGTTAATACGTTCTACACATGGATACAGATGGAAAAAGTCACTAAAACATTTTTCCTATTGATGAGAGATGTTGTGGACTATAGTGTATAATAACAGCTGAAATAGGTATTCTGAACATGCTCTCAAAACATAATGCATAAGACGCATCTACTGTCAAGCAATATGGATGTTTCATAGCACACAAAGCTGTACCAGGAAGATGTTGAAAAAGATTGAAAAGTTACAAGAGTCCTGAGGATTTGTTTTCTGCAATAGACAGAATTGTATAACAACAGACTGTAAAGAAAATAATATTTTGGAACTCAATGTACTAAAATCTGCCTTGATTATGCATTACACCAGCCAGAACATATATAAATATGATTTTACTAATTTAATTTATAACTCTTAGAAAAATACATAATTTAACTTAAAAATGCTTTTAATACTTCATTCTCTAAGACAAAATGTAATTTATGCACCAGAGAAAATTACTGAGATAAAAAATGCAATATTATGCACTCAGGATTTGTTTTTGCCATTTATGTGTTACTTCCTTTGAGCAAAGTGAGTAGCCATTATTCATGGTCTTACTTCTTGTTCCTGCTAAGAAGAGAAACTGATACAATGACATCAAGTCTTTCTTGCACACAAACCTTATTGTTCTTAAAAAAAAAAGGGATATAAAGTACATAATTAGTGATGTAGAACAGTTCTTGTAGGAGTAGTATACGATAGTTCTTTTACACAAAGGTCTAAGGGTTGTTTGGTTTGGTTTCAGCTCCACACAGCATCAAACCTTGCATTTAACTAATCTACTTCAGTTTTTGATTGACCTTCCACATGACCTGTGTTTCCAGTAGTAACTTCAGTTTCTTCCACTAGCTTACTCCAAAAGTATGGTGATACTAGAGTAAGATTTGTCCTAAGTGTCTGCTGCCTTCATGAGATTCAGGCCTAGACCCTCAAAACAGTATCTGTTTTGTCCCTGATATGGTCATATATAGGTTCTTTTGCTGAACATATGATTATGTTCTGAAAACAAAGAATCTGAAACAGGAGGAGATGTTGACTGCAACTGCCAGCACAAGTGCACTGTTACATTCCCCTTCTTTTCTACATAGCATTTTGAAAATCACAATGGCAGAGAAGAGATATCACCAACTTGACCAGCAGATAAAGATGGTGACAAAAGAACTCTTAATTCTCTTTTGTTTAGGTTCTCACAGCGTGTCCATTAATATTATATTACTTGTCTATACCCATCAAATCGAGTCCTGTGTTTTCACTTTTACAAGTCTAATCCATGGACCACTGAAGTCAGTGGAAAGCCACCACTGGAATGCTTTTTCTGAAGTCTTAAGTGATATGAATGGTCATCCCACGGCCTATTTCTAGAGCGGTTAAATTTACAGTCAACTGTCAGAATAAATCCTGCCTTTATATGTCAGTGTAAGCTTCTGTACTGCATCATCTAATATTCCTAAAGAAGTGGTTATGAATTAAATCAAAGTAATGGAATCAGGATTATGGAAAAAAATCAGCTACATGTTATCTCAGTTGCCACAACTGACCTGTGCAAGTACTGGTTCTACCATATTTTATCTTTCTATAGAACAGCCATCCATCAACTATTTGACTTGCAAAGAGTGCATAGTTAAGGCACTTAAGATAAATTATCTTTGATTCAGGACCAAGGATAATTTAAAGCAAGAGATAGCTTTAAATCAATATGGGAGGATTGATGAGAAGACTCACAAACCATTGCAAAACAAATGCAATCTGAAGGTCCAGATTCACTTCTTTGGCCATTTCAGGCTGCTGGAGTGATGCGAGTGAGTTGTCCCACAATCTCTCCATCTTTCTAGATGTCATTAGTTCCATATGTTATCTGCTTTACTTTCCCCAGTCATTCTGCATTTCACCATTCATTTGAGTTAGAACTGTAACAAGATGCCAGCTGAATGAATCATCCGGAGTCAAATGCATGTTATTCTTTATTCAGCTGCTTCCCGCCTGGTCGTGCATTCAGATGGCCAGATCTAAAGTGACAGAACTTTGTATTCCCTATTACAGCGCTGAAGCAGCCAAGTGCAGGGAACAGTGAAGGGATATTCATGGTACTACCAGGGGAGCAAGGGAGGGAAAGAGGTTCCTGACCTTTAAAACTGTTGGATTCCTCCACAAACTTACTTAGAACGAAGTGGATGCCATCACTTTAATATATCACACAGAAAAGTCTTGGTTGTGTTAGTGAGCTGGTTCTGAATTTTTATCCAACACATATCTTAAGGACAAGGTAAGGTTGTTTAAGGCATCAGACTCCATTTTTGATAAAATCTGTTTGAGCTTCTTGAGATAATGAAGCTAGTGAAGCATCCCTGAGATTAGCACTGTTTCTGCTTTGCTTCTGTTTTGCTCCCAACAGGTATTTGTTTACTGTTTTGCTTGTGACAGGCTTAGATTGAAAAATTCTCAGAAATGGCCTTTAAAAATTACTTTGTCTGTAGACTTTTCAGAGACTAGACAGAAAAAAAGCCTCAAAAGTGTTACATAAAAACCACAAAAGAATATGAAAACTCTACTGATTCCTCCTCTATCTCACTTTGTCAATGTGAATGAAAGTGTTTTACACCATTACTCATTATAGCTAAGATATTTCCAAGGTTTTTTGCTTCCTTTAAGTACTTGAACATTGAATACGTGATCTAAGATGAAATAAATGCATATTGGGAAATTAGGGAATATTGATGATGAACTCAGACCACTACAAATTCACAGCCTAAAGAGATGGTGGTGATAATCCCTAACAGAAGTCAGAGAGGTCTCGAAACTTGTTAATAAGACTCCATTTGCTACAGGGGGCTTGGTGGAAGAACTGTGTCCACAGAGAGGTCTGCAGGAATGCTCACCATGCACACAGCAGGCTGCAATGAATTTGAAACTCCGCAAATACATCATTTTAGGCACGTGAGAAGTGGAATAACTCAGACCACAGGGCCATCAACAAACTGACGCAGAGATCTAATACCAAACTCAACAGGCAATCTTTGAACATCCATGGAACCACAACTAGCAATCCCCCAAAGTCCATGCTCACCTGTCCCTGGTAAGGCTGCAGGCACTGACTGTCATTACCACAGAGCTAAATGGCTAATGGCTGATGCCTGAGCCTCGTTAGGGCCAGTCCGTGTCCTGTGCCCTGCACTGCCATTAAAGGGTTAAATTCCCCACAGGAACCAGCAGACACCAGCATCAATCCCTATGAAAAGACCTGTAGTATAAATGCTTAAATATGCATTACAGTAGTCTCAAGCTTGTATTGCTTGCTTGAAAAGGTGCATAGCAGTTATGAGGTAACTGCCTGCCTGTATGGTTTTCCATACAGTATCCATAAGTGTTCACTGCATTGGCCTCAAGAACAGCTCCAGGACAAGGAATGGGGAAGGAGCAACTTTGCCCGTGAGGCTCAAGACCCCTGGGTGCCTTGAGTGGAGACTTAAGCCACAATGCCATGAGATGAGAGGGCAGCCAGGGTGACCTGCCAGCCTTTCACCTCGCCCCACACCCAGCTCCCCAGGGGCTTTATGCTGTGCCCTGGCCTAAGGTGACAGAGGGGTGGTTTGGCCTGGAGATGAGTAGGTGCAGGGCTGACCTGATGACTCTACAACTACCTGAAAGGAGAATGTAGCCAGGTGGGACTCGGGTTCTTCTCCCAAGTGAAACAACAAGCAACAGGTGAGAGGACATAGTAAAGCTGCACCAGGGGAGATTTTGGTTGGACTTTAGGAGGAATTTTTTCACTGAAGGGGAGATTAGACATTGTAATGGACTGCCCAGGGAGGTGGTGGAGTCTCCATCCCTGCGGAGATGTTTAAGGAAAGACTGGACATGACACTCAGTTCTCTAGTCCAGCCGACAAGCTGGTGTTCGGTCCCAGGTTGGACTCGATGATCTCAGAGNGTGCAGTGCGGCGGGCGGGCCCGGGCGCTCCGCGGCCATTCCACTGCTCTCGGCGGCACCGCGGGAGCCGCCGCAGCCGCGCCATGGCCAAGGAGGGAGCGCAGCGAGCCGAGGAGACGGAGCAGATGATCGAGAAGGAGAGCGGCAAGGAGGCGGCCGAGGGCGGCGCGGCGGGCAGCCTGCGCGCCGGGGACACCAAGGAGATGCGAGCCGTGGTGCTGTCCGCCTTCGGCGGGCTCAACAAGCTCCGCGTGTCCAAGAAAGCCATGCCGGAGCCGCAGGAGGGCGAGCTGAAGATCCGCGTCAAAGCCTGGTCCAGTATCGCCCCTAGCGCTCTCTTTCCCCCTGCGGGGTGCGGGGCGGGGTGCGGGGGTCCCGCGTGTGTCCGCGCTGGCCGCCGTGCCCTGCGGCGGAGCATCCCTGGGCTCGCAGCGTGCGGAGCGAGCCCCGCAGCTCCCGTGGCTGCTGCTCCAACTTCCCTCACCTGTGGCTCCCCCGCGGGGGCAGCTCCGCTCCCGGTGCTGCTCCCGGTGCTGCTCCCGGTGCTGCTCCCGGTGCTGCTCCCGGTGCTGCTCCCGGTGCTGCTCCCGGTGCTGCTCCCGGTGCTGCTCCCGGTGCTGCTCCCGGTGCTGCCGCCGCCCCGTCGCTTCCC
Organism: Sakesphorus luctuosus; assembly: GCA_013396695.1. Taxonomy (NCBI): domain Eukaryota; kingdom Metazoa; phylum Chordata; class Aves; order Passeriformes; family Thamnophilidae; genus Sakesphorus; species Sakesphorus luctuosus. The sequence goes on from VWZD01004057.1 coordinate 328,222, forward strand.
CCGGGGGCAGCGGGACCGCCCGGCACTCGCCGGGTCGGTGCGGAGCTCCGAGCGCCCGGTCCAGCCGGGGCTCTGGGTGCGCTCAGCGGCGGCTGCGAAGGGGCAAAAATAGTCGAATTGAATTTCACGGCGAAATGGGGAAAAAACACGGCTAACAGCATTCAGGCGTTTGTTTTCTTTGAGAAATGTGGATGGTAGCTTGTGTGTGTTGCTCAGCACCCGTCCCTTTTCCTTCTGACACTGGCTGTTGTTTTTCTCCTGGGAATCACTTACTTCAGCCACCATTCTTTTTTCTCCGTAGCTGGTGTGGCAGCGTGGCTGGAGCTCGGGATAACTTGTGTTAGTCCCTGTGCCCGGGTGACAAGTGGTTACAGTCTGGCAGCATCCTGAAACGAGCTTTCCTAGATAGCTTTTTTAATTTTTTTTTTTTAATTCCCGGGAAATGCGAGCAGACTGTTGTTTTTCTTAGATTGCTGGTTCTTAGTGCACATGTTCCTTCCTGAAAATAGGTTTAATTCTTTTAAGTGGAAAGAAGCAACATTAGGATCTTATTGCACACCTTGATGTGTACCAAAGACTGAATTAATTTTTGCCTTAGGCAGGGATGTATCTCCTGTTGTCCTCTTCTGTGTGAAAACATGGTGCTTCTGGAAGATAAATTTCAAGGTGAAGGCCAAGTTGTTTACTTAAGAAGTAACTTGCATTACAGATTTCACTTGTATAGGGCAGAAGCTTCTTCAGAATTATGCATCCAGTGGATATGCCTCAGATCTTGGAACATGCTGGTAGGTTAATGTAGCTGAGTGTCTTGACCTATTCAGACACTGAGCTTTTCATCCGGTGCTTAATGGGGATCATGAGGTTTGTGACCTGTGTGAGTATTCCCAACACCAGGGTGTTGCCTATGAAAAATGGTGATATCCATCAATCTGAGGAAGGACTAATAAATAAGAGACGGAGATTTTTTGCATTCTCTCTCTTTTTTTTTTTTTAAGCTCTCCACCGGTCACACTGGGAAAAGCAAGAAATCCTGTGCTAAGTGAATATAAAAGCTAGTAGCATAGTAGCTGCTGGGCAGCTCATTTTGCTATCAAGCAGGGCTGTAATTCCATTTGAGAACAGTCAGTCTTGTTTCATGAGTGATTTTTTTTTTCAGCCATTGGGTTAACAAAAGTTAACATGCAAAACTTAAAAATGTTCTGAGTATGTGGACATGTCCCTTTAAATGCCTGAGGGGTTTACAGCACCCTCTGGTACCTGTATGAATTCCACTTTCATCAAGTCAGTAGCTATGTGTGTATCACAAATAGTGAGTTACCTGCCCAAGAGCACTTGGCTGTAAAATAGAAATACTTGTCTCTGCCACAGCTGCAGTTGCTTTCCAGGGCTGCAGTCTCAGTAGAGAGCTGTGTGAGTTGCACATGTGCTGTTTGACATCAGTGGACCCCTCAGCTGCCTCCTCCTTAACTGCCAGGTTGCACAACGCCCGTGTGCTTGGGAAGCTTCTATTCATCCCCGAGGAGCCTGAAGGCGGTAGAGCATCTGCCTGGCATTCCTGACTGGAAATGGCCAGAGGGCTTGAATGTGACCAGGTCACCAAAGTGTGCTTCCAAGCAAAGCTAAATCAATTTACCAGTCTTCTTGACCTGAGCCTGTAAATGCAGAAGATTGATTGAGATGATGATGATGGACTTGGGCTGTAGTCTGGGAGACCGACGGAGAGAGCTGTTGGCATTGCCCAGGGCAGCATACACATGTTGATGCATGCAGTGCTGAACACACCAAAAATGGGCTGCTCCAGTCATCAATATGTGGTACAAATCATGTTTTCAGTTGTATCAGCTTTGCAGTCGACAAGCATTGCAGATGATTATTATTTTTCTCAACAAATTAATGGAGAAAAATAATCTTTAAGAACAATGTGCATGGTAAATAGTATTCACCAGTAAAAAGTGCAGGTTTTGTGTGGTCTCTAAATTCCTGGGGGGTGAAACCAGTTGAATCATATGTATAGACCAGTTAAGTCATATGTACACACTTTGTAGTATGGTACTAGAAATGGAGGATTTGGAGGGTATGTTTCTATTAGCACTAAGGCAGAAGAATAATTCTTTTGAAGGTCTGGAATATCAATGATCCAATTGAAAATGTGTCAGCTGAGATGAGTCATGTGTTAGCCTCATTCAGTGACTAAGAAATGGAACAGCCATCGATGTCCAAGCTGAGTCACAGCTTCTGCATATTTCCTGAAACAATTTTTGATTGATAATGATGAAGCAGTTGAAATTGCTGTATTTGTTTGTACTGTATCTTGCAGGCAGCAGAACGTCAGTATACATATTGTTTAAATGATGAGACAAACTAAAGCAGTCTTTCAGAGAGGGTGTGTCAGTAAGGAATGATGTCCTGTAATTACTTCCCTCTGTTTTTCTCTTCTCTCTTAAAATTACTGCTCTCTTGTGCCACTATACGTGTTCGTCATGAGGGATGAGGCAGGAGTGACCCTCTGCCTGTGAGGTACCAGCACTTTACAAAACTGGAGCAGTGAAAAAAAAATCCTCAGTGTAACAGAGTAACGGACGCTGTATCAGTTTTGCTCTTGATCACATAGTTTTTGGTGTTCCTGGGATAAAAAAAAAAACAAAACAAAACATGAGACTTGATAATTTTAAACCTTTCTCTTTTTCTTTCTTTTACTTTTTTTTTTTTAGGATTGTTGGGCAATTTGCTGGCTGGGGTAAGAGGAAGGATTTTAAGAATGCAAAACTCAGTAGTCCTCTTTATTTGCTCTGTGGCTTTTCATTAACTTCAGTAATTAATTTCAGTGGAGTTTTACAGTGAAATAAGAAAGACAGATCAAAAGCAGTACCTCTCCAAAACCAAATTCTGAGGGGTAGTCTACATGATGTGGGATTTTGCAGTGGAAGGTATGGGGCATATTCAATTGTGTGGGACAGAGCAACGAAAAACAAGTTAATTGTTGCTTCCCACACTTAAAAAAAAGGAAATAAAAATGCATTAAAGAAAATAATACCCAAGATTCTCAAAACTTGTGTTAAGGTAGAGCATTGCAGACTGAAAAAGTCAGTTTCAAGGATAGTTCCATGTTTGATAAACTGTCTCCAGTGGTGCACAGTCTGTACAATTCAGAGAGACATCCCTGAACTGTCACAGAAAGGTTCTTGCAGAGCCCCTGTGTCAGTGTATCTATCTTGGTAATTCATATCCTTCCCTGTCTTCATTTGCATCTAGCTCTTGATTTAGAATTAAAAACACAACTGCAACAAACTGTGCACTTTTTGCTGCTGGATCACTTTGCATGTATTCAAAAGGCCATTGCTGAAGTTCATGCACACAGACAGTGGTTTGTCACCATCAGTGCTGTGGGGCCTCTGGGTTTGTGGTGTGTTTTGGGGGGTTTTGTCTGGTTTTTTGTTCCTCTCACCCAGATGATGACTGCCTTGCAGGCATTTTGCTATTTGGAATTTCTCTTTCATAATCAACATTACAGAGGTGATGTGGAGGTGGTCTTAGCCACTGGATAAGGTGTGACTTCTCCAAAATAATTTCAAACCCTCCAACTAAACTGTGTGAAAACACCTCCTAGCCTTACAAATGGTTGCTATAATAAGCTTGGTGTTATGAGCATGTTGAAAGCTGTGAGTTCAGGTCCCTCCTAAACCTTCCACCACAATTATGAATGCTTACAGTTGGTGGGATTTCCTTCCCCCTCCCCAGTGACCTACATCCCATGAATGCTGTGTTGTCTTCATACTTAGGCTGTGTGTCTACTCTGTCTTTTAATTTGATGGCTCTGTTCAATCTGTGTCTTGATTAGTATCTGACTAAGGCTCCATCTAATAAATCCTTGTGCACGTCAGTAACGTTGCGTCTCTGGCAGTTGCTGGTATCATATGCGCGAGTAGGACTGGCTGTGGGTTTGGCTAACAACAAATACAGGGCTGTGTTTCAGAACAATGGATTAGTCCTGAGACATATTTTAGCTAGTTAGGAGTTTTAAAATTGCATCTATGGCATTAAGGCCAGTAATCTGTATATGTGTGTAATAGACAACTGGTGCCTTTTTTCGTGGCTGCCTAGAAAACCACGCAATTTTCCTTAATAAAAATGAATAGCATGCAAAAGACAAAGCAAAAGTGCTTTAAGATTTTTGCTAAACTGAGACTACAAGGAAAGAGACCTTTATTTTGTTCTGAGCAGCAACCCTGAGAACTTCAAAAAGCTAATAACTTTTGCAAAACTGTACAAACGTGATCCAGGAAGGAACAGTTTTAAACAAGAGCCTATCTGGTACTTAGTAAGTTCATGTTAAAGTTTGGACTCCTGCCTGGGACAAACAAGGTGCATTCCTGAGGTCACATCAAAGGTTAGGGCAGTTATACCACATAGCCCCTAGACCAATATATCTGTAAAGTGTGAGGTTTGGGGTTTAATTCTTAAATTGACCTGGGTTTACTTGCCAGCTAGTAATGCAGTCATAGAAATTATAATGTTTCACTGTTCTGAATTTTTATGTTCCCTGTGTGACTCCTAAACAGTCTGGTAAGCTGGGGCTGATGGCAGATGTGGTTGCCTGGCATGTGCACCCTCTGCCTGAGGCCCCTGTGGCAGAGGAGGAAAGTCCCTTCTGCCCTGCAGAGCCCAGCTTTTTAATGCTGCCCTGAAGTTTCCTGGTTTCCCCAGCCTTTACCTCAGGTTTTTCTTTTCTGCTTTGATCTTTGGTAATAATCTTGATTTTATTTTTTCCCGTGTCTTGCAGTGGTTTGAACTTTATTGATCTGATGGTGCGACAGGGGAATATTGACAACCCTCCCAAGACACCCCTTGTTCCTGGGTTTGAATGTTCTGGAATTATAGAAGCCCTTGGAGACAGCGTGAAAGGATTTGAGGTAATGTTTCTTATTTTCATAGTGAGATATGTGTCTCATAAGTAATCAGCAGTTCATTATGTTGTCCCTAATCCCCTCTGCTGTGCCAGTGACAGCAGCCTTCACCACTCTGTGGAGATTTGAAAGGTCAATTTTGCCTTCCTGCTTCCCAAGCATGAGAATGACCTCTGGAATTAGTTTCTGAAGCCACCACTGTCATCTCCTTAAAATCCTTCCTGAAAAGTCACTTCTGCCATGTGCATATCTTGATGGCTCAACAGGAACTGGAAAGCATGACGGATGTCTTTTAATAAAGTGAAAGGAATTAAATTAAATTGTTAAGTTTCTTTTCTTGGCCACATTTGCTGTCATCACTGCTTTCTTCATCAAAACCCAGGTGCTGGTGATTCTAGTTCCAGCTTTTGATCTTGAGCTAACAAGAACCCATCTACAATAAGCATTGCTTCCCATAACTGTGTGCATTAATGAGATGCAGATTAAATTGGGACCCTAATTCTGGGTGTAGGACTTATTCTGCTTGCTCAGGAAAAGGACCTATTTCACCTAACAGAATGCGATAAATGACAAATAGTTAATGTATATAATAAAGCTTTCATAACTAGTTATGGCTTTTTTGTATCTCTTATGACATATAAACAGCATTTTGTCCTGCTTTCTATTTCATTATTGATAGTAAACATCTATATTCTCTCCAATATTGCATTTTTATTTCCTGAGTAGAAAATTTTGGAGATAAACCTGAGTTAATACATGTCAATCCTATCTTTGTTATTGGCGTAGTCAGTCATGTAATCAAGTAATCACCTTTTCTGACTTCTTATTATATCTTGATCTTCAGAAGATAAAAAAAAAATATAGACATTTTTATTTAAAGATAACATTTTGCTCTTCTGGAAAAGCTATAAAATTTCTCAGTTGAAGGAATATAATGGCCAGTTTAGTTCCAAGTAGGGTCTTAGTGATGAGGTTTTCGTAGGACATTTCTCTATCCCCCTCCTGCCTCATCTGTGCCTTGAAACAAGTCATAATATTTCAATGTATTTTGTTACAAACAATAACTGAACAATAATTTTGCTGTTTGAAAAGCTCTTCTGCCTCAGAAGTTCCACTCTGTGTTTTGTAGTTATGCTCCATATCAAAGAATATTTTATGAAAGGAGTATGGAAAGTCTCTGCTCCAGATTAGCCATTCTTGTTTTACAAGTTCTTGCTATTTTTAAGGAGCATCATGAGGCTACAGCATATGGTTAGGGTTAGGGTCAGTTGTACCTGACTGAATATACTTTCTCTCTTTTTAAAGTTACATCTTTGTTCTGCCTGTGGAATGTGTGTGTGCTGGTGTACTCCCTGTAATTGAAACAAGCCATAGTATTTTATTTTTTGCATATAATCTGCATAGCCATGGTAGTGTTTGAGTGATCCAGAAGGAGGATTAACACTCCAAAAGACTGCTGTGTATGAATTCATCAGCAGGAGAATGTGCCATGAGGAAGATGCAAGAGCATTCTGTTGGTTCCTTTATGGAATTCTTGTATCAAACAGGAGCACTCCAGATGCTTGGTGTCTCCTTGGCATAGGTTATTACCTCTGTCCAGAACAATGGCAGAAATGATAAAGATTGCACCCTGTATCTTCTGACCTTCTTTTCCTTTGTAGATCTCTTCCAGTTCAAGTCCTGTTAAAGTCGTGGGCATTTTGTGCTCTGGAAAAATGTGTCTCATAGGCCCTTAGTCTGTGCTACCCCAGATATTGCCATCAGCTACTGTCCTCCTTTGCTGTGATGGCAAAATAGCCCTTTTTGACAACAATGTGTAAGAACATATTTTACATTTAAATACAGCCTTTTTTTATGGAATAGTGATGTAATGCCTATTCCTTCTCCCATTGAAAGAGAAAGGAGATTTCTGATATCTCAGCTGTATCAGCCCAATCTCTCTCCAGTTGGTGGGGACAATTTTCAAGACCTGAGGTCTAATCTGAACTGATGACTGGGCTTGGATAGTGTTTGTGGTAAAATGTGGTGTGTATTGTTACTAAGAAACCCCTTGGGAATCAACAAGAGGGATTTCTCTGTGTTCTTTTTGGTAATAGTTTATGGTTTATGGCAAGAATATAGGGCACATAAACATCTGCACTAATTAATCCTAGCAGGCTTTCTATTTTAGACACTTCTTCAAGTGCAGAAGGGAACCACAGGGTGGTTACCAGTGAGGCACTGTTAACTTGGGTGTTTTTCAGAAGGAGGAGGCATCTCAATGAAATTGGAATGACAGCTCTGTTTCAGCATTCTCATTCTAAAAGAGACAAACCCTGCAGAGCTGTCAGCAGCACCTTAGCTTTTAGAAAACCTGTGATATCCCAAAGCCAAAGTGATGACAAGTACTTGGGAGACCAAAATGTACTTGTGCTGTAAACGTTTGCCTGAAGGCAAAAGTGTTGTGCTTTATTCCACACCTGGATTGTTCCTAAAGCATTATAGGTATTAGTAGAATGTAAGGGAGTACAAGGCAGATAAGCAAAGTTATTTTAGAGGGACAGCTGCTGTTAGTTTTAGTTAAAACATGAAGGCCTGAAGTTTGCTATTCCTGTCTTACACTGTGGCTCCATTGAGGAGCTCCTTTCATGGTTAAGGATGCTGGGTTTGTTGGTGTATTCTAGAAAGGCAAAGGGTCTAAGGCAAGGTAAAAGGTGTGTAGGGGCTGCTGCTGAAAGCCATTATTAAGTGTTTGTAAGAGTTGTGCCTGTGAAGGTTTTCATACACACTGGCCAAACATTTGCTCACTGTGGCTGTCCCTCACAGCCCCAGGAGCCCAATTTCTGCTTGAAGGCTGTACCCCTGCAGAAGCCTCAGAGCTCCTGATGACTTCTTATTATTCTTGTCCACCTGTAGGAGTCAGTTATCTCAGTGTTAAAAACCTGAATCTGCAATGAAGGTCATCTGCAAACATGAATCTGATGTGCCTGGACCTCTGGAAGGTTCCTAGGAGCAACCAACTTTATCTAATATTTACAGAAAACCTTTATTTCTCTGTAGAGAATTAGTCTTTTACTACAATGTATCCTTCCAAGAAACTGAGTAGAGAAATGTTGCATTCAAAGATGGTATTTCGGTGCTCCCTCAAATCCTGTCAAAGTCACTTTGTAGGTTTCATATACCTTAAAATCCAGAGGTATATTTTTATTGTTTAAGGTGACTTATTTGAACTTGCAGGATCGAACTGTGCTCTCACACATGGCGTAGAAATGACAATCACAGATATGTATTGGTAGAATCAGTTAATAAGTTAATAAAAATAGAGGGGGGATACAGATGATGTTGTCTTCTAAGTGAGTGCATTCTGAACCTTTTCATGTGCTCCATCTACCAGAGGGCAATTCTTCCCCTTCCCAGTCCACTGGGAGTAAAAGTAGCTCTAAATTAGCATAAGGACTGAGAAAACAAAGTGAAATTGGGTATAATTTTCTTTATTCCATGCATCTCATCAATATAATTATAACCTTTTCCCCTTGCTTCTTTCTTTCTTTAAGCAAAATTCCCAGTTATTAGTAAAAATGCTGTTTTCATTGTTTACATTTGTTCTTTAGGAGCTCTGCTAGCAAAAGATGATCTGGTTACTTGTGTTAAATTAAAAAATGGTAAAAGCCCAAAGGTGAGCAACTTAACTGCTATTTTGCCAAAGATGTGGAGCACCGTTTTCTTCACAGTCAGCCAGTGACCCACAGCTAAAATAGGAATGTTGAAGGTCCTGCAAGTTGCTCTCTACAGTCTCAATCACAGGCATATTCTCAATGTTGTTTCCTTCTTTGTTTGTAGATTGGAGACAGAGTCATGGCTTTTGTAAACTACAATGCCTGGGCTGAAGTTGTCTGCACCCCAGTGGAATTTGTCTACAAGATCCCAGATGACATGAGTTTTTCTGAAGCTGCTGCATTTCCCATGAACTTTGTAACTGCCTACATGATGCTCTTTGAGGTTGCTAACCTGAGAGAAGGCATGTCTGTGCTGGTTCACTCGGCAGGAGGTGGGGTGGTAAGTTGGAACTTTTCTTACTTTTCTGTCACCAAGTAGCTGAAGCAGTTTGATGTGTCTCCATTTCTGAAATGAGCCAGACCCTGCAGTTGATTTGATGTCAGACTTCCTTATGTGTGAGGGAGGAACTGCATCTGTTTTCCAATCAAAATGCTGATATGAATGGTTGGAGGAGCTCTTGATAAAATAAAAATGTTGACTTAAAAACCTCACCAAAAAGCCTAATTAGTTGTCAGCAATCAACGAGCAAGTGTTGTCTTAAATATTGCACTGCTGAACTTACACACTTTGTAGTTCTATGTAAATAAAGTCTGTAATGAGAGAAATAACTAAGCTCCCTGCACGAGGTAATTGTAAGTAACCATAATCCTCCAGATAGTAAATATCCCTCTTGGAATATTCCCGAACATACCATATGCAAGTGTGTGTGATGCTTTCTCCATGAAAGACTTTTTTTTCCCACCCTTTGTTGTAGAGGAATTTATTAATACAGTTAAAACTAGAAAGGTATTGAAAGCAGTGAAAAGTTCTCATGTGAACCCTGAGGAAAAGGTACAAATGCTGAGTTGGATCAGTGGTGGCTCCTGCCTGGCACAGTTTGGGTCCTTCCCAAGGAGGCATTGTGTGGCATGGGCAAAGCAACAGTGGGATGAACTTGGGGCAGTACCAGAGAACACAACGAAATAAAGAGCCAGCAATTTGTGTTACCAGTTCCTTGAAGTATCTTTTAGGAAAATCTCTCTCCTTTGGAAAATACTGAAGTTTGTGCAGAATATTCAGATACTGACAGGGGTGTTTGCTTACATTTGAAATTATGCAGTCCTTTTTCATAAGACAGATTTTACAACCTGAGAGCATTAGCAGATACCAGCCTTCCAAATCAGAGTACCTCTTCTGTGTTCCTGTTATACCTTATTAATGCTAAATTAATATTCTGTTGTCTGCTGAGGCCTGGGCAGCCCCAAACACCTTCTCCCTAATTCTGTGCCCTTAGACCTTCTTTCAGGTTCTCATATAAATGAAGGCTGTAATCAAAGGAATAAATTCATGAGTTCCCCGACCCAAGTATTTTTAGCTAACAGTAATCCTTGTGGCAGTAAAGGGTCCTGGTGGAATACTGCTGTAAATGAACAGAATTTATAATCGTATTATGCTTTGGCACAGCACAACCAGAGCATTATGGCTGACTATTGTTCTTTAATATTAAATCTCTTGGTGTGGAATTTAGGGCTGTTAAAGCAACATGAGGCCACACATTCAGGACACTATTCTACAGGAATTGAAGGCTCAGCTGTAGCTCTAAGGCCATTTGCCCAACTGGTGCTGCACAGACCCAGGCTGAGCACACAGAATGAGCCCCAAAGCAATCCCTGCACTCACTGGGTGTGTCTGAAGAAGAACTCCTTTTTAAGATAAAGCATCCTTGCTGAATTTCTCTGTTTCTTTCTCTTTCTGATCTCACTGTTATTTCTTCCCTCTCTTCCTGAAGAGGCTGTTAGTGCTCTGTGCTCACACAGCCTTCTGCACTGGTGCCCAGCGCTGTGCTGGGCTGCTCCTGGAAGGAGCTGCTGCTTCCTCTCTTAGCCCAGGTGCTCCATGAGCAGCTTCTTTGGCTGTTCCTCAGCTGCAGCTGCTCAGAACCTTCTCTGAGAGAAGCTAAAGGAAGGATGGGTCCTGCTTGGCTGCCAAGAGAACAAGAGGAAATGAGATCCATCACTTGCTAAGTAGTTAAATAAAACAGAGTTTCCAAGGGAAAGACCAGACATGCAGGAAGAACAGCCAAGCTCCCCGGGAACTGAGCAAGGGCTGTGCGGGATCCGGGGGGATCTGACCTGCAGGCCAGGATGGTGGTCACTATCCCAGGGGAGAGTGGCTCACACAGCCCCTGGGTCCTTGTCAGGGAAGGGCATGTAGAGGTAGAATTGGCAAGAAATTTTCCCATTGCTTTACAGGTAAAAAAAATCACTCTGGAGGTGCATGGAATATTTTTATTTCTACTAAACAGACATAAAAATTTCAGAGGGGTCTGTCTAATAATCTGTCTGTTAATCCTTTGAAAAATTTAGCAGCCTAAATCAAACAAATCATTCTCACAAAGTTCTTTGTTAATGAACACAAAACTGGTACTGAAATTGCTATAGGAAGAGATATTTTTTGTGCTGTTGCTGTAGTAGATAGAAGGCCCTTTCCCACTTTCTGCAAATGGGAAGTCTGTCCAGTTTGTTTCTAAATGTCAGAGAAATTCCAGAACACTTTAATGAGACAATAGGCTCCCTGTGGGACTAGAAGTTTCTAATTGTTCTTTTCTCATTATGCAAGATTATTATTTTAGCTGCTTCAGGCAGTTTATGAAAAAGAACTTGTTGCTTCTAAAATGTTTGTGAGGTTCTTTGTTCTGGCTCCCCAGTCCCCTTTAGGAGGATCCTTCAGCTTTTTCAATAAATTGAGTCAGTGAAAATTCTCTGGGACCTTTGCTCTTACGTATTATCTCAGTTTATTTATGTGGCCTCATTTTTGTTTATAGATATTTTTGGCAGTGAGATAACTATAGCAATTGTCTTCCCATCCGTGCCTGGAGTGTGATTAGTAGGGAACAGTATCCTTTAATGTCTGACAGGATGCTTTAGATAAGTCAGTTTATTTATTCCAGAAGTTCCAGGGGACATCAGAAGATGATGTAGAGAAAAAGGAAATGTACCAAGATAACTTGTCTTGAAAAAGGTCTCTCATACCTGTGTCTGTTACAGAGTTGAATCCTGTGCCATAACCCAAGTGAGTGCCCTCCCTGCCACCCAGTCAGTGGGGCGTCAGGGCATCATGCCATCTTCCTAGGTCATGGAGTGACACATGGCTGTTGTAGGGAACCATCTTATCTCCCTGGACCAGGAGAGAGGTGGACACTCAAACACTGACACTGTTGGTGTACTGGAGCCTTCCCTTAGAAAAGGTGGTCCTGCTGCAGTGCTTAGAAAGGGAGGATTGGAAGGAGAGATTACATCTGGTTTTCCTAGGACTGGCTTGTTGATTTTGACTGTTTGGAAAGGGGCTGCTTTGGCTTTCCTGTCTCGCTTTGCCCCTTGAGACAGGGGCCATTAAGAGAGACTGACTCTCAGCTCTCAGCTTGGGCAGTGAAGTAGGCTGAAAAGATTTTAGGAGCCTTCACAGACAGCACAGTACAGACTTAGAGTTGCCTTGCATGCTTCAGTGAGGCTTTGAGAAGAGATGAATACCTTACAAATCATTCTGTGACCATTACTCGAGCTGCTGCTGACCAAGATGCAGCAAGGCTGTCACACACTCCCTTTCAGCCCTCTGCTTGGCAGGACACTTGGGGCTTCTGCTTAAACTGTTATGTTGAGTAGCAGGGCAGTTGGACAATTAAACAAAAATATAACTGCCTGATACAAATAGATTTTAAATGCTTAAAGCTATGGAAATGTTTGAGTGTCCTTCTGAACTGATTGCTAAAATAGGGACAGAGCAGCTAACACTAAACTTCATATGTAAAAATTAATGCTCAGAATAATGAGATTGCAAAAACATATGACTTAGTGTAGGGATATATATTAGTCCATGATAATTGTAAAGTTTTATAATTAATGTTTGAAAGGACAGCAAGACAATGGTAGAGTAGCTCCCTTCAAAACTGTAGTCCCACGTCTTTTTTCCAAGTGAAGTGAAGTGGCAACTGGAGAAAATACCCTGAGAAGACTGAGCAGTAGTGTGCACCCTGCTGGGACTGCTCTGCTGTGTGAAGCAATTAGTTCTTTAAAATGAAGACTGTCAATGCATTCAGTGCACTTGTATGTGATTATAAAGTTGCTCTTAAAATTATTAAGGTAAACTTATCAACTGTATCCTGGATTAGTTGAGTTAGTGTAAATACAGGACTGTTGTATTTAAAAACAGGGGAAAACCCTTCGATGTTCTCTTTGAGCTTTAATAAATCCAGTCTCTATGACATCTACCTGGAAAATTAATTCTTTCAGGGAGTTAGATTTGTGAGAGAGAGACATTAGGTCCATTTGCTTATTTGTTGGTTCTTTATGTACTTCCTATTCTGAATATTCGGAGCACAAAGTCTTGGTTATTTACCAAGTTTTTGTAAACACTTCAGTTTCATCACTTAACCCTTCAGCAAGGCAGAATTATTGGCCAATTCTTCAGCATTTTGATCTTGCAAATGCTAAAAATAAGCTTCCTTTCACGCACAGCATTGATTACCATTGCAAAGCTGTGATCTGACCTTCCCTTTCAGGCTCAGCAGCAGAGGAAGTGCAAGCAGAGTAAGTTACAGCTGCAATTCTCATGTTTAAATTTGAAGGGTAAATCTGACTTGGCAACAGATTTAGGCCATCCTGGCAGGATTGGTTACTGCTTGGCAGGAACCCTCTTTTTTATTGTGTCTCCCCTGCACAAGTTGCAAATATTTGAGGATGTGTTCCAAACTGAATCACTGAAGTGGTGATATTTTATCTGACAAAGATCTGGCATTTCTTAGTAAATCTTGTCACCTGCTCTCACAGACAGCACGTAGGAGCCCTTTCAAGAGAACGATCAGATTTCTTCTGGAAAAAATACCTCACTTGGTGACAAAACTTTCTCAGTTTCTAGACTTTATTCATGGCCAGTTAATGTATGTTTGTTCTTCTGCTCGTGTTGTCGATTAATTAAAATTAGCTACTGTTCCTTCTTGGGGCACTTCTTTCAGATCATTTGGGTGGGATATGTATGTGTTTATGGCTACAACAAGCTCACAGACAAATCTCTCTGGCAGAGCCTGTATTTTTCAGGCTGAAAGCAGGTTTGTTTGCTCATACCCTGGGTCATCCTGCAGCCACTGCTCCAGCCAGATGCAGATGTGTTTCCTGGGCTCTGAGCTGGTTGGCAGCAAAAACCAGCAGTGAGCTGGTATGAATGCCAGAGCCTTTTAAAATAGAGCTCACAGCATTCCTGATCCTTCTAAACATTGTATGAGTAGACTGCTCTGTCTGCACTTAGCAGGGAGCAGCACATTAAACGGCACTCGCATTTGAGTCTGAACTCCTTGAATGTGAGTAATTAGAATTTACTCTGCTCCTGGGATGGTCCTGGCCAGCACACTGTGCAGCAGCATTAATACAACCCACTTTGCCGACACCTTTACCTGGTACCTCCCAGGGCTCCACTTGCTATTTTCATATTAGCAGTTCATGGCCATTCTACACTTGATAAAGTGCTTTCCTCTTGTTTCATCTCCAGCAGCCAAGGAAGGGAATAAATCAACTCACACAGAGCTGTGTGTGACCAAGTCTAGGCTGCTTTAAGTCCCAAGTGCCTCCCTTAAAGGCAGCCAGGGCTGAGGATGCTGAGCTGCCCTGTGCTCTGGATGCCCCCAGAGCAGTGGATTGTGCAGAGCCCCAGTGCCATCACAGGCTATTTCCAGACACTGCCTCAGAGCATAATCTGTTAATCAAACACAAAAGCCCAGTGAGCCATACACGAGAAGCAATTTCCCTGACCAAAGCAAGCTGCAGTCTTTGAAGGCCTTTCTTTTAGCCTTTAGCAGCCCTGCACTCCCCAGAGGACACGTCCTTTGCCTGTCACCTGCTGAGTCAGGTCACAGCCAGTGCTTAACTCTGTCCTGCCTTCCCAAGACGAACCTGTGTCCTCTGGGTGAATCTCACCTGGGGGATGTTGTGGCAGCTCCACTGACCTGCAGAGCATTTCTGCCACCTGGAGATTCAGCCCTGAGTTTTTGATTCACCTCAGCTGCACAAGTTTTCGGAAGGGTAGGAAACACACACTGCTAATTGGTGCAGAAAATATTTTGAGGGTCAAACAGATCATGATCCAGTGGTGACTCTTCCCCTCCCTCAACTCCAAAACTTATTTGTGGTGCACTGAGTGCAGCAGATGCTGCCTTAGGCTTCTCCAAGAATCACATTTCAGTTTGTCCACTCTGCAGTGTTCACCCTGGTGTTTGGTTTCCCATCTCCTTTGCTGTATTTGGGAAAATGACACCTTCAGGAGATGAAGTATTGTGTATCAGACTTCACCTAACACCAGAGAAAAGTTTTCCTTGTGCCAGGAGATTAGGGGGTGTTTCCTCTTGCAGTTTGTGTACTTCCACACCACCCTCAGGTATGGAATCAAAGCATTTTGGAAACTTGGATTCTCCTCATGTTCCAGGTTTCAGGCAAATTTCTCGTGCAAGATTGTCTGAATGCTATTTTTAAAAATGCTGTAGCACCTTTGGGCTGCAAAAATATATCATAGAAATGGTAATTCTTTTCCTGATGCTACTGCTTCTAATAGATGTAGTTTTTCAGGATGGTGTCTTTTATGTGGTTTATTCTTTCCTGCTATAAATCTGACTTCAGTTTACATAATAGCAAAAAAGATGCTTTCCTGAAAGTACTGTGCCCTATACCTGCTGTAATTCAATGTGCAGCTTGCACATCAGGCTGAGGTCTGGCTGGTGGCATTAGGTCAGACCCTTTTGGAAATCCACTAGCTTGTACACTTTATATATATTTATCCAGCATTAAGTTAGTGTTAATAGGGTAATTAATTAGTAAGTTTTCTTCTATTAATGCTTTCTATATTGACTTTCAAATATCAACAATTTTTTCTTTACTTTGAGATTGTTCTGTGCACTTAAACAGTCTATTTCATTTTTACTTCCTAGAAATCTATTCTTTTATGTGATTATCTCAGTATGGGAAATTTCCCATCCTGCAGGTTTAGAGTTGAGTTTTAATGCAATGGAATGTAAAGAAATGTCAGATTTGTTTAGAGGATCTGAAACTACTGTAAGGGTATTGATTTATAATAATTTGTAGACATAATCATATGTGTAGATTAAGCTCAACATACTGGTTTTATAACCTGAGAGGATACCTTGAAAAAAGTCCATCAAATGGACTGTGAAGCTAGAGATACACATCCACATTAGGAGACATGCTTCATTTCCACAGAATGCTTTAATCCAAGCGATTAATTTTATTTGTGGATTCACCATGTGATGTTCTGCATCACTGGAAGTGTTCAAAAAATATCTGCATGTGGTACTTGAGGACATGGCTTAACAGTGATCATGGTGGTAGTGATGGGTTGGTGCTTGGACTTGATGATCTTAGAGGCTTTTTCCAAGTGTAATAACTCTATCATAAGTAGTATTTAAAATATATTAATATTTTAAAGGAGATTAATTCAACTTTAGGGGAATATTTTATAACCCCATCTATCCCTTCAGTGAATCATTTTTTCCCCCTCCCTGAAGATTGCTAAATTCCATTAAAGGAAAAATTAATTGTCCAAGTGATAATTATTTTTTGCCATTAAAACTTACTAGCTTTCCTGTGTTCAGGGAGCAAGAACCTAGTCAGGACTGACAAGTAGAAATTTACATGGTATATGAAAAATTAGATGTGTGAAGAACTTTGTTTTATTTTTTTTCAAATCATGCTTATGTAATTAAGCACCCTCTTGATAGGTTTTGGAGTTCATACACTATTTCTGATAACATAGTTCCTGCTTCCAAATCCCTGTGATCTCCACAGGCTGGTAGCAGAGTTGGTGTGTTATTTTTCTGGGCAGGGAGGAGACAGAAAGCACTCTTGTCTGTGTCTCCCACAGAGCAGTTTTTAGGATCCACAGGGCAGGGCTGGTCTGCCCCTGTGATCTCTCCTGTGGGAGTGTGAAAAGCCCCTCCACAGCCCTGGGAAGAAGATGCTCTTCCTTCCAGCAGCAAACCCCTTTGTGCCTCACTTGCGAACCAGGGCCATCCTGAACTCTGGGGCTCACAGACTTGGAATTGCAATGTGTAACCCTCTAAACACTGGCAGCTAATCCAAAGGCAGCTGCGTGATTCAAGGGATTAGAAAAGAGATTTAAGAGTGACTTGCATAGGCACAGTGCCGTTGTGGAACTTGGTGGAATTCCACAGAAATTAGGGAGATGTTTGAGTTCATAGGTCGAGTTCAGTTCTCCTGTCTTGGTGGGGAAAGCATGAGAAGTCCAATATCAGCCTTTATTCATAGATTTCTGAGACACAACTTCTGAGAATACTTTGCACAAAAATAAGTATGAGTTAGCACCAAATTAAAGTCTTCAGAAAACTGTAAAAGAATGTTTCGTGGAAGTGCCTCAAAATACTCCAGTGATGTTGTTCATCCACTTATAAAAGTACTGGTCATATGAGTCAGTTTTAGACTTCAAATATCTACAGAAAGCTGGCAAGTATTCTGATCTGGGATTTTAGATAAGCTTATCTCTGGGGGGGAGGGAGAGATGTACTAACAAGTTGGAGTCAGGAGGAAAATGGCTTATTCACATCCAGAGGTTTTTGTGTCTTTCTCCTATTCATCTGACTGTCAGTTTGTTAAATGTTAATCTTCTTCTGCAGGATAAAAATCAACGTACTTTCTTCTGGAATATTTGACCTTTTAAACATTCAGAGGTTTTGATTCAGGATATATTCATTATCCCTTATCTTACCAAGATAGATTGAAAATGCAGAAAACTAATTAGCGAATAGATCAATAATGTCAGAATTTCATTCAACTCACATGCATTATAAAATACTGATTTGTCTAAATCACTGTGGCTGATGGGTTTCTGGGAGACACAGAAAGTGGAAAAAGAGGATTGCTGGTGAAAATGAAGAAAAGGACAGATAGAAAATCAACATTTATTTTTGTCTTGTAATTTTATGTTACATTACTTGTGAAAGCTAAAATCTAGGAGGGGTTTAGAATGACATGGTTAGTAATGGAGAAATGAAGTATGAAAAGAGTGAAACATTTTCTGTTCCCTGAAGACATCACATGTTGTGAGATGAAGCCCCTGAGGAATGGATTTTCTTACAATTTCTAAGAGATTAAGGCTTGCAAACCAGGAAAGTGGTGGATGATTCGGAAAAGAAGAGGGCATTTTAGTTTGGTATTGGATTATCATGCTAAGAATCAGCATTCCTACCTGGGTGCTGCTCTGAGTTTCTCTGAGCTGTTGGCCAAGCTGTTCAACCTGCTGTGGTATTCCATCCCTCATGTGGAAAACAGGAAAGAGAATGGATCCCTGCTCTTACTCTCTTCTCTGTGTCTGTTGGTCCCTGTCTGAAGGATTCCTTAAGCTGTGCCTTGCTGTGTACACATTTACTGACTAACCCCGTAGGAAACCAGTCTGAAACTCCTGGATGCCACCATATATAAGTAACGCTGTCCTCTTGGTGATGTTCAGCTTGGAGGATGGTCACCAGCAGTTCCATTCAGCAGCATCTGTGAGGATGCCAAGGCCCCAGGGTATGCAGGGTTAGCTAATTATTCTACAGTAAATAAAACCCAAGTGCTAATTACTGGAATGTACAACTAATAATCAGTGTTTCTGGTTGGAGTGAACAGAAGTGTGTTTATCTGTGGGTGATTTTACTAGTCATGCATGCAGTTTGCAAGTGACAATCTTTTGGTTGTAAATAAAAATAAGAATCTGACAAACTCCATCAGACATTATTTTTAGAATGACAGTGCCCTTTTTTTTGCTTCTGGGCATATCCATGTAACCTTGCTAGCTCCAGTGGAATAATGTGGATACAAGAAGAGGTAGGATGTGGCTACCAAAAGTCTGTCTTCTTTTGTAAGTGTGTTAAGAGTAAAACAAAACCTAGGGTTGTATAAAGATGACTTGTTGGGATCTTCCTTTGAAATCTAGGTGGCTCAGCTGTTAGGCAGAGCTTCCCTCCCTTCTTCTCTCATCCTCATGAAATTAGAGGTTAAAATGCAATTAGGGCCTTCTGGGGCCCAAAACTGAAAACTTGAAGTACAGACATTTGATTGCACAAATTCCCCAAGTCCCACATAAATGCTGACATAGCATCTGATTTACCCCAGTGGGTTCCTGCCCAGAGCAGGGAAATGATTTTTCCTGTGTGTGCTCTCAGCCAGTTTAGCCCCTTTGCTGTTGATCAGTTTTGAGGCAGGGGCACTGGCCTGAGTAGACCTGTTAGTGGGACTTAAGGCTATTCCTGATGTTGAGTAATAAGTAATAATTCTTGTTATTAATTAGAGGTAAAGCAGAAATTTTTTTTCTATGCAGCATTTCTTATAGCAACTTGCTATCTCCCCCTGAGTTCATCAGAAAACTATTTTCCAATACATTTTTGATACATTAAATGACTTCTATCCCTGCAGTTGCTTTGTCTTTAAAATACCTTTGTGACTTAAGTGTCTTTTTCCTGTGGCTGAACTGCATTTCATTGGAAAGAAACTAGTTTGGGAAGTCCTTGCACGTGTTTGGTCTTGGATTTTGCTGTGTCATGAGTGAATTGGCAGCTGCAAACTCTGTCAACCAATTTCCATGTCAGTGAACTAACATAATAATGTGTTTGCAGGGTCAAGCTGTTGCTCAGCTCTGTTCAACCATTCCCAATGTTACTGTTTTTGGAACAGCTTCATCTTTCAAACATGAAGCAATCAAAAACTCGGTAACTCACCTGTTTGACAGAAATGCAGACTATGTTCAAGAAGTAAAAAGGTAATCTTGTATTTTCCTGCGTAAGGTCTGTATAGTATCTGGCAAAATACTATGAAAGGCACCAGGCTGATCATATTTCTGGGAAGAGATTGCATTTGTGAATTTGGGAGCTGTGGTTTATTCCAGGTAGTCCATCTGTCCCCTAAGAACAAGATAGCAAGCACCTCCCTATTTCTTTATAAGCACCATAAGCTTTTTCAGTCCATGTTCCTACTTGGACATCTGTTGTGAGCAAAGTAAATAATGTGAAAATTACTAAAAATCTTAACAGAAGGATGTACTTTGCCTTAATTTGTACCTGCACTTGCTCACTGCCATGCACCAAATAAGATGTTTTCAGTGGATTTGTAAGGTGTCCAGGTTTTGGAGTTCTCTGGTGTGTTTCTATCTGCCTGGGGTTTTATCCTCTGCCAGGGATTGATATCAGAGCACGTGATGTCTGCTTCAGTTCCAGATCCTTAATTTTGTTTGTTTGCACTCAGATTAAAATCATCCTGTTGCCTTTTGAAGCCATCATGTGTGTTTCTGTTTATGTGCTTTCAAATTCTTTGTTTTGCAATTTGTCTAAATGTTTTTAGGTGTTGATGCTGCTCCAGGTGGCAGAACTTCTGTCTGAGCTGTGAGCAACCCAGGCTGGTGTTGCAGGAGAAATCAGGGTGTCCTGCTGTTTCTGAAGCACTCCCAAGGGCTAAAGAGAATGTTTGAAATGATCCATCACAAAGGATGTTCTATATTGAAGGAAAATTTTTCCATATGAGAATTTCCACCCAAAAAAGCTAGGAATTGTTGAGCAGATGACACCTCTACCATTCCCTTAGAGCTCAGAAGAATTGCAGCACATTTCTTCAGCCTTTGATAACCTTTCTCTTGGGGAAACACACGAACCTGAGTGTTTGCTGCCCCTGGAGAATTGGTGTAGTGAGATGAAGACTGAATTCTAGCAATCCCCACCTGACAAACAAGCAAGAGAGAACCCTTGCAAACGTTAACCAGAGCTCAGCACCAACCTTAATCCTGACTCCTGGCAGGGGCAGCACAAGATCTGGTCTGGGTATGTGGTGAGGGGGCAGATACAACAGAAATTGGTGCTTAGAAAATTAATAAATTCCTTTTAGGTTCTGATAACTTTGATTAAATTGGCTCCTTGTGCCTGTCATCGGGGCAGTTCTTTTGGGGACAGTTCCCTCACACCATCCCAACTGTGTGACAGCTGCTGAAATCAAAAGACCTGGTTACCATGGGGTGGAATTCTCCTCCATTACATCTGTTAAAATCCCTTTTGGTGATCTTGCATTTTCACCTTGCAACAGGCCATTGAGGCAGGGAAAAAAGGTAAAACATAAATGCAACAAGCCAGTTGGTGCTTCTTTCCTGATATGGAGTTGTGTAATATTAACACAATTAATAATCCTGATTTCAAGACAGAAGTGGCATCCTGTAGAACGTGCCACTACTCTGGTTTGTTGCTCAGATCTCTGCATGTTCATTTTGCATTGAAAAGACTTTTAATAAAAGTACAGGGGCAATTCTGGGATCACTATTACAACAAATTGTCTTTTAGGAGGGGCAGAGAGAATGGTGTAGTTGTTTGGTGTGATGGATATTAGCTGTATACTATACTATGTTCTGCTAAAGTGTTCCTTTATTAAAAGTCTGTGAGCAGAAATGGGTGGACCTGTGGAGGAGAAGGGACAGTGGTAGGAACCTACTTTATTGCGGGTGACTGGGGTGTTCCAGGGAAAAGCGTTCATAAGGGAGGAAAAAAAACCCACCCAAACCAAACCCCCAAAACTCCAAGCAAATGAACAAACAAAAAAACCCATCAGGGGTGATATGAATGTGAAACTGTTCCTGGGGGATGAGGAATCAGTTCACTCAGGGAAGGCACCGAAAGCTGTTTGCGGTTTTTATTCCTTTGCAGTGAAGGCTCATCCAGAACAGGACTAATTTGTTGCCCCACATGTGGCAGAGGTAGTGGTGGGAAGTTGCCTGATTGTGTTGCTGTTTGTAACCAGTGGGTGTCTGAGCCTCACCTTTCTTTGTGAGGAAACAAAGATGCATTACAAGCCACAAAGCTTTCCCTTTTCTCACTAAATTAGGATATTTGGGTGTTTTGGGGTTTTTTCTTCAGTATCATATTGACATTGCATTCACAAAACTGTTGGAAAGTTATAAATATGCAAACTGTTTATTGAAACAATATAAATATTTTCTGCTTTTGTTAATACAGCCTGAAGATTCTAACTCTTGGTGTCTTCTCTTTGCTTGATTTAACTCCTTGCTGACATCTCATCGATACTGAAATTGAAAACTCTCTAAATAACTTTACAAGTCATTTTGTCTGAGAACTAGGATAAGATCTGATTCTTTATAAATTCAGGAAAATAATATTAGAATGTGTATAAAATGTATAAATATTAGAATGTGCATAAAAATATCCTTTTTCTCTATAATATCCATTGACCAAAATAAATAACATTCTCTGACATTTGCATTCACTCAATGAAGAACTTTATTATCTGTCACCTGGGTTTTGATAATATAATTTTACTGAAAGCTCCCCAAAAGGAGGAACAAGACAGTTTCCCACTTTTCTAACCCTAAGAGGTGTGGTTGGGTGGCCTGACAAACCTGAATTCCACCACTGAATGAGCTGGAAATGTCTTTTGAGGAGGATAAAGTTTGCATGTAGTCAAAGTCTCAGCCTCAGAGTCCTTTCCAAAGCACCTGGAAAACGCTGGTGTTATGTTAACAATCAGCCTGTATCCTGCTGGCTGAGCAGCCCTGTGGATCTTAGTGCAAAGTAAGATTATTTTTCTTGCATTTTAGAATCTCAACAGATGGAGTAGATATTGTCTTGGACTGTCTTTGTGGAGAAAATACTGGGAAAGGCCTCAGTCTTCTCAAACCACTTGGGACTTACATTTTATATGGTGAGTGGAAAAAAGCAGGTACCTATTTCAGAACTAAAGCTTTGCAGTGCTTGAAATCATCCATGTCACTCCTTCCAGAACTGGTGACTGATATGTGGTCATTTCCATTCATGGATTTTAGTGAAGCTGAGCATGGACTAAATTATTGAGAAGCAATAGGTAATACAAAGAAAGTGTTGTCCCTGCCCTTGGGAGATGTGGGAGATTGTCAATGGCATCTCAGAATTCCTATGAACTTGTAGGGCTCAGTCACCATGGCCTCCTTGTTAATTATTCCCAAAGTACAGGGATTTCTACAACCCTTTTTAAACCTGGGCATTTTGTTCTTAAATATGAATCATGGAAATTATTTTGCATATAGTAAATGGTCTGCCTTTAGCGTGTAATAAATGGTGTGTGAATGTACTTATCTTTTACAGGTTCATCTAACATGGTTACTGGGGAGACAAAAAGCTTCTTCAGTTTTGCAAAATCAGTAAGTGTCCCCATGCCACGATTCTTCTCTTTCTTCCAACTTCAGTGTTCTCTGTAGCATTTTCATCTTTATCATTTTCCTTTATCTCTCCTGAGTTCTTGCTTCTGATGTTGTTAAAGAGAGTGTTTTTGTGCCATGTTTTCATCTGACAGACCAGCTAGACAGGAATTGGATCTGTCTGCAGTGCATATTGAAATGGTTAGTTATCAGACAGAGATCTGCTATACAGCTAAGTGTAGACTGCATTATTTATTTGCTTATGGCAGAATATCATATCCATGGATAGGAATAACTGCACTCTGTAGATTCCTCATATCTGAAGGCACTGTCAGGACAGGGCACTGAATTAAAGGAGATACATCTCTTAGGATGGGGCCTGTGTCCAGTCATTTCCATATTTTCTTAAGTTTGTTTCGTACAGAAATGCATTTTTCATTTCTCCATATTCATTTCAAGTGACATCAAAGAGATGGTGATGTGGAATTGGTTTCCTAATTGATGACGCTAAAAAACTCGAAGTTCAAACATTATTTTTTTTCCTACAAAAATCTGCACAGAAATCCTAGAGATGAAAAAAAGGGACAAATACATGAAATAAACTGCTAGCAAGAAATAAGCTAACCAAGAGTGAAAGTGATTCCTTCATACAAGAGAAACAGAGTGAAAAGTCTTCTCTGAAGATCTGTCATATGATCTTTTTGCCAAGAGCTCACTTGCAGCTTCCAGCAACAACTCCTTCCCAGGAGGAATTGGCTTCAAAAGTCTCTGTGTAGTTGAAAACAAGATAAATCAGAGACTGTAGCAATGGAGCTGTTCTTTGCCTCCTATTTTATTATTGGTTGCAGTGGGATGATCTTTATTGTTGTCACACATTCATGATCTAAAACAAGATAATCTTTGCTATGCAGCCTTTTTATTGTTAATATCAGCATTTCCAGATGTATATAATCTGTAGGGTAGGATGGCCCAATTAATGAAATTTCCACTGAAATGTTTTTCAGATGATACTGGTATTTATTGAGTAAAGATGAAGAAATTGAATTAATTTACAAAGCATATAAAATTTGGTATAAAAGTATAACTAGTTTCTTTGTGTAATTATACTACAAAATTAACTCATCAAGTTTGTATGAAAATTATAATTAAAAATGTACCCATGCAAATAAAATTTGCAAGGAAGTGGCATCTCAGTGTCAATGACGCTCTTGGGCTAAATGAGATAAAATCCTTTCATTAGATATTATGAGGTTTGCTCAAGTATAACAAACATGATAATGGGTGTAAACCCATTAACATAATGGGTTAATGTAAAGTAACTGGAAGCTGGAAGTGCCTGGTTCCTTTGGTTCTGAGAGAAGAGGAATAATCAAGAGTTGCCAGGGAATGTTTGGGCAGATTGAGTGTCTGTCTTGAGATAACAAAGGATTATAAAAGTAAGAAATAATGAGGTCCAAACTCATTATTTCTAGACCTACATCCTAAACCCAGATCTCTTCACCATCTTTCTGACACCCTGATCTCAGGCATCACAATTTTGTGTTTTATTTCTGCATGTCACTCAGCTGCGTGGGTTTTTTCCCCTCATCATTAAATCAGATCTTTACTGCTTCTCTTGGCTTTTTCTCCAGGTCTGACTGATGAGTTATCACATCTGCCCAGAAGGTTTTCTTGTGAATTTTCTTGTGAAGAATGTTTTTCTAACCATGCTGTTGTTTATTGGTTTCCAGTGGTGGCAGGTTGAGAAAGTAAATCCTATCAAGCTGTATGAGGAGAACAAAGTCATTGCTGGATTTTCCCTGTTGAATCTACTTTTCAAACAGAATCGAGGTGGCCTCATCAAGGGTGTGATGGACAAACTCTTAAATCTATATAACAGTAAGAAGATCAAGCCTGTGGTTGATTCATTATGGGCTTTGGAAGAGGTAGGAGCAAAATTTCTTTCTTCATTTTGAGAGTTCCGAAAAATACGTACCCATAGATGTAAAATCAAATTTAAATGTTTTTTCTAGTTATTAATGTCTCCAGAGCCCCTGCTATTCAGACACTCCAGAATCCAGAGTTATTCACACATTTCTTTACTAAATGTATCTATTGAAAATACTAATAATAAATGTGTTTTTTTCAATCTTAGAAAATAATTTCTGTTTCCTAGGTGCATGCAGCATGTGACTAACAAGTGCAGAGTGAAATGCATACATTATAATTGAAAACAACTTAGATCTTTTCCTCAGGATAGCTTTTAATACATGAGCTTCAATTTCAGTGCCAATTTTGTGCTCACCAACCTTGGAAGCTTACAGGTTTTCAGGACGTTGTTGAAAGTGTATGAAGGACAATTAAATCATAACTCACTTTTAAAGTAAGCTACAATCGTGGACTGTGGATCTTTTTGTTTCTTTTCTTTTAATTGCTTAGTTCTCCTTAAAGACACATAAAGAAACTAATCTGCTCATAGCCACAACAAATTACAAGGCCCCTGTCCAAAGCACTGCTTCCTAGAGCTTCATATTTAAGATGCTGATAAAGAAACAGAAGTATTTTTGGAGGTGTGAACGGACAATACCATATGAAAAACCCCCATGGTTATATATCACACCAGATTTATATTTGTGGTTTATGTGCTTGTGAAGTTCACTGAGCCTGACACATCACTTAAAATGCATAATCTGTAATAGCTCTGCTGAATGTGGACTGTCTGTATCGTTGTGTTTTGCTGTTCAGAAGGTGCTGCAACAAAATTCTGTCAGATTTAGGGTTTCGATGTAGGATATTTTTTAATTTAATTATTACATAAGCTAATGAAGTAGTTTAAAAATTTAAGTGGCACAAGTTAGACAGGCATTCTGCACTTTCTGTGCTCGTGTGAAATATGTACTTTTCATGTACTGGTGAGTAAAAAAAGGGTAATTCAAATAGTAACAATAGCTTTAAAAATTCTTGATTGAGGACATAACGTGAAAAATGAGGCATGGCAGGCTGATCTGAATAGTCAACATGATGGGAATTTGTTGGGAGACTTATGTTTGATAACATTTCATTTAACATTTGGCAGTAGCATGCACCACCCCTACCAGTAGGTTGTGAAATGTGTAAATACATCTGTTGTAAAGCACAGTCTAGAAAACTCCAGCTCATTTGTCACTCCCATGAGCTGTCTGGTAATTCACAAAGGAGGTGTCTGGCTGGTGTCTTCAGGGATACAGGAGTGCAAGAGCTGCTAATTCAATTGCAAAGTGTTGCTGAAATATTACTCATTCAGGGCATTATCATCTGGGGGATATTTTTACAGGTATAAAAATAACTTGGGGCTGACTCTGAATATGATACACAGAAAATGTGTCATAGCTGAGGACTAAATGGAACTAGACTGAAGAAAGCTTGGTGTGTGTTTTTGTTCCATTTTGGGAGGCTTTTATATTTAACATCATAGCTCTAACATCTCCCCCCTTCAGAGTTTGGCATTTGATTGATTTTCACTAAACCAATATATGACCAGTTTTTACCATTGAGGTCTCCTGAGGAAACTTCTTGACCCAAAAGAGCATAGAAAATAAATGTTTAGCTAGAGAGTGGCAGAAAGGTGTATTGCCTACATGGCATTTGAAAATGAAGCATTGAATAACTTTCTGTGGAAGAATATTACCCCCTCCAGAGGCTCCTGGGAGAATCCATTTGTCTTATGTCTGGAAATTCTGCCATAGAGATGATTCCAGTAAGAGACATTGAAAATGAAAATATTTCAGGGAAATTTCTCAGAGGAACCTTGACTGTGGGACACCTTTCCAAGGGCTTTATGTTAAACACCTGAATATATTATCACATACATAACAGTTTTGATCTCTGTGTGAAAGGCACATCCCCAACATATCCCTCCAGCTGGCTTTATGCATTCGGCACCTGCATTTGTTTTCATGTATTCCATTGTGCAAATTACTTCACAAATCAATGCAGACTCTCCAAAGCCAACATGGGAGACACCTGGTTTTCTTTCAAAGCTCTAATACAGTACAAGTGCTGATCTCTTCAGTCCTGTATCAGAGCTGAAAAGCATCTTTGATCTTGGGAGTCAATGAGTTATACCTGTGCTGGTCTTCCCCCTTGCTGCTCAAGGCTGGTTGCTACAGGACTGATAACCCCATGCATGAGAACCCCAAAATTGAGGGCTTTATGTTCTAGTGCTTGTGAGAACAGCCAGAGAAAGGCTTTGTGTCTGTTTTAGTAGGTCTCCATGAACTGTGTAATAGAAATATTTCATTGAGCCTGGTGTGGTTCCTTGAACAGCATTTGTTTCTTAATACTTTCTGCAGGAGCACACAGTTTGAATTTAAAAGAATATACTGATTAAAGAACATTGTAATTGCAGTGAGATTTTCCATTTTAAAGCGTTTCAAGTGGCAGTAACACAGGATTTAGAGAAAGTTATTAGATTCCCATTTGTCTATCATGTGTTATGTGATGTCTTGTTGACTGTCAAATAATATTATAGATAGCAGTGTTCAGAAATTATTAGATGGACTTAACTTGATTCCTGTTGAACCGTGAAGCTTTGCCTGTGTGTCCATGAGATCAGTCTAATCGGGATATAATCCCTTCTAGTGTCCTGATTTCTCTGTTTTAGGGCTGCATCCAAAGGCCATGGAGGACTCCCTTTTCACTGGCCTTTGTTTTAGAATAAGGATTGCCCTGCATCTGCAGTACAGGCTGCTTAAATGAATATACCAATTGACTGAAGAGAGAAACTGAGAAGTGACTCAGTTTTCTTCAGAGCATAAGTGTATTTCTTCAGATTTTTACTGACTCAGGGGAGGGCAGGCTCCAGACTCTTGTCTGCTGCTGTGGAACAAAAGTATTTGTATTGCTGTGTGAGCTGTTGGTGTTGGTTTGGGAAGAGTAATTTTAATCAGAAATTTACATCCATAAATCCTAGTAAAGTCAAGTCTTTTCTCAAGTAGGCAATTAGAACAATTTTATTGTGTAAAGTAAGAAGGATTTAACTAAAAGAGACAGTAACAAAAACCATAGATACTTTAAAATGGAAATCCAACTTGGGAATTATTCATCATGAGATGAGTGAAGTCATACAATAAATTAGCTACTGGTGAGATGTCTTGCTGTTTTGCAACTATTTGTTTATGCATTCAAGTGTTGAAAAGATGAGATGATTTGTACATGGTGCATGCTTAAAATGCTGTTCCGTAGTAGAAAGCTGGTTGTCTGGTAAGATTGCATTTCATTACAAATAGTACAGTTTAAAACAGAGTTAGTATTCAGTGAATACTTGTTGAGCTTTGTGGTTTTTTTCTTTGTTAGTGACTACTTATCTGATCCTTAATTTGCAGTTCTTTACTTCATTCTGATTCATTTGTAGCACATTTATACATTAGCATTCTCCTGAGAGTCTGTATGTCTTTGGCTTTACACAGGAGGCAATTCTAGATTAGTAAAGAGGATGAAAACTGAAGGTTCTCAAAAAATCTAGTGTGCTGAATAAAAAAGCCCTTTTCTGTTAAAATTCTGTGGATTTTTACCTCTGTATAGTTGAAAAAGAAAACGCATACTCAAGGTAGAACAGGTTATTGACGCACAAGTTACCTGAACCTTCTGTGGTGTTTTACAGCAGTTAAAGGTAACACCGAGTGTAAAACAAACCTCAAAAATTCTTGCACAGAAACTGCCAGTCATGGTCTATGTTATGAAAATATCTGAGGCACCTTTCCCACGCCTTAGACTGCCCGTTTCAAAAAGGACTCTTGGTGTGTCAGAAAGTTTTCAGACTTGGACCTTTTGATCCATGTAGGTGACCAGTGAGATTATGGAGAAACATCCTGACTACAGGTCAGTGTTTTGTACCAAAGGATTCATTGCATTCTTGTCTCTCAAATTATTTAAAGGAGTGCAGTTACATAGTAATAATGCTATCAAAGACTTGTACGGCCTTAGGGCCAGAAAGACTGATGAAGATACTGAAGCCTATTGAATAGAGTTGTTACGGACTCTTAAAAAATAAGAGGATAATCTGATAACATCGCAAAAACTGACTGGCACCTTATTGTAGGCACTGAACACCACTCTGAGTTGATGTTTTGTAGTGATAATGCAATAATGTCTTTAGAAACACCTCACTTAGTGCACAATAATGCAACATTTGCAGCCCAGATCCAGGAGTACACCATGGCACTCAGATGGGATTGAAATCACTGGAGTCAAGACATTGATTACTCTTGCAGATGTCGATATGAGTATCAGAGAACTCCAAAGACCTTGCACAGTGGTCAGTGCAGAGGCTACAGAAATGGAGAGAGCCCTGCACTGTAATTTAGTTTGTAATAATCACTACACTATCAGTGGCTGAATAATTGAGAGATGCCTCAGGTCTAGATGAAAATACAGTTCTTACATAAGTGAGATTCCCTGCTCTTGAATCCAGAGCTTTTCTCTGTAGTAAATTGCTAAGGAAACCCAAGCTGTGTTTAAGAACCTAAAGCTAAAGGAATGCAGTGCAACTAATCACATTATAGTGACTTTATGGAATACCTGCTGATACAAAAATGCCCTTTAACATTTTCTCCTGTGTTGCTGTTCTCACATACCTTGTGCTCTCTGTGTTAGCTACCAGTGTTATCAGCATGCAAAGCAAAAGAGTACAAACCTTACATTAAGATCTCAGCTTTACTGAATTGCAATGCAGTGATGAGAACTGGATGAAGGAACACTTTCCATGCAGAATTTATGGCATGTTTGGGGAAGGGCAAGGCAATCACAATGTGTCTGCTTATTTAGCACTGCTGGGCAGCTTCAAATGAGGCAGGTACTGTAAACCTGTGTTTTTCCACTGAACTCATCCTGTCATATAAATTGCCATTTCATTGCAGGCTTTTAGGCATCAACAGTATCAGTATTTGAGGCAGGGGGATGGGAAATCTCAAACCCACGATAGCAGAATAATAACAGTGAGCCCCCTAAAGCAGAGACTTTAATTTCATCAAAAGCTATTTATGCCTTTTTCTGATCTTGGCTTCAGGGTAAAAAGCCTGCCATGTATCACCATAGTGAGACAGAGAGAAAATTGACCCATTAGTTACTTTTAACGTAGAAAGAGGGCAATCTAATAATATCAGATCAGGCTGGTACCTTGTTAGGAATACTAAATGCCATATTTGGTCTATTTTTATTTTTAAAGTTATAATACGATAGCATGTGAAGATTTTTTGTGTTTTCTGCTTGATGAAAACATTCTCCAGCAGAACAAACTGTGCCTTTTTTTAAGTCAAGGACTTCTATAGCATTTAGAACCTGTATTTGTTCTTCAGGGTATGCAGAATAAGACAGCACCAACATAAAAGTGGAAGTACATTTATAATGAAAATAATCACCCACCCTGAACTACAGAAAAGATTATTTTTTTCATAAGTATGGAATAGTATATAGTATCAGGAGAGGGAACTGTAACTCACGAGATTGCTCCTCCAGCATTACAGAGCAGACTGTGCTTGTTTTGATGCTGTGGTTATTTCCATGACAGAACAAATTCGTTTGCAGTTCTCCATGAACAGCTTTCCTGATGTACAGGGATTAACTCTGCAATACAGTGTCCTCTGATACTGCCTTGTAACTCTCTTTGTTCTTTCTGTGTGTGGATTGTGTTCCCTCTGCATGTATGAAATAAATACCTGTAGTTAAAGTAAATGTAACTGGTTTTATCTGTACATCACTTTTGTTTCTTTGTATACAAACAGGTCTAACACAGGTTTGATACAAGCTGCATGCAGATATCAAAGCATGCAAAAATACAAGGAACTGTGTCTTACTGATGCAACAGGTGTGAAAGCAGAGATGTGTGGAAAGCAGGCTGAGAAGTGAAACCTGAATAAATCAGGGCAGCTTGCTTGTGTGTTCACAGTCAAATTATACACAGAGGCCAAAATATCTTTCGAATCTGGGAACCATAGAATCATGGAATGGTTTGTGTGACCTTAAGAGCATCCCATTCCACCCCTTGCCATGGGCAGGGACACCTCCCACCAGCCCAGGGTGCTCCAAGCCCTGTCCAACCTGGCCTTGGACACTTCCCGGGATGGGGCAGCCACAGCTTCTCTGGGCAACTGTGCCAGGGCCTTCCCACCCTCACAGGGAGAAATTTCTTCCCAATATCCCATCTAACCCTGCCCATGGTCAGTGAAAAGCCACTCGCCTTTGCCCTGTCACTCCATGCCCTTGACCAAAGTCCCTCTCCATCCTTCTTGCAGCTGTCAAAGCCTTCTCTTCTCTAGATTGAGTAAAGGAAAAACTATTCCACTTGAATTTTGCCTCAGTGGCATTGAATGTAATGAACACAAGTTCTAAATGGATGAAAACTGAGCCATGAATAAGATGATTTTTAATTGACTCAACATAGAATTTTTTCCAAGATCCATAGCTGAAGTAAATAGGAATTAAAAGTCAAAATAATTTTGGTTTTATATGCTTAGATGAATAAAACATACCTTGAAGATACTGGAGGTTAATTAGTTATTTTTCCCTCTAAAAAATTGTGTGTACCCAAATATGGGGTCCTCATTGCTCTTACATAAATTACTACATTCCTGCAAAGTGCCTCTATAATTTCATTTGCATTTCCTCCCTATTTAATGCTGTTTAACTTCACGTTACTTCATAATTCACTGTACCCTCCACCACTTTCAGGAAGTGATGACATTAACCCAGTGCCCTTTTTGGACTCACACACTGTTGATGGCAAAGTAACATGATTATGATTTTATTAAAAGCCTGAGAAAGAAGCAAGCCCAGACTTCTGTGTAGGCACTGTGGCTCCAGAATCTGTGGCTCAGATACGTGGCATTAGTTGTGAGTGCCAAAAACTCAGGTTGGGTAAAAGAGCTGGTTTAGGAAACTTAGACTTCACTTGTTAAGTACATAAGCAGAAGTCAATTCTTTTCAATTGCTATAAATTATTCATAAACATTGTGTAAAATTCAAGCTACATGAATGGAACTTAATTAAACTAGTGATTTATTCCAGCTCTGTGCTTACTTTTACTTTTTTTTACACCTTCTGAAATTCAGTTTCTTTTGTCTAGCCTGCTTAGTTGAATACCTGTCTTGAATCAATTTTCCCATCTAGAGTCTTCAGAATGTTCCTTTATGTATGGTGAGAATAGTTGAGCTATAATACCCATTTAGGAGATAAATAACAAAAGAGATGGTGGATATCATCACTTACATGATGCCATGCAACGTGGTAGTGTAAAGATCATGGAGCAGCATGAAAATCTCTAATTTCCAATTCCGGTCTCTCACAGCCAAGGCTCCAGGCTGTGTATCAGCATCTCAGAGCCTTTGTGATCCAGAGCTCTGGGCTCAGAGTGGTGTGTGTTCTACCAGAGGTCACCAAGCTGTTTTGTTTCAGGGGAATGGGATTTTCATTTTTTGGAATGAAGTGGCAAACATGGAAAAGTATTTTGACTGTATTTCTGATGAACATTGATCCTGTGTTCAGATGTTGCTGTTACAAAGGTTAGAAGCTGACCAGTGGGAGCCTAAACCTCTCAATTAACATAAGTACAGCCTGCAGCTACAGCACTTTTCTCATCTACTTAGTGAGCACTCTGCTAAGAATTAATTAGTTATGGAGACACACAGGCAGAAAACACATTCTCGAAGGCATGAGACACTGGAGGTTGAAAGTGCAGTGGTGAGTCATGAGAGGTGTTTCTGGGTCAGGACAGGCCGTCTTTTCTGCCTGCCCCTCTGTGCCAAAGAGATAACAGTTTAGGAACTGCATGCCAAAGGGAAATAACACATAGGCTTAGTTCCTAATGGATAATGTGAGGGCAGTGGGAAACGGGCAGGAAAATAATATGGGAGGCATTGATAGGTTCCTCTCAAGCAAAAGTGTGTACTAGGAAAGATAAACTAGTCACATGGTTCCAGTTAATTAAATTAGCAACAGCAGATTGTATATGGGGAAAACTGCTTTGCCATTTATTAGAAAAATAGGGACAAAGCTGTTATGTTGAGCAAGCTGCTGATAAATTATTGTGAAAAGCAGTGTTTTACAGGGGTAGTCTGCTTTCTGAAATGTATTAGCTGCCTTCTAATAATAAATTGGCACCCATTCCTTATGTATTGAAATGGTATGGGGATACTGTTCCCCTGCAAGGACACAGAGACCTGGTTAGGGGAAGCTTTAGTGTTGGCATCCGTGGCATCTTTGAAATCACCAACGTGTGTGCATAACTCCAGAAGTAGAGTATGTTTCTTCTTTGATTATCACGAATAATAGCTCTAGCACAGTTGTTTCCCACTTCAGTTTTACTGTCTGTGTTGTGGAATGTAAGGTCTTCTCAAGAGTCAGGAAGATGGGGGTTTTGTGGAGTTATTTCCCTGTTCAAAAGCAATTTCTACACTCTTCATGAAGTATTAGAGAACAAAAGCTACTTGCTTTTGTACCCTTGACCCAAACATGCTTCAACCCATTCCTTTTCATTTTTACCTGATAACACAAGGAAACATCCACCTGTCTCCTCCCAGTCTTGCCAGTGAATTAAATATATGCCAGTGCTTTGCATCCACCAGCAGAAATATTTTTAAATGAATTCTAGCAGAAAGTTTACTATGTCTCCTGTTCATAGAGTTGGTAGTACCACTAATTGGCAAGGAATTCTTAAGATTTAGAACAGCTGCTGTTTTCTGTCACTCAGAAATAATTATTGGAGCCTGTGAATGAAACTCACTAGAAAAATAAAGGGAGAATATTGGAAACTAAGTTTTCAAAGGCACATTTAGATGCTGTTTCATTCTTGTGCTGTGCATTGTTTGAGCCGCAGAGCCTGTGAATAGAAACAAGGATTTCCCTGTCAAAAAATTCCACTCACACCTCTGTGTTAATTAGTTGACTGGTTTGGGTAAAAAGCCCTTGGTCAGTGAAGCTGAGCTGGCAGGGACTGCTAATGGGAAAAATTCAGCTTTTCTCTCAGGGGAGCATGAAGGAGAAGTCTGAGGTTTGTGTTAACAGTTCCTCGTGATTGTTTGCTTTCTCTACCGAACTATTTTTAGTCTTAATTCAAATTAAAGAAAGACTATAATGCAAATAATTTGGGTTCCTCATGCCTTTTAAACCTTCCCATTTTCAGACTGGGAAGAGATCCCTGATAATTTTGGATGAGGTTCTGGCCCCTTGATTTACTAAAAAAAAAAAGATTAGTTATTTGGTTTGCTTTGCTGGCTGTAATCTGAGAGTCTATTGCTTCATTAATCAATGAATGGCTGGAAAACCACTTAGGAAGTCACTGAAAAGAATCAAAAGGTAGTGGGAGTTAAGAATAACGAAAGTATTTCTATATATTTAAATTTGATGGGTCCATTTTGTTTAGATGGTGCTACATTGGTGGTATCACCCCTGTGGCCTTCTCTGCCTGACAGTGAGCAGAAACGATAATAGAGCAGAAGGAATGAGATGCTTTCAGGGGCTGCTGTATTACTGGGGGTGGTCAGAAACATGAGTAGATGCTGCTGTGCCTTGTGCATTTATGCTTTAAATCCCAACTCACATTTTTCTGCTTGAGGAATTTTGGGTGCTTGGCCTATAAAGAGAAAAGGTGGCCCATAAAGAGAAAAAGTCGACATAAGCTTTTAGTAGAGGGATGTTCAGTTGTTAGTAGATACTGAACTCTGGTAAATTAAATGACATTAAATGGGCATTTTTGGTTTTAGAAATGCCTTTCTAAGAGGAACATTCTATCTTAAACCATCTATGAGGTCTTGTATCTGTAATAAGATGGATCTGCTTATTGGTGTATCTATGTACAAACAGCCAAAGAAAAAGTAAATTATTACTTT
This sequence comes from Sakesphorus luctuosus, assembly GCA_013396695.1. Taxonomy (NCBI): domain Eukaryota; kingdom Metazoa; phylum Chordata; class Aves; order Passeriformes; family Thamnophilidae; genus Sakesphorus; species Sakesphorus luctuosus. The sequence continues at coordinate 362,918 of VWZD01004057.1, forward strand.
CGTCAATAAACCCCAGTTTGTCTCTCAGCAACTAATCATGTTGATGACTAGTTTTGGCAAACTGGTAGAAATTTTGGAAATCTCTTGAGCAGTAGCACAAAACTAATCTCCTGTGTTGTTTTCATTTATTTTTTTCTTTTGTACTATTAGTCTAATTAGGTGACTAGATTGCCTCTGTTGTAAAGAAGACACAAGTTTAGTGTTCTATTTCATACAACTTTGCTGAGATCCATAAAAAGCACTTTACTGTCTGATCTTCAAGATTTGTAGATGACAATTCTGTAATTTTCTGTAGCTATACCTGTACATATTAACCAGATGATCCATTGCTGATATAGATGATATTTAGGAAAGTATTGAATATTCAACTTCATGAGTCAATATATCCCAGTGTTTGGGTCCTGCCTTTCACACCTTGAGATTCATTACTGCATCATCACAACATGGACTGATTCTCTACTCTCTGGAGAGCAGGAGGATGAATGTCCCACTCAGGGGAATGTGGCATCTTCCAGGCTGTGCTTGGAGCCCACTCCTGGGCTTCCCCAAGAGACTTGTGCATTTTCCCCAAGGGCTGTGGAACTTGGCCATGGGCACTCACTGGGTAGTTGTAGCAGCACATGGAATGTACAGCTCTGCTCTGGTTCCATCGGATCACCAGGTTGTTCTGGTTTGGAACTGGTTTCCTCCAATTATCCAAAATTCCCTGTCATGTGATTTTTAAAGTCTTAAGATATTATAGCATTTTCTAACATTAATTCCCACTGGGATGAACTTCTCCTTTTCTAAGTACAGTGGGGAACTCTAGTTGGAAGAAAGTTTATTTTTCTAGTTTACATAATTTTACCCTGAACAAAATGCCATGATTTTATCAAAATAACACTTTATTTTAGTGCATAACAGTCATTAATCAAGATAATTGGTCTCACCTAATGAAAATGGTTCACTCATATATTCTTTTCAATCATTTTAAACACAGGTGAGTTTTTAAAAGTGAAATTACTCTTGGACATAAGGATATCTCTTAGCATATTATAATCCAAATGTAATGTGATAATTGAGATTTTTGTGTGGTATTGCAGTTTGGTAATGATATTATTGCTCAGTAAAGATAATGATATAGATTAACATGGAGGCAGCAAAGCAGATACATTGTTTATACTATGAGGTTATAATACGTTTATTAAACTGCTGGGAATGATTGAACACATGGGAATTTTGTGGGGAAATCTTTGGTATGATGACTGACTTTGAGAAAACAATACGAAAAGGAACTGATGTAATTCAAGAGTTTTGCAGGAGCAACTGATTTCCCAGAGTTTTGATTGTGCCAAAGATGGTAGTTTGAGTATCAAAGCTCCAGCTTTGAAGGTGGTATTTGCACACATCTGAAAATGTAGGCTGTGTCTATGAGGAATAAAACCTCACCCATCACAGACAGCTCCAAATCTTTGTTTTAATGCATTTAGTTGGTAAAATAAAGGTTGTGTAAAAGTGAATTCATGACCACCACCAAAGAGAAGAACCTGAGGTTTTTTTCTGTTTCATGCTGTGGTTACATCCAGGGTAGAATATCTTAAGGCTATTAAACTTTCCTAAGAAGGGCATAACTTTTTAACTCTTTAGGAGAAGTAACACAATCCTCTGTATTTCCCTTCAGTCTAAAGGAAACATCCAGCATAATTCCAAGTTAAACCTACCTTGGCCTAGAGGTAGAAAAATGTGTTATTGAATTTCTTGCCTGTTCTCCTGCATTTCTGTAGCTCGTGTACCTGCCACGGGCGTTTTTGGTGTCTCTATACGTACAAGTTTAATTGAATTAGATTAGAAACTGCCTTGGCTGCATCAGGGATATTCTATCACACAGACACTTGTGCTTTGCCTCCCTGGTACCAATTACACCGTGGGTTGATTTGGGTCGATAAAATGTAATGCAGAGCTGAATGAGTGCTCACACATGAGCATTAAACTTGCTGTAAACTAAATCAATTTTATAGCAATCACACTGGAACAATGCTAACGTGAAGTTAAGATCTTTAATATAGGCTTAGAATGAGACATTTTTTAACAGTGCCAGGAGAAATATTAAGTAATAAAGCAAATAGGGCTGCAATATATATTGTAAAACTGTCAACTAGTGAACAAGATAAATTCAAATACCTTTCATCTTGCCTAGATGAGTGATTTCAATCTTGCTGTAAAGTGATGTAGCTTAAGCTGAAGATAAGCATGAATCATCCTGTCTGACATCATAACTGTATAAGACTTTAATATGTCAGTGGGTTTTGGTTTTGTTAAAATACAATTTTAATGAAGTTACAGAGTAGCACCCAACAGTAAGATCTACCTTAGAGAGCTTTTTGAATAATCAAAAAATACCATGATGACTTATTCATAATTAGATTTGCAATCCTCATAGTACTACCTGCTGAAACAAAAAAAAATCACACAAGAAATCAAAGTATTTTCTCATTTGTATCTCTAGAGACCTGTGATATTAAGGGGGTCGAGGAGGGGGAGAGTTTAATGGCACTTACAAGGATTCAAGCAGACTGATGTGAAAGAGAACAGATAAGATGTATTTATGGGTTGGCCCAGTTTTCTCAAAACGTTTTTCAAAGAGATCACAGGATGACATTGCTGAGGGAAGAGTTTAAAAACCAATGTCATGGACTTTGATAGTCAATAACAATGTATGATGTCTTTTTTTTTTTTAATTGCATAGTGATGAATGTAGTAAATATCTTTTCCTGCTGTAATTTGTTATAACAGATTGTGATGGAATACAGGAATGCAGCAAACTGAACATTATATGTGAGTTCAGTTCAGGCAGGAGATTGCCGCAGTATAGCCAAACACAGGGAGCCTGTTGCTTTTGCCTGAGATTCCCAAAAGTCCTTTGCAGCTCAGGGAATTTTCCCCAATGTAAGAACTGCTACTGTAGACCAAACCAGCCTCACCAGAGGGGAATCTGAACCACTTACACTTCGGAATGCCCCGAGCTTCAGGGGTGTCTGGGGCATCCCTGTGTGCACAGTTGGCTGCAGCTTTACTGTAACATGCATTAATGCTCAGAATGGAGAAGGTGCCATAAAGGTGACCAGCTCCTCCGCTCAAGGCTTTGATGTGCTTAAAGCCACCTTCCTAGTGGAAATTGGGAACATGTTATTGCAATTTCTGCCATCAATCCAAAGGACTCAGTCAGCAGCAGGGAGTCAGTGCCTCACAGGCATAAATGAGGAGTTCTGCCTTTATTGCTGCTCTTCAAGAAATTCCAGCGTAGGATCCTTAAAGCTTCATCCTAATTCACAAGATGTGTCTCTTCTGCTCAATTGTCTTCCAGGGAATTCGTCACCAAAGCTCTACCTCTCAGAAAGAACCCTTGGCTTTGAAATTAATAAGATAATTGTCTTCCTTATTAATGCGGGAATAATTACTTTTTCTTCAAGCTTCTCTTAATAATAAGTGATACTGAGAAAAGCTGTGCCAGTTTAAATCAAAACTAGTCTGTTCTCACTCTGTGCAGGTTCTGAGATAATGCACATAGTTTTACAGAGATGTCCATTCTGTGGCACTTCTCTGCAACCAAAATGCCAGTCTTTAACAGAGTGCTGAATACCCCTGAGTTGTCTTAACTTGATGGAATTCTCTGTGTTGATGGATCATATTTCAAGTTCCTTTTTATCATGTAAAAAAGCTCCCATCTGACTGGTAATCTAGACACTGCTGTTTAGTTCTTCTAAATATTTAATTTGATGTTGATTCTGCCTTTTTTCTGCTTCATCCCTGATGACTCTGTATGCAAAGACTGGCAAGACTTGGCTCAGTTATTCTGAAATTGCAAGGCTTTAACTCTCTTTTTCTTCGAGTTTTACTGAGACAAAACAAATACTCATTGACGTCAGCAGGAGCTTATAGGCACAAGGAAAGAGTGAAAACAGCACAGCTCTGCAGCTGTAGCTCTCCATCTAGAAGATGTATCACTTAATAGGTATCTTCAGCAGCCCAGGGAGGACTCAGAGTTTGCCTGTAGCGTCAGTTTTTATTCCTTTGACATTTCCCTCATCTTGGGTCTGGTTTTAGACTTGCTGCCATGGCAACATGCAGAGGGGCTAAAAGGTATTCCAGAGAAAAGGTCTGTCCTCGCTGACAGGCAGCAGAAGGGAAGGGAGGCCAGAGCTGCTGTTTGCAGCTGTGAACAGCAATGGAGGGATGAAAGGGGTTTAAAAAGTACTTTCTGTTTCAGCATTTTCATGCAGAGCACCAGTGCAAAAGTTCAGTGTGACAGGGCACAAAGAGTTGAGCTGGATGAAATAATTTTTGCTTTCAGATGGGCACAGGCAGCGTGACATGACATGATGTGTTTGTTTCAAAGCAAGAAAACAGACTTTATGATCCAAGTTATTTCCCTGCTTCTCTAGGAAAAATACTCCGATCAGCTCAAATCATTGCTAGTGATACTAACGTTTTACATTTTGATCATATCCATGTTTTCCCCATGCACTTTTTTCCCCCAGTAGGCGTTTATGAAAATTAGGCCCCAGATACCCTGAGTTTGATGTGTCTTCTTGCATATGCTCAGTGCTCGATTCCTGCATCTTAAGAGCTGGCTGCATTCACCAGGGGCAGGAATAGAGCCTGTTTAAAATCCTGTAAATATTATGCTGCTTTTCCATCTGTCATGCAACCTGCTGCACACCCTCAGCATCCAGGAGAACAGAGAGTTTGAGAGGTCTCTTCAGAAATAATGGTGTAGGTAAGAGAGGAGAATCCAGGCCGGTGGCAGGTGTGGGTTTCCAGTCTCCCATGTACCCAACTCCCTTCAAACAGCTAATTGGAGGATTTTGTCATAGCAGATAAGTCAGTTAAATACTAGAAGCACTTTTCTGCCAGCTATTCTGCTACACAGTGCAAGGGAAATATCCCTATCATGAATGCAGCTCATTCCCATGGAAGTGTGTTGTGCTGAAGACAGGTTATTCCATTGCTCCCAAGGGAAATGATGCCTCCCAGCAAAGGATGGTTTTGTCTAAATAACTGTGTCTGGTACAATAGTTGTCAGTAATCACACAGGCAAACAGTTTTGCTACCAAAGCTTGTACAGAAGACAGCCTGAAAGAGAGGGAAGTATTGCAAACACATTTAAAAAAAATTAGAAAGCTTTAAAAAAAGTCAGCATGTTTCCCAATGAACTACTACTCCACGACTTCATATTGCATAAACATGAGAAACTTTTCAAGATTATCAAGGAGGAGATGTGCCAGCAAAACAAGGGGACTACATTTTGGCAGATGTTACTTGTGAGAGTGGAAGGACACAGTGACCAGTGCAGAGGTGCCAGTGCCTGCTGGCTGTGTGTGTGCCCAGAGCCCGTGTCCTGTGCCTTTGTTTAGCCCAAACCCACCTTAATAGGGCTGTGGCAAATGTGGCTGAAAAGGAAGGTTTATTTCTGCTCGGTGCTTCCCATGCCCCAACACCCTGGTGGAGGCTGCAGGGAGTGGGGTACCAGGTCACATCCCCCAGAGCTGCCAGCAAGCTGAGAAACTGTTATCCTTGGTTTCTTGAGTTTCTTCCCTTCCACAGACCAAATCTAAACAGATGTAATCCAAAGGATTTTTCCTACATGATTTTCCTTTGTATGTAGTGCAGTGTTAGTTTTAAAAGCCAAGGACATGAAAGAAAAACTCTTCTCCTGGTGGGAGAAGAGCATCTGCAATTAGAATGCAGCTCACAATCCATATTCAAGACAGCAGAGCTTTGTAATAGATCACAGCAGTGAGCCTGATAGCAAAAATTATTTTGCCATATAACACTAATGAAAGTCATAGTACTAAAGCTTTGCTTATGTGGTATCTCAGCTAGAATTGACTGCAGTGTGCATCTTTTTTCTTCATTACTGCATAGAAATGATGCTTAAATAATGATTCCTGATATTAGTGTTTGTAATTCTAATGGAGAGAGCTCTGGGCTCATTGAAATCATGTCTGTTATGAACAGCAGCAGAACAGAACCAGCCCTAGAATGAAAAATGGGCATGTTTTTAATTCAGATTATTCCTTCATAAATCTGAAGGAGATTTGGATCATTACCTGTGGCACTTGGGTTGCCAAAGTAACCTTGACTAGCCAGCTGATGTGTGCACACTGCATGACACTGTCACCATGGAGATCCTGTCCATGTGATTTCGCAGGCACGATGCAGTTACAGGCTTCTCAGAGAGGAATTAATTGTTGGTGAGGAATGTTCTTGCAGACAGCTCTGCTCTGCCAGACAGAGCCTCCGTGGAAGACAAGCAGATGCTAAACTTTTCCTAATTGTTTTAGCTGCACTTAGAGGACCAGGACAAGGGTAACAGGAGGAAGGTTTCTTGGCTTCCATGAGAAAAATACTGAATTTTTCTGATGGAAAGTTCATGCTCAGCCTAGGTAGGAGGAGTGATCAGAAACTGCTGACCTGTGCGAAAACCATGTCTGAAGGATAATATTCATTTTACAGAACATGTTTGAGTGATTGAAGGCTGTCGAACACTACTGGTATTCCCTTATCCACTCAGGCTTTTATCCCTTCCCAATACTTGCTCTTATTCATTCACACACAACCTAATGATGTCAGAGAAGTTACACCAGTGGAACAGGGACCAAAATCTGTTTGTATTCACAAAATATTCCAAATTCTTCTCAAAAAGTAACTGTCATGTCCTGTTTTCGTTTCTAACATCTGTTGAACCTCACGGACTACGAAGTAGATTTTGGATCTGTTTTGCATGATACCAAACCAAACACCAGGCTGAGTGTTAGAAAGGTCCCATGAGATAATTTCATAATTATTTTCCAACCTATTTCTCAACCCATGCTTTTAATTTTAATTTCTAGCACATGCCTGTGTATTTAGACAATTATCTAACCCTATAGCAAACTCTTTCCCAGTTGCTGTATTTCTTGTGTCTGGCCTCTGTATTATGCTATTTCTTTATCTGCTGAAATTTTTTTGACAACAGAGCACAAACAAACCAACCTTTTGGGAAGAGACTTGATTCTGTTTCTGATGGCTAAGCAGGCTAATGAGTGCTCCTCCTTTCTCCTCATATTATTTGGAGAACAGAAGCCAGCCAGCCTTCAAGATAAAACTATTTTGCTGTTGCAAAAACCTTTGTTCCACGTCTTTTGCGTATTTATGAACTGGGCCAGGCAACAGCAGATGGTTAAGAGGTGCTGTTACTATTTCTGGGTGCTGCAGCTGTGGTGAGCAGACTGGACTAGGATCAGGTGGGGGTTCTGTAGACATGACATGCACCCCCCTAAGGAGACACAGTCCAGGCTTCAAAAACTGTCCAAGAGCATCACCTGGTACGACCCAGTAAGTGCAGGTTTTGAGATACATGGTGACATTGCCATTTGAGGAATGGCTGTAAAGAATCACTGAAGCACCAGCTTTGGAGATGTCTTTGTTGGACACTCTTTTCTGTCAGGGAAAAAAAAAACACCAAAAAAAATCCCCCCAAAACCCAAAAAATCACACCACAAAAAAAGTCATGTGGGCCCTTAAAATAATACTGGACAAAAGTGCTGATAGGAGGTGATGACAGCAGAGGAGACTCGGGTTGATGGCCAGATGCAGAGAGTGAATGTTGCTACTTATGTCTTTGCTTTTAGCTTAAAGAATCAGCTGAGGGATTAAAGAGGGGAGGGATGTAGCTGGGAAGGAAACCTTTAGGGTAATGTGTGCAGCACAGGCTGCAGTGAATGAGGGGATTATTTCATGGCTAGAGAGGGAGAGTCTTGGAATACTGAAAGGCTTGGACATTTTCAGTGTGTAAGCAGAGGACAAAAGGTGATTCTTTGAGATGATGTGTAAAAATAAGCAGTAATCTTGAACCTAAATGTGTGGAACTAATGGGAGGGGAAACTACAGTTGTAGATCATAACCTAAACTGATGTCCTGCTTCACTGTGCCCATCTGGAGGTGAGAAATGTTCCCTTCATTTGGGAGCTGATCATCTTTTTGACAGCATGTGATGACACTGTGTAGAACAACTGGGGATTTTGGCAGATTACACCGAGATAATTGAACTAATTTAACTTCAGGTTTGGATTAAATTTGTAACCTTGGCATAAGATTCCTTAGCCTTTTGTACTACAGCCTGGTTTACCAAAAAGGGAATGAAGGATTCCTTCACTGTAAGCAGAAATCCTTTCAGAGACCTCAGGGAAACACATTGTCATCAGAGGGGCCCAAGAAAAGAAAGAATATAGTCCTCTGCCACCATCCAATAAACCTGCTGAGTATGAGGGCGTAAAGAAGTTGTCTGCAAAAATGGAAGTGCAACCTCTAGATGCCATTTTATCTAACAGACTGTACTCAACTTCATGCAGTTAAAGAATATTCACTCTTCTATTGCACCGGTGTCTTTCAATTCCTTTTTTTCCTTGAAGTAAATGTATAACTTTATTTTTATAAATTGATGCAATTAATCATATTGCTGAACTAAACAGCTTCAAGTAGGATGATGAAAGCATTGTTTTGACATTTCCACTAGGAAGCTTTTCCATGGCATGTTGCCTTCATTGTTTCTATTAAACATCCATATTACTGATGAGGGCCTAAAGCCCCCAATGTGTTATATGGGCAAAGCGAGTGGTTTCGTGTTCCAACTTCCCAGTCTCTTTTATTTTACTCCTGAGAGTGGTTCCTTATAAAAGCCAAGTACAGAAATGGATCATTATGTTTAAAATAATATCCAAAGGCTTGAAAATAGCATCCGTTTCTTAGGCAGGCTGCAGTTCTCTTCCACACTGTGAAATGGTGCAACAGATAATTAGTAATACATTTTCCATTTATATTTTCCTGTATTTATAGAGCAGTAGAATGCTCTTGCTATATTCTAACAGCAAAATATAGTTGCTGAGCCAACTGAATGTCAAGAAGCATTTATGAATATCTCAGTAGATATTATTGTTGGCTCTTGATTTCAAATGCAAACAGCCAACAAATTAATTTGAAGTATAATGGGTAAATAAGTGGAGGCTTGACTATAGCAATCCAAAGTTGGAGCACAATTGTTTGTTTCAGGCATATGTTATTTATAGAGGGTCAGACTTACACCCAGGAAACTGTCTCCATTCTGGAACTTCCTAAAGGTAAAGAAACCAGGACAGCAGAGGTGAAGACCTGAAATGAATGACTTGAAAAGACAGATGAGAAATCTGCCCCAGTTACTGATTCCACCTGTGGGAAACAGTGCTAAAAACAAACAAGAAAAGTCCAAGGAGAACATGGCGGGGGAAAGGGAACAAAGGCAGGTGTTCGAGATGCATTTCAGGGGAAAATAATGTTTTAGTCAATTTAAAATGCACTGTTTTTACAACCTGACATCAAAAGCTGTGGAAAACTAGTGTAATCAGAAGCTGGCTGCAAACATCCAAATGCCATGTCAGCCTCTGATAGCATGTTATGTTAGCTGTTCTGTTTGGAATACTCCTTCATTTTCATTGTTTTAGAATTGCAGATACTGTTTGAGTAAATAATGTGTTGTGCCTGCTATTTTTAATTTCAATCTGAAAATCTTTTTTTCTGGTCTGAACAGTTGCAGGTAATAACATGCTTGATTTTGTACTTCTTTAACATACATTTGTCAAAGAGAAAAGTGCTGCAAATTAGTCAGGAGTGCTGACAGAGCACTTCATTAAACTCTCAAGTCGTTTGCAGACATAATGTGACTCCTAAAAGCTGACTTCTAACTTGTAGTGTTAGTGCTTTTAGTACTCTGCTATTATTAGTACTTCACTACTGTAGTAAGAAACTAAAATAATTATTAGTCTCCCTTTTTTATGCAAGCTTGTTCCTTATTTTAAATGAAAATTGCTATCAGCTCACTCAAGACAGAATGGCTACAATAAAATCATACCATGTTCCCAGTGCATACACTGGTGCTGTATTCAGCAGAGGATAATAATTTATAGGTGTTGTTATAGAGTATTCACTTATGCTTTTAGTGAAATAAAAACTTCCCAAATCATTAACTAAAGAAAAATGGAAATATGGGGGGTTTTAGAGACACTGTGTCAACTCAGTGCATCACTGCTACAAGGACCAGTGATCCACTCATATGTAAAAATACTTCTGATTCCAGTGCAGAGCTCTGTGGTACATATTGGGTCAGTCTGGGGGCTCTTGAGGCTAAAATCTGTAGTTTGGCATTAGTTCAGGAACAGACTCTCTAAGGGCTGGGTCATAATGAAGGCAAACCCAGGCCAGCAGAGTTTTTGTCTTTTATTCCAATGGAAACTCTTTGGATCAATAAACACCCCTTTGCAATGTTTCCAATCTGAGAGCCCTCATGACACTACACAAGAAGAATTTCAATTAACTCATCCATATAAACAAAAATAAAATCCATTTACTTGGCTTTGAGCTGACAAATGCAAATAGCAACCAATATGGAATAACTGGTGGAAAGGGATTTAGGGGCACAGTGCTGTAAGAGGGAAACCCTTGTGATCCTTGCTGCTAGAGGGGATATTTATTTTGAATCAAACTTCAGCCACTTCAGGGAACCTCCAATAAATTCCAGGATTCCCACGTGCCTCCTTGTACTATCAGTGAATCCTGGGTCTGGTTTTAAGCAAGTGCAGAGTGGTGCACTGCGTGCACTGGGGACATGCAAACACTGAAGCACAAAGAAGCTCCATCCTCTGCAAAAGGCACATGAAAAAATAAATTTCATTTATAGTCTGCACAGAACAACTTAAACCTTAACCCAACTCCCATAAGAAAGAACGTTTTTAAGCCTCTCTGTCTTCTAGAGCATATGAGAAAATGATTTTATTATTCAGGCATCTTGGGAAACAAGTAGTTTCAGTCTTGGTTGAATAAGTGGGCTGTTAGCAGCCATAAACATAAAAACTACTCATTTATAAAACAGCTCATGGTCTCTTAACCCAGACATTGTGTGCTGAATGGCATTGCACTAGTACAGAATTTGACTTACTGGGTAGGTAAGTTGCAAATAACACTAAAATGCACAGATGTTGTATCAGCTCTTCAAATTTTTTCAATGTTTTTATATATTTTAAAGGCTCCATCTGGATTCCATAGACACTATTATTGTTGTAAGTTTTATTGTTCCCTTTGCCTCTGCCTGCTCTTTGCATTTGCAACTTACTTAAAAGTGTCCTGGAAACAACTCCTGAACCTTTCTCCAGAGGCTTAAATTTGATACATGAAAAGTGCAGAAAAAGCACATTTTCTCAAATTTGCCTTGCTAAATATGATATGGTACAAATTAAAATAAATGTTGCATACCCTGCTTTCCACATCATGTTCTGGCTATAAATTTCAATGGACAGGCAAGTGTGTTTGCTGATTTCTCCAATTCTGTTATTTATGCCGTGGTGTAACCTCCTAAAACCTTGATTTGGTTAATCACAGTCATAAAAAATTATACAGCTGCTGCTTCTTCAGAGTCTGTGTTGGATTTTCTTCAAGGACTATTGTCCATAGTGTGGAACTAGTCTGACAGGATAGTTAGGTGTTATTTGTGCTCTAACATAGCTTCAAAAAAGGTACTGTGATTTTGTGGACTATATTTAGAGGTCAACCTTCTATCCAATCAATCTATAGGATTCATAAGATTGTGGGTTTTGAGGTTAGTTTACAATAATGCTCAAAGTTAGAAAGCCATTGGCTTGGCAGTGCAATTTTTCTTTTGTTCCAATAGAATTTTTCTTAAGTCTGGTGTTTCATAATTGTGGGAATATCTTTACAAAAGTCAGGTGGCCATACTGAGTTCTCTGCAGTCATCTTTCCAAGAAAGGTTGACCAGATGGGAAGGACATTTTGTGCCCAGCATCAATTAGCTGGAAGTTGAAACCTGAATTTGCTTAATATCTTTAAAAATCTCACACATCCTTCTGTATTAGACATTCAATTATTATTTTAGGGGCCTGGACCCCCATTCAGGCTTTTGAATGTACTGTGGGACCCACCAGTTCCCAACTCAGCATTTTCTTTCAAACTTATATACTGTCATTGTTAAAACAATAGAAATATGTTACAGATGGCAAATCCTTTTAAGATAAAACTCATTTTTGTCTCAACAAACCCTGTTACACTGGCAAAAAGCAGTGTGATGATGGTATGGAACAGCCTTTATGGTATGTTTTCAGTTCCTGAAATTTCCCACCGTGAAAGTGAGAAAACTCCTGACAACTTCCAATTTTCAGTGATTTATAGAATCATGGCATGGAAGAGACTTAAAACCTCATCTCATTCCACCCCCTGCCATGGGCTGGGACACCTTCCACTAGCCCAAGTTCCTCCAAACACATCCAGTCTGGCCTTGAACACTCCCAGGAATGAGAGTCCACAGCCTCTCTGAGCAACACATTGAACACACACACGATTTCAGTCCATCAACACTGAGCTCTCCTCAGTTCTGAAACTTCACAGAGCAAAATAAGTATCTCTCCAGTGCACTCGTAAGAAGAGGGTTTTGTTGCTTTCTCACATGGGCTAATTGCAGCCAGCTGTTCAACAGATGCTCTTAGTGGTATCAGTAGGACACCATTTATTTAACATTGAAAAAAAAATGGAAAAAAGAAGTAAATAAATGTTTGCTGATGCAGCAAGACCTACAGTATTGTGTTAATCCCAGCCATTGGGAACCCAAAAGAATTTAATTGAAAAATATCATAGGTCAATTAGAAAAAACATTTTATCATTTCAGTGAAAGGAGGGGTTTTTGATAAATGTTGTGCAAAGATAGAAAGTAATGAACACCCTGTAAGGATCATCTCCTCTGCACCTCAGCTACCCATCACTTTGGTACTGCATTGACATTATGGCTGTGTTATGTTATTCAGAAACTGTCATCAGGACTCGCAGCCCATTTTGGCAAATACAGTGCACAAACCAGGCCTTCCAAGTTCACTAACAAGTGTTTAACGCTACGTCTGTTCTCAAGCAGCTGTTGGAGTCACCTTGCCCATAGCATGCCTTAAGTGTACTGCTGGTTTTGGAAGGGAGAAATTCAGGCTTCTAATGTGTGACTGAAAATTATCAACAGGTGATCTTTCTTTCAGGTGAAGGAGGCCATGCAGAGAATCCATGACCGAGGAAATATAGGAAAGCTCATTCTGGATGTGGAGAAAGCCCCCACTCCCCTGGTGAGTGCAGAGCCCTGCAGACGTGCTGTACAGCCACACACACTGAAGCCTGGCAGTGACTTTTGGAGACACGTCCCCTACCATTTTTTTTAATACTGATTTCTTCTAAACACGTAGCACCTAAATACCACCAGTAATCTTAATTTCTGTATTTAACCCAAAGTGAAATGTAATTCCTGAAGACCCAGAAGTTACTTTTCTATACTGAATGACTATCTGCTTCTCCAAAAATGTGCCTGCAAGTCTTGAATCAGGGTAAAAATGCCACATGTCTTTCTGTCCTTGTGATGGCAAACAAATAGACATTTCACACCCTAAAAAAAAATCTGTATTAATAAGTGGATTGAACAGGAAAAAAACCCCAGTCAATATTACTTGGTTGTGCCAACACAGAAGTGCTTTCTGATCCCCATACGAAACTCAGGGTATGCTTTTGGTAGGAATTTAGTTTTCTGGGGTTTATAATGTATGAAATATAATAGCTAAATACTTCTAGAACTGTCCTGAAGGCACTTAGTAGGGATGAAGCTCTGGTCCCCTGCATTTGGATCACTTAGCATGGCACTGAAACCTCACAGAGAGCACCTGAGAGTTCACTGGTGATGTAGGAAAGAGCTGTAAAGAAGGTAATGAAAAACTGACTTTAAATCAATACTGATATATGAAGTTGCTTTCATACCTGAGGTATCCCCTGTTTCAAAAGAATGGAAAATTACATGGAATTATAGTTAAGCTCTTACTCACATTCAGTCTGAAATTACCCCCAAATCTCATACAAAATTGCTGCAAGGAAACAGAAGGCTTTGGGGACCTCACATGTGGAAACTGGGCATTATTTTCTAGCTGAATTGCACCCTGAAACTGCAAAAAGAATCCATAGCACAACATTAATACACTTGCTCCGTCTGTTCTCTTGATATTGTACATTCACAACAGCTACTGGTTCGGTGGTGATAAAAATTTGACGGACTTTCATGAGAGGGTGTTAAGTCAAAAACATGAGTAACCAGAGCATTAAAATCAGGTGTGTTGAGAGTTTTATTTCCAGCATAGACTGTTAATCAAACAGGGAAGGAACATCATCCCTGCATTTCTCTTTAGAAAGTGACTGTGCCCCTTGCTCATTTGGTTTTCCAGTAGTTAGAAGCTAATACAGGAATCTTCCTGTGGCCTCTGCGAGAGGTAATGTGAGTGTATGAGAGATATCCAGTCACACTAATCTGTGCTGTTAGACATACCCCCGTGTTCAGTAAACCAGACTCTTGTGCCTCCAGAGACATGTCACACTGAGAAGTGAAGTACTGGAGCATCTTGCACCTTCACACAGATTGTAATAAATATTTCCAAGTGAAAAAACCCACAGTGTAGTCCTGGACTACAGATTTCTGCAATTGCCTACAGCCTGTCCAGGCATCTTCAGTAAAATATGGAAATGCAGTTTCCTCCAACTCCTGTATGCTCTGAGATCTGCACTCTGCATGGGTGTGTTCTGCCAGCATCTACATACACACTGCTCTATAAAGTTGCATTGCTTTTTTTTTTAACATAGAAAAGAAAAAAAGATTTCTTTCTGAGTTTTCATGACACTTTCATGTACCTCATGTGGGGCCATCCATTCACTGGTGTAAGTAGTGATGCCTGGAGGAGCAGATACAGGAGTTGGAATCCGGAGGTCTCACATTCTGTAAACTTCCTACACAGCTGTTTCCTATCTGAGTGCCTTACTATCAGTTTTCTACAAGTGCACAGAGCAGAGTCTGCATGTACAACTGTCCTACAGAGCAGCTCTGTTAGGTAATTGAGCTGTAAGCTGTGAGGGAACAGCTTACAGGTTGAGCTGGAAGGTGTGTAATGCCAGCAAAGGCTTTGCACAGGCAGAATGTTTATTTTGGTGTGGCAAGCCTGTCTTCTTTGAGGTTTTAAAGTCACTTTATGAAAGGAATCAAACTGAAATAAGGGGGAATCAAACAGTGAGAAAGTTGCTCTGATGTCCTTCATCTCTCATGGTGCAGATGGCCAATGACAGCACGGAGACGAGTGAGGCTGGAGAGGAGGAGGAGGACCACGAAGGGGACAATGAGAACAAGGAGCGCATGCCGTTCATCCAGTAACACCAAGGTGGGGGAGGCAGGAGAGTGATGAAGTAGAAGGGAACAAGACTGGGAAATCTCTTCTGTGCATCAGTGAACAAATGCTGTAGTACAGTGTGTGTTGTATTTGTTTGCAGTCAGCTGAGCTATGAGCTGTTGATCATTGTTGTTTTGAACTCAAGTGCCATTCTCATCCAGTGCAGTATTACGACATTTCTGTGTGATACCCAATTTCCCTGTAGGAGTCCCATGGGTTTTCTGTTCCTGTTTGAAAGCCTTATTAACTTCCTGTGTAATTTTAGATGGGCATCTTTCTCATGCAAATTCCAACATTTTGCATAAAGTTATTTGGGAGGTTTGGGCTTTTTTTTTGCAAGTTGGAAATAGTAACAAAAAAATTCCCCTCTTGCCATCTGGAAGATTCGAGTAACTGGAGGGATAATTTTATATTTTTGGATTTTCAGTGTTAAACTAGTTTTCCTTTAATGAACCACAAATAAAAGTTGCAACAAAGATGAGTTTTCATTTTCCTCAGTCACACGTTATCGTTTCATAAGCAATCCTGTCTTCATTTTCAAAAACACCCCATTTAGAATCATGGAATCTGAAATTGTGCAAGAAATCATTAATTGAGACACTTTGATCAACATCTTCTGCTTAAGGACACATTGACTCATATGTGTCAAAAATCCAAACCAATTTTAAATTGCATTGGTAAGATCACTCATCAGTATGTGGAAAGAAATTTGGTAACAGAGTTTGCTGCTCTGAAATTGCTAATGTGTGGTCAACTATCAGGCTGGGGCTGAACTCCTGCAGAAGTTAACCTGTGAAAAATGAGGTTTAGGCCTTAATCCCACCACAAATCATGCACAGGGATAATTTTATCTAGGTGAGTTGTTCTATGAAAAGCTCTGCTCTATGTATACAGTTTTGTTTGTAATTTCTTGCAGGATCAAGTATTCAGAGACCAGCTAGTCTTTATCTACCTCCCACTAGTGGAAGCTATATCTAAACATGACAAAATTTAGTATTTTTTCCATGTCTTTTACCTATCCAAACAGCAACTACTCAGGTCCTCAATTATGTTGTTAAAACAACTATTTTAAAGTTCCTGCAATCACCTATTGTAGAAAAGCTGAAGGACTGTCAGAGACCTTGCATAATGCCATACAGCTTTGATTTGATACTCCTTTTTGTTTTGTTTTTTGCAAAAGAAGGTATTTACCCAGATATGATTAGTTGTTCACCTAAATCTACAGGTAGCCTCTAGTGATAGAAGTTAAAAACTACTACAGAAAAATGGAGAGGGAGAGCTTCTCAGACTTTTGTCAATGTAAAAAGACTTCTGAGTCTGGTTGACTTTTATGTGTGGTTTTAGAAGAATATCTTTTGGTGTTTTCCGTTTGTTTGATCTTGCTGCCTGAGTATTAATGTCCATCTCTTTACACTGTACTCATGAAGTCACTGTTCTAATGCCAGGTAATTGTGCTGATGGTTTGTTCTGAAGGAGTTTCCCTGGGGTTAAACAAATTCAAAGATAACAAGGAGAAATAACTGTGGAGAAAAATGCCAAAAAAAGCTTTTGAAATATTAATCAAATCAGAACTTCCATTTTCTCTAGATGTTGATGCAGAACTTCATTGTAGTTGACTTGCCTACACTTCCAGTGCCATATTGGGCCCAAACAGGGACTTTATCCACAGAAGAAAGTATATATTCAGTGACAGTTTTCCATTTATTGGGCTTGCCAATTAGACTTTGAAGAAAGGCCATTAAGTTTTCATGACTCATAAGCTGACAGCGGTAGGAAACATGTCCAATTTTGTTTTGCAGTTAGTGTAATGATGTTGTCCTGCAACAGACCTTAACATAACTAGGAGTTTTGATTTGATGCCAAAGTGAGCAATATTGCTGGTGACCTTCGAGCTGGCAGTAAGTGGCATTCTCAAGGCCTTAAATTAGTAGGGCAAGCAGAATAGCAAACCCGTTCTTCTGTTCGAAACCACAGTCTGGTGGGCTCTACACATAAATTACCCTGCAAGACAAGTAAAGTGGGTGATCTTGGTCATGGCCGCAGACCCCACGGGGACAACAATCAAATAATGTTGGCTAGTTGTTTCTGGTTTTGTTAGCAAGGCAAAAATACTCTTCATGCTAATTCATACCAATTTTAGGGCCATTTTCTGATCAGCAGAACATCAGGTAATTGCAGTGGGTAAAAGGGATACTTCTGGAACTACCTGAGTGCAACACAGCTGAGGATGACCATCAGCAAGCTGAACTCTGCTCTGTGTTTTACTGGTATCAATATGGCATGCAGGAAGGGTACTGCTGAAATGAATGGAAGTTTTTCAGGTATCCATCCTGGAAGCAGGATCTGTGCTAGCAGAATTTGGCCCACAAGCCCTAAGTACCTTTTAGAAGACCACAAGCAGTAGTATCACGCGTGGAGGGGTGGAGACTGTGCTGTACAAACTGGTGAAGCCAAGACTTGTTACTGACCAAGTCTTATTGTAGCAGAAATGAAGGTTTGTGCTTACTACTGACAGTGTTGTTTAAACAACTCTGAGACAATTGGATAGTTTCTTCAAGTGAAACAAATTATTTCTCAATTTGCCTTAAAGGAACTGTGAAAGCTTCTCTTTAACTTAAGCCTGATTGAAGTGAACTGAAACACTGTTTAATTGTATTTGTTGCTTTAGAGCTTTTGTTATATTGTGCCTACAAAGCAAATTATGTTTACACAAAAATATAAATAAAATGTTGAGCATAGCATTATCCTTGGCCTCTGTATTTTATTCTAATATTTGGTCACATTTGGAAACCAACTTGGAATTAGTTGAGAGGAAAATCTGAGGTCTTATTTTCTGTATTGGTCACTGTGAGATCTACAAAGAATTTTTTTTTCTATTACAGATGTCATTGGGGTTACTAAAATGGCTGTGTGCTACTTTACAGAACATTAACAATTTGGATATAAAATGTTGAATTTCAGTGTCCAAGAAATTCAAAACATTGTATAAGCACCATTCATTAAGTGTTCAGGGAGGTGTATTTTGATATGAAGAGAAACTAGTTTCCAGAATTTAGGACTCAGATTGCATTGGAGATAGATTGCCACACAAGTTATCCTCAGAGAGACAGCTCCTTCAGAAATGAAAATGCTCTAAGGGTGTGTATAATCTTAAATTAGAATCCAAAGTAGCCACCACCGAATCAGCCAAGAGGAAGCAAGAGGACATGACTGGATCTGGAATCCCACTCTCCTGGGTCTTGGTCTTAGCTCAAGGCTTGCAAGGAGGCTTCCACCATGTCTTTGAAAGAACTGGTGATGGTTACCAAACCTTACAGGTCATCTCCAGCCTCTACTTGAGTCCATAGCTTTAAGTCTCCCTACATGAAGGGAAGAAAAGATCCAATGAACCTCAGCTTAATTTCCAAACTGTTGCCTTAGCCCTGTGAATGCAGAGACTTCAGAAACAGGTTAATGGAGAAAGATATACAGGTTACCTTTATTAGAAGCTTCTAAGGTGCAAACCACAATGGTCTGATCCCCGCCCAGTGTTACAACTTTTATAACTTCTCTAGTAATTTGCATATAAGATATTAACATCCAATCATCATTCTCATTTCCCTTGTGGGTCCACCCATAGGGGTCTTCAGAACTGCCCCCTGGAGATCTTCCAGGGGCTGTTAGGCCGCCTTCTTATGTTTTGTCTTCTATTATCTTCAGGTGGCTTCTCACAAACACCATGGCCTTGGCAGAGCCTGAGAAAGCACCCAGTCTTGTGGGAAAGACATTTAATAACTGAATTTAGGATTTGAGCAGCTTAGAAGAACTTATGTGGTTCTAAAATCTACCAAAAATACATTAAATCCTTAGGCATCAAAACAAAGAGGAAGTGTTAGATTTGGTTCATTCCAGTCATGCAGGACATATTCCAAAGCTTGCAAAGTCCCTGGAAAATCTCACATCAGTAGTTACTGAATCTGCTTTATAATCTAAAATATCACAGTAACACTTCAGAGTGGGAAGAGGAGCAGAGTGAATTTCTGCCCTCTGTTTTCAAGCCCTAATAAGCAGATACTGATCAGTGCATCCCTAATGACAGGGTCAGCTGAGGCTGAAAGCAAACAGCCACAGCCTTTTGCAAACCCTCTGTGATTACTAATAAAGCTCTGCCTTTCCCAGCTTTCCCCCTGGGCCATCTGCACTCCCCTGTCACACACTCTAACACAGAGCAGGGATGCAGCAGGTCGTCTTTGTGTGGTGTCTGTCCAAATGGAAAAACCAACCTAGGATCCTGAGTGCCTCTGGTTCCCCATCCTCCATTTTATGCTTCCCTCTCATTTTCTGTGTTTAATCCTGATTGAGTTTTGTCATAAAATATTCTTCTGGTGTGGCCATGATTTCCAGCACACACGGCCCAGCTCCAGGAAAACTGTGTGGAAGTTTCTCCCCCTGGCAGCACTGAGGTCCCTTGATGTGAGCCAGTGCTTTGTTCCACTGCAGAAAGAGCCAAAACAACCAACACACTCTAACTGCTATCTGCATCAAAGCACCTTTTTCCCAAGTGATTTGTAACTCCCAGGCAAACATCCCAGTGTTCTCCCCTGAGAGGGCAGGTTAGAGAATGAATGCAAATGTTGCTTTATCTCCTTGGTCCTGTCCTGCTGATTGATAGTGCCTGGCTGACCCTGCCCAAGCCACTGCTCTGTGTTTACCTGGCCTGGCCCTGTCAGCCCCTCTGCAGTGGATGGCAAGGGTTCCTGGAAACGTTTGTGACAGTTCTGTGCTGGACACCTCCCCACTGCTGTGCTGTGCAGGAACTGGAAGGTGCTGGGAGAACAGTGGAGATGAGGAAGAGTTAGCGGATGAATGCAGCAAAAGAAATTAATTGTGTGTGTCTGCCCAGGAGTAACAAGTGAGTGGGATTTGCAGCACATTACCTGTTGGTTCATGTGTGTGCCTGGAAGGGAGGCTGTGGGTGTTTGTTACAGGTGTGCTTTAGTCACTGCCCAGACTCCTCAGCAGCCTTGGTGGCTTTCTAGTCTTGCTTTGGTTTTTAGCACCTTGCTGGAAACCTGCCTTACTTCACGGAAAGTGCTTGGTACTCAGAGCTCACTTTGGCCCCCGTCCAGCCATAGGAAGCCATGGATGTTTGCCAGGCTGCAGAACAGCCCACAAACACAGACTTGGGATTCAACAGGGAAGCTGCACCGCTGTATCCCACCCCAGCCAGTCAGGCCTGCTCAGAGCCAAAAAGGGAAGGTTAAAAAGATGATGCTTTTTACTGTATATGGGGGGCCTGACACCCACAGTGCTGTTGCTGAAGTCAGTGTCCTCCTTGGAGATACTTTTCCAGCCCCTCAACTCCCACCAGGTTTGGCATTGGGGTCCCAGCCTTTCTCCATACTCCCTGCAATACTCAGTCATCATTGTTGTCCTCCGGTTGCACTTCAGGAAAATTTGTATTTGCCTTCTGAAGAATATGGGTCATGTCCACTTTTGTCCCCCAGAGAGAGTGACAGACAAAATCCAAGTGGACTTAACATAGATAGATTAACCCTTCGCATATGGAAACCTTTCTTCTTACTTAGGGGAACTGCAGGCATTTTGGGCAGGATGAGGAAAAAAAAGGAAGGAGAAAGTACTGGCAGCCCTCATAGTGATTGGCCTGTCTCTTAAAAACTCCTACACCTGCCTTCATGTAAAATCAGCTTTCATTTAGGAAAGAATGGTTTGCCCAGTTGGTAAAAGCTTTGAAACTGTCTCAGCTAAAAGATCATCTAAAAATATCAAAGTTAGACTCTTCAAACTTTCAGCTTCTGAACCCTCATAGTGTTTAACACTTGGTACAGACACCACTGGGCTAACTGGGCAGCCAGGGATTAAGTGGAATTAAGAGATGCCACTGGCACTTAGTTCAGGACCAGCAACTGCCAGCTATGGAAAGGGGCAGAGGGTTGTGGTTTGGGGGATGGAGTCTGTGACTGAAGGCAGGCTACAGGGGTGGGGACCTGCTTCTCTTCCTTCTGAGATTAAGAGGGCTTTGATCTGTCTGGAAGAGCTTTTTTGTCTTGCTTGGTGACCAAGCTGAGATGCTACAATTAGCCCAAAAGAACTGGAAGGAAATTTGTTTTACTGTGAGGACTGAGGGGTTGGGGAATAGAAGCTGAGCGTTTTGCTGGGGGCAGGTTTGCTCTCAGAGTCACAGCTGTGAATCACCTTGGCCACCAATACCCATAGCTCATGTTACTGTGCCCACCCAGGGCAGGGGCTCTGCCCATCTCAGGTCCCGGGTCTGGGGCCATCCACCACCCTCCTGCTCCTGCAGCCCTGCTGGAAGCAGCTCTGCCCTTGCAACTGCCAGAGCAGGAAATGTGCTACGTTCTGTCAGGCATTAGCTGTGTCCCTGCCAAACATCATCTGCCTGATAAGCTGCAGGTTCCAGCACGAAGCCTTTTGTGCTCCTCTGCTGGGTAATTGTGTAAATGCATTTCCACATGGAGAGCTGTGGCTCACCCTGTCATACAGCACGACATGATGCAGCATCTTTGCTGCCCTGGAGGATCAGAGTGAGATGGCAGACATGCTGATGCATTATGTAGGACAAAGATTTCTCCGTTTTCCCTGAAATGGCCGGCCCTTGAGCTGGCCAGGTGATAAGCTAATAACCAAATATTTATAGAGGCTGGTATGTGAAGTTTACTGAATGAATGGGGACTGGTGTGTCTTCTGGTGACACAGGTATTCTGTGCCTTGAGGCCCTCTTAGGTCAGTGATGTTTTCCAGAGACTTCTAGGAGAAAACATTTTTTGTTGCTAACACAGAAGACAGATGATGATAAGTGAAGTTTTTTTCTTTTTCTAAGTCAATTTGATTTGGCAGATTATTTTTCTGTTTCTCTGCTGCTGTTTTTTCTTTCTCATGTCTGCTTTTAATATTAGGAATATTTTCCCACTGTAAAAAAAAAAAAAAGAAACCAAGTCTCCTGTGACTCACTAAGTATACCTTTACTTGTACAAAAACATCCCTTTGAGTTCCTGAACCATTTCTACTGTAGACAGGAAAAATGAAATTAGCCCAATGACTTGTCCAAGGCCATAATACTGCCATTTAGTTTAAGGACTTATGGTTCACTGGCATTTAATTCTCCATTTACCAAAGGAATCTTGATTAACTTAGCAGCTGAGCTGGAAGCTTTGCCTCCATGGCTGGAAGCTGCCTCAAATCATACCTGCTCTGAAGCAATGAAGGTGCACAGAACTGAGTTCTGAATGCCCTCAGCAAAGACCCACAGACAGAGAGGCACTTGAGGGACAATAGTCGAAATGTTCCTTGCTTTCCCACCAGGTAACTCAGAGCCTGAACCAACACTGAATGTGGCCATTGTAAGAATTTTCTATTTTCTTTATCATTCTCTCTGTGCACATCTGAGTGAGTGCCTCTGGGAGGGCCTCACAGGGAAAGGAGTGACCTGAATACCCGAACCCAGAGCTTTGCCAGCGAGTGGTGCCTGGATTGACAGCAGGCTGCAGCTCCAGCCCTTCTGGCTCATCCTCGTCCCCTGAGCAGAACTGAGGCTGGTCCATCTGAGGATCAGCTGGGAAATGGTGTTGCATCCTGGGCAGTAAAAATGAGTGCCCTCATGAAGTCTGATTGCCAAGGGGTGCTGGACCTGCACATCATGGTGTGTTTGTGCAGGGTAGCACTAGACAGGGGCAGTGCTCAGGCTCAGCACATGCACAGGGCAGGAGATTTACAGAAGGAATTGTCTTTGAGGTCTCACTTGGATGATTGATCTGCCTCTGTTCACCTAAACGTGCTGGATGCCACTGGCTGTGCTGTGTGACACTTGATCCCGCCAGTTCTCACCATTCACATTTAAATGTTAGTCTCATTTCAATATTGTCTTTCTTAAAGCACATTCCCCAGGGTGTAGGTTAACTTAATAAAGCACATATAATATGATTCATGTGAGATTTTTGATCTGTGTTTTGTTCAACATGTCAGCAAAGCATAAAGTCCTTACAGTGTTCTGTTCACTAATCAGTGAGCAAATCAGGAAAGTAAAAGGGTAATTATTGCAAACTTCCTGTCTTATTCCCATCAAGATAGGAAGCTCAGCTCAAACTGGAATCTCCCAGGTCTCCTCCCACTGGCTTTGACAGGGACAGCATCCAGCTGATTGGTCTTCTACATGAACCTGATTATACCTGCAGCATTAAAAATTCAGTGAGTAATATTTATGTCCAGGTTGTGACTTGGTGGGGGGAAAAAAACAGGATTCTTTTTTAAATCCTTGCAGCTCTCCATGTTAAAATACATGTTGCCAAACCCAATTCTCTTTCTTGAGGATGCAGTGTTGGTTGATACTGGTTTTATGAAGCTGCTAGAACAAGTAAATGAAGTATAAAATGGAAAATCCTTGCACAGAGGATACAGCTGCTCCTCTGCATTTTCAGCTGTGCTGCACTTGACAGTCCAGGGGCCTCGCTGCCCTCAGCTCTGCCAGAGGCAGAGTGCCAAGGCCAGCCAAGCTCCTGCAGCAAGTGCCAGGGGTACAGGAAGGCTGGAGATGCAAAGTAAGCACTTGTCTCACACGTCCTGAGAGGGGAGGTGAATTTGCCAGCTTTTCTTTACAACAGCTGTTTTTTTCCTGGTCACATTAGACTCCTTGCCAAGGGACTGCCTTGAGAGAACATTCATTACTTACAGCCTGGGGAGCATCTACACCACAGGGCACATGCAGTGCCAAGTTCCCCAAACCCATGGAGCCCCAAGTTGTGCAGTCTGTGTAGCAGAAGCAGGCACTGTGCACCTGCCAGGAAGCAGCCTAGCCACCTCAGCAGGCTGGACTAGCTCAGATCTGCTGCTGCACAGATGTTGGTGGCTCATCTGTGCATGTCCAGCTTTGGTGACCTGACACCAATTCTTTTTCTCCATATGGAGATGGCCCCAGACAGTTTTGCCATTAGTTACCAGAGAAGCAACAAAGGCTGTTGGCATTGTGCTGGCAAAACTCTGCTCTCTCTAGTGAGAATTTAACTGATAAGAACTTCCACTTTCTCTTTGCTATAGGCTGAGAGCCTCCCAGTTACATGCAAGCCTGTTGAGCAAGGGAGAGCACAGGGCTCTCTAAAGCCATAAAAGCAGCTCTCTGCACTGTTTGATTGCCCAGAGCATGTGAGAGGGGAGGACCTATGGCATGTGGCTGCAGTTGTACCTTAGGGGGTGCAACCATCTGCACTTAGGGAGACTTCAGAAACAGGGGTTATGGGTCTGGATAGAGCATCCTCCAGAAGTGAAGAAATTCATGCTATAACTTTATAACTTGCTGAACAACCCTGTTGGTCCTGAAAAGTGGGACACAAATACACACTTCTTGTCTTCTTTTCCTCCTGAAAAATGGCATTACTCTGGTAGAGCTGGGGGGTGCCAAAGACATGTATTTCCCTGTGCACTGCCTGGGCCATGTGTGACCCTCACATCACACTCCTGGACCTCTGCCCATGTCCTGTGTAATTCCAGCCTAGTGCAGCCTCCCCTCCCTGAGCCGGGGTCAGTCAGAGGACCTGAGCTGGGGGTTTGTGCTGTGGGATGGAGCAGCTGGGGATGCAAATTGTGAAATCATGTCACCTGGTTACATGAAGCCAATATATTCCATACAGAGCCCAAAGCATTATTTTGGGAAACAATATTGACAAAACCAGAACAAACTACGTCCCTTCTCTTTGTTTAATGTCTGTACAACTTTGAAACCCCAATTGCAGAGATGTATTTGACCTGATGGGTGTCTGCCTGCAGCTGCTCTTCTGAGAGTAAAGAAGCATCTAGAAAATGTATAATCAGACTGAGCCTGACCCTTTTACTTGGTAACACTGGTGGAAGGCTGTACAACAAAGTGGATTGACCTTGAGCAGTAAGCAGATAGAGGAGGGACTGGTCTTTTCTCTTTTAATATGATGAACAAGCACTATAAAATCAGAGCTCTCCTGATCATTCCTAGGGCACTGAAGACATCTGCTGGAAGTAAGTATAAACTGCAGTAAGAATGTATGTAACAGAATGAATAATGAAAATTTCTGAGAAGTTTATATTTACACAGTGCCTAAATTGCTCAGCAAATGCTATAATACTTCCTATTTTAAAGTATTATTTGAAAATATTTGAATAAGCCTGTTCATTCCTGCCATTCTAGTTGCCACTGAGGAATCCAATTTCAGTTTCTAAAAACTGCCAGTTTGAATGCAGCCCTTGAACAACCTTTGTCCCTGATGTGTGAGGTCATACAATAGCACACATCGACAATACGTAGCATCACATGCTGGGATGGAAGTCCAGGCCACGTTTCAGGGTTTGGATGGATGTAAGCAACAGGGGACCACACAAATCTCTTTCTCTCTTTACTAACAAATCTTGTTTACATACCATTGCTTAAAAATCCTGCTGTGTTACGACTCTATGTCCTGTGGAAAGAGCTTCCCAGAACACTGTACATTCTGCCAGGGTGTGTGGCCCTGCCACTTGCACATCCTCAGCTGTGTCAAGATAGGTAATCTAAGGAAAGGACTAGTGTCCTTCTGATTTCCATCAACACTTAATGGATACAGCTGAGAAATTTACTCACATGGATGCTGACAGAGAAGGAGATGTTTTACAAATAGCAGCTGTATTATGGGACAATCAGCTCCAGACATTAGAAAGAAGTTATAGAGACTGCAGGGAAAAGACTCCAGAAATATAGATTGTTAGAAACTGCATGGAAAGTATATAATAACAGAGTCAGCTTGGGAAAGTAGAGATAGAAAATTCAAAGCTACTCTAGTCGGTCCCAGAGGAGAGAGGAGGTTAGGGGGAAGAGGTCGAGGCCAGGCAGGTAGAAGAGGTTTTTGAGGATGATTAGGGAAGGATCAGTTTGCTATTTGCGAGGAAACAGGGCCCTGGAAGGGAGAAGCACTGGAAGTGAGAAGCCCCCAGGTAGGGTGTGAGATCCCTACAGCAGGGATAAAGAGTTTCAATGTTAGATCCTGCCTTGCAGGCAGTCAGATTGATGGCTTTGGATGAAGCATGAAAAGGACCAGAGGAATCATTCCCATCTGAATCCCTCGTTACACTAAAGCTGGAGAATGAAGAAATAGACTTTTGGGTAAATACATAGGAGCTACATATTCAGTGTTAAATACATGTAAAACAAAGTTTAGCCAAGAGACAATAAATGTAGTTGGTGCCAGAGGGAAAAACAAAAAAAAGGCTGTTTTTCCAGCCATTTATATTCAAACTCAGAAAAAGGTGGCAAACCTACCAATTTTTATATATGACTGA
This sequence comes from Sakesphorus luctuosus, assembly GCA_013396695.1. NCBI lineage: Eukaryota > Metazoa > Chordata > Aves > Passeriformes > Thamnophilidae > Sakesphorus > Sakesphorus luctuosus. The sequence goes on from VWZD01004057.1 coordinate 389,503, forward strand.
CTGTCCAATGCCCTTATTGGTGAAAGATATATTAAATAAATTGGATGCTCAAATAACACTTAAAGATGGCCAAGTACAAGTTAGTATTGCTGAAAGTAAAGCCCTTGAGGCCCAGATCTTTATGTTACAGTGATCAAAACAGGAGGAAGAAATCCCTGAAGAGATGGACAATGCTATAACACCACTGGTATGGGCCATAGGAATTCCAGGAAATCTCAAGTAGCAGAACCAGTGGAAGGGTGACACCAAACCAGTAAGGCAAAAACAATATCCTTTGAAGGTGGAAGCAAAGTAAGCGTTAGAATTAATTATTATGTTACAGAGGTTGTTAAGGGAATGTGAATCAGAGTATAATACTCCCATTTTGCCCATAAAGAAATCTCATATGAATGAATACAGTTTAATACAGGACCTTAGAGCTATGATTAAAATAGTAGTAGACATCCACCCTGTGGTGGAAAATCCATATATATCCTGACCACAATTAAAGAAACTGATGAATGGTTTACCATCTTAGATCTCAAGGAGGATTCCTTCTGGACACTGAAAGCCAACTCCTGTTTGTTTTCAAATGGGAAACTCCGTCACAGGTCACAGGCCCCAACTGACATGGACTGTCCTACCACAGGGATTCCAAAACAGCCCCCCATTGTTTGGGAACCAATTAGCAAAAGAATCGGAGACATGGAAAAAGGAAAATGAAGGTATCACTTTACTCCAGTAGGTAGATGCTATTTTTTGCCAGCAGACACAAGCAGACATCTCCCACAGCAGTTACATTTAAGCACTATTCCTATTAAGTACAATCCTTCCTGAAAACTTCCTTTACATTTTAAAGAGCGGTGGTTTATTTGGACTACATGACATGTTTTCCAAGCCTGGGGTCTGGCACAGGAGCTGATTATGCCTGTGCATGGGGGCAGTGCTGCTTTTAAGACAGAGTAAAGCAGGGTCAGCTCTTGCAGATCCTGTGACAGCCCTGAACGGCAGAGCTGTGGTTTGGCTTCTTGTCCCCAGACAGGCTGGCAACCCCCAGCTGAAGCACAGAATCACTGAGGTTGGGAAAGACCTTTAGGATCATCAAGTCCAGTCAAAGCATCTCTTTGTCAGCGAGCAGCCACACATCTGGGTGGGAGCAGCAGCACTAGGAGCATCTCTGGAAGCACATCTGGAAAAGGACCATGGAGCTGGAGAGCTCAAAGGGAATATATATGGCCATACACGAGAAGGGAACTCAAGATCTGGCTTGGCAAAGCAGAAAGCCTCAGCCCTGGAGCAGAACCTTCCAGTCCTTGGTAAAGTGCAGCCACCAAAGGCAGACATGATCACTCCCCTGACAAAGTCTGGTTTTCTGTCCTGCTTAGGAAAATCCTGCAAACACGTTCACATGCCAAAACATAATCCCCACTCTGCCCAGCCCTCCTGGCAGTGTGTGCAAAGCTGCACTGTTGGAAACCTGTTGTGAACCTCTGGGTGTGCAGCCCAGACTGTCTGGAGAGCTTCACAGTGCCTAAACCAAGGCTTTGTCCAAATGGGTTTGTCTGGCACATGTAAAGAGGAGCAGAACTATTAACATCATGTTATTGTGAAGCTGAAAAAACTCAAATTAGGGAGATGATGATGATCAAACATTAAACACTTAAAGGGAGAAATTAAAAGTTCAGGATGTTTTCAGGTCATTTTCAGGAAGTAAAAAAGGCAGCACACATTACAGGAGAAAAAATAGCCCAACAGGTAAGTTCTGTTTACAAAAGAGAAAGAGATACATTCTCACACACGTCCCAAGGGCTAAACGAACCAAGCTGCTGCCAGGAACTCCCAGCATAGAAACTTTGCCCAGTCCATGGGAGTAGCATTTTAGAAGACCCCATTCAACTTTTCTGTTTGCACCTGGACTGCAAGGAGACTGCTTTAAATTTTCTCCTAAACTCCCTTATCTTTAGAGATGCCAGAATCAGCTGATCTGTAAAAAGTCTCTTTTTTGAGAAGGGTTATGGTTTGCTCTCTGCACATTTCACATGGCCAGCAAAACATTTATCTCTAAATAAACCCCCATTTCTTTAGGGTCCTTCCTGCTTAAAGAACTAGGCAATGACAATCAGAAAAACACTAGGCACCTTCTTATTTTTGCAGCTAAAAGCCTGAGCAAAAATTATTTGGCAACTCTGTGATTCTTTTGAAATACCTGAACCCAGTAAGAAGGCACCTATGTCAGTGCAGAGTGCAGTGTGATAGGTAACCAAAAGAAGAGCTCAGTGGCTTTTCTCACATTGCTTTGTGTAGATGTGGTGAATCTCTTCTGAATTCTGAGTCTCTTCTGACTTGGATAAACTGTATTTTCTCTGTTTTACCTACATTCTATAGCTAAGGCCATTACAAGAGAATTAAAGGAATACTTGGTCACATAGACAAGATGATGATATTTGCCTTAAATGTGTGTGATAGGTGTAAGACAAGTCTTCCTGCTGGTTCTTGCAAATCATTTCCCCTCCTCTCTGTTTGCTGAGACCCAGCTGTGAGATGCTTTGTTACAAAGATGCCAAAATAAGAGATACTGCCCTAATTCCTTTTCTGTGCACATACATTATTCATACCTTCAATTTCTTCTTTTTTGAAGCTTATATTTACCTCATGGGAAGTGAAAAGCACCAGACCTGTGGGTAATAACAGCTCAGTGTGGAATGGGAAAACACCACCTGAAAAGCCAGTTATTGACCGATCCCAGTATCAGTGCAACAGTGCCAAGGTGAGGCACATGCTTGGGAGAGCAGCATCACATATCTAAGGAAGACATGAGTGCTCTCATTACAAAACTCAGTGACACTCAGTGCAGGTCACTGTTGGGCAGCCTGGTCCTGCAATAAACCTGGAACCTCCTTTAATTCTGATGGACAGAGCAGATCAATTATACCCAGCAAATTTTCTTTCAAAACAGCAATTTAGCATGACAGGAAAAAACTTGAACTTATGGCAAACACCCAAAATATCATTAATAAGTTTCACAAAACCTCACATACCATAAGGCTAGCCCTTCCCTTTTCCAAACACAGTTTATTTGCACAAATTTCCCCAGAATAACTTTGGTATTGGGATGTCAGCCATATATTCCTGCCTTATACCTGATTGGACTGAGATCGAATCCTTAAGAAAGACTTTGCAAGATTTTTTAAGGCCAAGGAAACCAAGTTTACTGTAATTTTCCAAGCATTTCCTTATCCATGGAGAGTTTGCAAACTTTGCTATATAAAATTGAAACAAAATGGATCTGAAAAAATGGAACTGAAACCAGTGGATCCCATTTACCACCCAAGACAGTCATAAAAACTGATGTATCAGAGGTGATAAACCTTTTACTAATCTTTGTGCATGATAATTTTCTTGCCTGTACTGGCTTTTTTGGGTTACCCCACTTAAAATTCCTTAGCCAGGCAACAGCTCTGACCGAATTTCATTTTCTGTTTCTACTTAGTGGAAGGGGCAAATAGTCACTCTCATACAAGGCCTTTTTTTTTTTCCAAATTCTGAAGCTGAATTGAATTTTCCAGAACTGAAATGCTGTAAAAAATAAGTGTTTGCTCTGACTCCATCCCATTTTCCCATTTGGTTAAACATCCTACAGCACAATTAGCTCTGAAGCACAAGAGGACTGTAGGTCTCAGTCAAACACAGACAACCTATGGGCAATATGTGAGCATTTCAATTCCCAACAGACTGAAGCACTTAATCTTTTTAAAGACTTTTACTTTTTATGGGTTGTGTGCTACTTCTGCAGCCAGACCTATTTCAGGAGCTCAGCCTCATCTCACACCAACTTCTCATACTCTGTCCCATTGCATATTTCTTTCCAGAAACCCAAGGATGGCTGAGGATGGAGAGGAAACAGCTGAATGAAGAGTTCTGAGCCAGTTTAAAGGAGCATATAAAGGTAGAACTGTCTCTGAAGGAAACAGATTTTTTACCTTGAAGAGTCTCCATGGAGAAACTGAAATAAACCTTTTACCAAAGGATGCTTTTGCTCTGAATGGTCCAGTTGTCTGAAAGCAAACAGAATGAGGTGGAGAGACAGGAGCCAAAAGCCCGGGTGCCAGTGCAGCACAGCTATGGCTTTTGCAAGATGTTTCTGATCAGATAAAGCACTTTAAGAGTGCTTTGAAGTGAACTAAGCACTTCAAGAAACCACAATTTTGTCTGTATGCACAAGCTCTACTGTACTGGTGTCAATAAAAAAAAAAAAGCATGATTCCATCCTAGTCTGGATGCAGCTATAAAAGTGAGAATATTTATATCTGTGTAGCACATTCTGAGATGGAAAGTGAAAGAATTTGTTCCAGAAATAAATTACTTCTATCCATATATAATTACGTTCACTCCTTGGGCTGTATTATATTTCTGTAACTATGCTAGCAAAAGAAAAATCTTACCTGTAAATGACATTATAATGTTTGTTTCAAGCCCATAACAGACCAGGGACTCACTTGAGGGAGGCTCTAGGCCTTCTGTGTGGCTCCATTTCCTGCTTGCTCACAGTAGCACTGGGAGGTTATGACTTTTCAGCAGCATATTTTGACTTGTCTCTGGGTCTCCTGCCCGCACATCATATACAAGAAGTTAAACTTGCTTCCTCAGCTGCTGTGGTATAGTCATAAGTATAAAAACCATTTCTCAAGCAGTCTAGATGAATTCTAGCCCCTCCATCCTTGTGGTCTATCCCAGCAGCTGCAAAGGCAGCTTTGTGACTCACTGTTTAGGAGTGAAGCCCAGCTGAGCTACTTGCAAACTGGTGAAATGGTCAGAGAGACTGGTGAATGAGGGGATTGAAGCCTTCAAAACAGAATTTCAACCCTGTTCTTAAAAGGGCATTACATGGCATACTCTAAAAAGCACTTTTTTACTCTCTCCTGGCCAAGAACTGTCAGAATACCAAATCTGTGTTTTCTTTACCCCTCCATTTCTAGGGAGTTGTGTGCTGCCTTAGTGGAGTACAAATCTGTCTCTGTCAGACTCATTTCACAGAAAGAAAAGAAGTCTGTGTGAGCAAACTCAAGTTCCTTGAGGCAGGAACGAATCCATCCCCATCCTGAGACCTTCAACACACACACTACAAGGCTTGCTGACCCCAGGCACTGGTCCTGCCTCCCCCAAAGCCTGTGGGACTGTTAAGCTCCTAACAAAACAGCTCCAGGGGTTTACAACTCCCTTATCAAGGTAACCCAGAACTAGCACTAGTTCAATTACTCAGGTTGTAAGCTGTAGTGGCTCGGGATCAGCTTCGTGTGCAATTCCACAGGACCTGAGAAGGCACCAAGTAAAAACTAACTGGAGGCAGTTATGGATTCAGTCATCTGCCCTTAATTAACTTCTATTGATGCCCTAATATCACTGGAATAAAATATGGATCAAACCTGAACTTACGGCTTGTTCTAAATGACCTATTGGATCTTGAACTAGACCCTTGCAAAGCTCCTTCTTTTCCTCTCTGCCAGCTCATGTTTCAGTGCCTGGTGTGCCAGTTGGAATGCCAGCCCTTTCCACCTTTACCATGGACTGCAATGTGCAGCTGTGGGGGATGTTTCGGGCAGGCCATCTCCAGTGTGCTGTGCTCCATAATAGCACTGCAGACTGAGCAACCACAAAAATCCAGAGGTTTCCCTAACAAATGTATGTTAATACTTAAATATTTTGGAGCAGGACCACTGGAACTAAGTTTTATTACATCAGGATGCATTTCTGAAAAGTTGCTTAACTAATGATTAGGACATAATTACTAGTTAGAGACTGAGAGTACAGCGAGTTGTTTAAAGGTGTCCAGGGCAGATGGGGTGGGTGTGGTTTGCATTATAAGTACTGAAGTGCTTTCAGACGATATCTGGGGGTTGGAAAAAGCCAGTGTGTATTCCTGTAGTACACCAGTATGTTCCTAAATCTCAGCTTTCACTTAATAAAGCTGTAAGTCTCTTGCTGTTGCAGTTCTGAAAAAGAAATGGCAGCGACGTGAGCAGAATGTAATCAAGGCAGAGATGGCAAAGGGATGTCTGGAAGAACAGCTCTGAAGGGCATGTAGTGCACCTGCCAGCATCCAGAAATGGCTTCACTGGGGAAAAACGGGAAAAAAAAAGGAAAAAAAAAGAAAAAAAGGGAGACGTGTGTGATGGATGGGCATATTTTTGTGACAGTTTCATCTGTCTACCAAAAATGAGTGAGAGGTTCTACTTCCTATAGCAATCCCAATTAAAGACAACCTCCAAAAAAGTCCACAGAGCCCCAGGGCAAATGAAAGAGATCCAAATGCAGAGAGTTCTTCAGAGTCCAGAGACACTGTCCTGCTTCCAGCACCTTGTGTTTTATCTTGCTCTGACCCTACAGTCAGGACTTGGGAACCTTTGGAAGAGCCTTGTTACCTTTTGTTCTCCTGACTAGACCCTGCTGATTGCACAGACTGTTTGTAATCAGAAATGCAGTCATATCAGGCATTTATTAACTCTTCATAAAATAATAACTGCACTCCTCACATAATATGGCCTTAATGTATATACACTCCACATGGGTCTGTACATGCAGTATTTGCATTTACTCAGGGAGTGACATTCTGGGGTTTTGTGTCAGTGTAAGATGAATGTCACTGTCATGACTTAACCAGCTTGGAACAGAGCCATGCTGGGTGAGCCCATGGCATTTGTAGAAATCTTTTGGCTCCCCCTCCCTGAGGCAGGCATTGCACAAGGTGATTTTGAGCACCTTCCTGATTTTCCATACATTTTGGCTTCAACGTTAAAACAGGAGATACAGCCCCTATGAGTGAGGCAATCAGTGTCCTGTTCAGTGCTGGTACAGCTGAGCTCAAAATGGAAACAGGAATTCAGATGGGATGTGAGAACAAGGGGGTGTCTTATGCTACAGCCAGCTGAAGGATTAAACATATTTCGTGAGCAGGGAGCACAGCCAGCCCTGCCACCACACTTTATAAGCCTGACCTCAGCAGTCGCCACTGAGATGTGTCTGTGACTTCTCTCAGAGCTGCTCAAGAGAAGCTCTTGACGTTCCTTGTTAAGGTCTTTCAAAGAGACATGGCACAAACTGGACTTCTGATTTTCCTACTCATAAGCTTCCTACTGCTGGATCAGACCATCAGCCAGGCTTCCAAATTCAAAGCCAGGAAGCACAGCAAACGTAGAGTGAAAGGTACTGGGTCTTAACTGGGAGGAGGGATAGCAGCTGGTAGACTATGCAAATTTACTGTGTACTTTAAATAGCATTGCATGAACCAGAAACTAACAATATACAAATGCTTATTAACAATGGACATTGAAATCTACATTATATCTGTCTTTAAAACATTTATATGTGAGTTAGCGAAGCCAAGAATGAGGTGCCAGTATGAGTTATGGAAATAGGGTTGTATAGAAGCTGCAAATATATTACTCTCTTATATCTGTTCACCTCTGCCAACATTATTTAGACTCATAGGTACAACTGACAGAGAACTCTGGCCAATCATACTTAGTTACATAATTAGTTATCTATTCAGTTATACTGATGATTAGAAAAATGAAAATTCATGTATATGGGAGGGGAAAGCAAAACAAAGTATTCAGTCTCCAAGGATTACCGTTCAGATTTTTGACCATTTCCTAATTTTAACAGAATGTCTAATATTTGTGGAATATTATTCCTCTTGTGTGAAAATACTGTGAAATGGCAAGTCAAACCAATGAACAAAAATTAGCAGCAAAATATAAATGATTAATTCCCACAGTAAAGTTTACAGAGCAAATATAAAACCACAGAAGGTTGTTTGGAGATGTCTGTGTATTTAATTTAAAGACTTATTTCTATTAAAAGAAGGTATGACGGAGATTACACTAATGGCAAATATTTGAACTAGTTAATGAAAAAACCACTTTGATAAAGCCCTTGTAGAAGAAGATTGCACTGCTCTGGAGCCATGCAGTTCCAGATACTGCCTTCTCCTTTGGAATCTCTGGGCTTTGAAGCTTCTTGGGATCCTAAGAGCAGGCTGCTCAGACATGTTTTGTGCCAGCACAGAGTAGCACACACAGGAGAGCCTTGGGGAAGGACACTGAGGGTTATCCCCCTGTACGGGCAGCAGGGAGTGTGGAGAGGAGCTTTCTGGGATGCAGCTGGAGGACTGGGGGAGGTGACACAGATCTGCAGAACTGTGGTTTTGTCAGTTCTGCAACATGTGAAAAAGCTGATTTACTCCTCACATTCATTACTGTGGCTTCTGGAAGGTCTGGTTGCTGCTGCCATTAAATAATTCTCATCTTGTGCAGTGGAATCACACCTGCTGGTGGTTTGGTGGTGGTGAAACATTACAATGATTTAAAAAAAAAATAGAAAAGAGGACATGAGAATGGAATTAAGTGCAAATTATCTTCTTTTCTTGTCCCACCATAGTCTTGGTGCTTTCATAAGCACTACAAGAGAGTGATTCAGAGTGACCTTGTGTGACTCAAGTCCCCAGGCCCTCTCTGTACTGAGGGAAAGAGGAAAACTAATCATGGGAAGCAGGGATTCCAGACCAGGGAGCTTGACTGCAGCATTTAGACTGGCCAGTTGGCTTTTATTTGTTGTTTTTCACTGTGTTAAAACAAAAGTTGTGTGAAACACAGAAATAATATTTTCTTGAAGAAACACAACTTGTGTCCTGCTATTATTTGTATGTCACATCTATACCCCACAGTGTACAGGTTCAAAAGAAAAAGGGATATTTTCTGTAAATTAAGATACCAGCTCACTAAATAACGATTAGCTGCAACAATCCATGATTCTCAAACACTTAGTAGGATAAAGTCCATTATAAACTGTGAGAATGAAAGGTAAAGGTGGGGTTTCTTATAGGAAGAAATGCAGCAACCCATGATATTTTGAAATAGCTTTTAACACATAATTTTAATTTGTGTGTGTGTGTGCATATCTATTAATTTCTGTAAACATCTTTTATTTAAGAAAAAGATGACCTGAAGACCCAGATTGACAAATTGTGGCGAGAAGTAAATGCTCTGAAGGAAATGCAAGCACTCCAGACAGGTAAAGTACCTTATGCTGGTCAATGGCTTCCAAAAGTTCTCACTGCCTCTGGCTCCCCTTCACTCCCACCCACCTCTTTAGTGGGATTTGTGTCTGAGGAATGCAGGTCCTTAAGAGCACAGTGTGCCACAGCTGTACCACTGAGACAAGTGCTGAAGGAAGTATTCAAATAACATCAAGTCTGAACTAGTGGAGAACAAGTGGTGATTCTTCACCAAGAGCAAGAGTTTTACTCTGGAGCAAAAGCTGCTTTTGTCTTTGCCCATCTTCAAGCTCTGAGTGTTGGTATCATCAAAGGCAACACAACAAGGGTTTGGGGGTTTGAGCTTAAATGGTCAGAGATTGAGGTCCCCAGTTTTGTTATGAACATGGGCTAACTAACAAGGCAAAAATATTCATGGAAAAGGCTTGGAATACCCCCAAAAGGAAGCTAAAAGGACTGAGCCTATTTAAAATGTGCAGTTTGGAACATTCAAGGGTGAATGTTGTCAAAAAACTTCCAAGTTTTATCTACTGTGAATTCAGAAATAGCCTGCACCAATGTGCAGAGTCCTTTGGGTATTTAAATAGCCAGATGAAAAATTCCAAACAAAATAAGAAGGGTAAATACACATGCACCTACTAGACAGTTGTGCTTTTTCACAGCTGTTGACATAAAACTTGGCATTTAAACATGTACAAGAAGACACTACAGAGGAAATTACATCATTCCTATGAAACAGAACATATTTTCCTTAGGGATGGTAATATCTGGGGTTTATGTCTTGGGTTACATAGAGCTTTTTGAGCTTTACAAAATATTTTTATTTCAAATGTCTTATAAGTAGGCTTTAGAAGTTTCTTAAAAGAGGGAGCCTGTGCTAGACAAGTAACTCTTGTTTAAAAGTAATTCTTGTGTTGCTTCCAGAAGAAGCTTGAGCATAAGCATGCAGTGGCTTAGAAATGAAACCAGAGCCAGCAGGTTTTCCATCCTCAAAACATATTTTGAGCTTCATTCTAAATTCATTACCCACACTGTTCAACAGGATCCCAAATCTGGCAAAAAGAGACCTATCACCACCCCGGCTCTGACTGTGTTTGTTAATGTCCTCACCATAACTGAAAAAGGAGCTGCTTTTTTAGCTTATGAACATTTCTAAAATACACATAAAAAATCTGATTTCTTCTTTTGATGGAATTTCCCAGGTCTCCTTTCTGCAGGGCATGAAATGTGAAATGCTGCCACACAGCCCTTTGCAGCACATACATTCTCCCTACAGATGGCCAGCCTCTGTCATTGCTGCAGCATCGCTGAAGGAGACGAAGTCTCTCTGATCTTTCCGATGAATATAAATCTGTTAAAGCATTTCACATTTAACAAACATGTTCATTACATCTCTTTGGCCATTAGCAGTTGAAAGGATTAAAATATGAAGGTTAAGCCCTAATATAAAATGGTGAAAATGAAAAAGCAGCTAAGGAAGGCAGTGAATACTACAATTGGAAATACTGAAAAACTGAGACATAGGATATGGTCCATATCCTGCTGATCAGAGACATAATTACTTTCTTACAAGAACAGATGACAGGAATTAGAAACAGATTACAGAAAACATCAGGACAGAAGATGTTTTTAAGTACAAGATGGGCTTAAGCAATAAATGAAATAATCTGCAAGTAGTCACATGCAGGACTTTAAAAATAATTGTCACAGGAGTTTATTCAAAGCCTTTGCTACCTTCCTCAGCTCAGAATACTCCCTTGAGGGGGATTCTCTTGCTGTAACTATTTTTCTTGTAGAAGAAGTTTTTCACATATCTAAATTAGGAGAGTTGGAAAGCCAAGTTTAAGGATTCCCTCACGGACCTTGAGCTGGAAGGACTCCGACAGGGCTCTGTGAGGCAATTCCAGTTACAGAGCATATGCCAAATTCATGTCCTAGTTCACTTGGACTTTACATCAAGATTTCCATGATATCTTCCACTGAAGAAAAAGTAAACAAATTTATAAATGCAAATATTTAGAAGATTTGGTCCAGATTGTCCTGCAAGCTCAGTAGTAAAGGTAAACTTTTAAAAAGTGCTTATAGCTTTAAGTCATTTTACCTCATTTCAATTTAGAATTTGAAGAGAGAGACTGTTGGAAAGAAATTAACACCTAAAGATGTGAATATGAATTCTGCAGGTTGAATTACACTTTTATCAATCATTCAGAGATTTGCATTATTAATTTCAAATCAGTATTTCTCTGGTAAGCAGGGCACGTTTAATACAGCACTTTTCTGTCCTGCATTTGCTTGCTGGAAACTGGGCTTAGTTAAGGCATAAAAATTTACTTTACTTTAGCACTTAAATAGCAAAATATTAAAAGACATTTAGATCTGTCTCTACTACAAAGCCAGCTAAAGATTTCCTGATGACCAGCTCACATCTGCCAATAATACAAACATCCATACCTCATCCATTCAAGACTGATGAAATATGGTAAAAAATACATGAAAAGAAGAGACCCCTCTCTGTGAAGGCAAAGCTTTCACTTGCTAAGGAACTTGTCTGCTTTATTTTCAATATACTTTTAGAAAATTATCATTGGAGGAACCATTACTGAAAGCTCCAGCCCACACTTGTGCTGAACATGCCACTCATTTCTATTCCCAGTGTGCCTTCGTGGGACAAAGGCCCATAAGAAGTGCTACCTCATGTCAGAAGGCACCAAGCATTTCCATGAAGCCCATGAAGACTGCATAGCCAAGGGAGGGACATTGGCTATCCCAAGGAATAACGAGGAAACAAACACTCTTCGAGATTACGGCAAGAAAAGTGTGCCCAGAGCATCCGAGTTTTGGGTGGGGGTCACTGACATGGTCAATGAGGGCAAATTTGTTGATGTCAATGGCATGGCTCTGCAGTACTCCAACTGGGATCACGCCCAGCCAAACGGGGGCAAGCGTGAAAACTGTGTGTTCTTTAACCTTTCCTCACAAGGCAAGTGGGTGGATGAGGTCTGCCGTACTGCCAAGAGGTACATCTGTGAATTTCTGATCCCATAAATACACCTACAAAAGACCATGACCATGTTTCAGGTTATTAATGTGCAGTTTTGCTTAGTAAGCCCTCCCACTTAGAGAGTGGTGAGTTAAACTATCTATCTCCTGCATTGTACTCACTCTCCTGACAAACAAGTTTGCTCTGTTAATTTATTTTCTATTCAGATGCTAAAAATATTATGTTTCCTGAGTGCTCTCATGTACAGGGATATATATCATGTTTCAACTCACATCGTATCATATTTTGGCATATTATTCCAACCTGATGTTTGGGTTGCTGGATTTCATCTGCTATTTTTCTACTTTATTTACAAGATTGCTGTATGGTGACCCCTGTCAATGTAAGGTGTAGGGATCCTCTCAGTTCCAGAGCTTAGGAGGGACTTTGGGATTGTGTGACTTCTGTGACAAACAGCCATTATCAGTGAGGAGTTTAACAGGCTCTATCTGTGACCAAGAGTTTTACCTATGGGTTAAGAATGCAGAATGAAACAGAAAAACCTGATGTTCATTTTTAAACTACATGCAGTTCAAAGTGATACACTGCTAGAAAATGGGTGAGTAGCTGTTTTAAAACATCAGTTAGTGTAGATATGTTTGCTTCTAAATGTCTGAATTATGGTTAAATATTAGATGTAATTTGGAAAATTCCCATAGTAAAAACCAGCCTGGGACTAGATCACATCTCTGCTGTGGAAAGCTTTAATAATCTTTCTCTCCTGCAGCATCAGACAGGCTTTATCACCCAGACAGTCACACTGCCCAAAAGCCCAGGGAGGGAGGGAGGATTCCCTTTCTGGGCACAACAGACGATCACTCACCTCTGCCCCTGGGAAAGGTAGCACGAGTGGCACAAAAGGGTGGGGCCAAACCACAGCTCAGGTGGCCATATGTAAATTTTCCCAGTTTAACACCTGACATTTGAAAATGAAGTAAAATGTGCCGGTTGCTTTTTGCTGTTCTTTAACCTCCCAATAGAAAGTTGCCTTCATGTCATAAATAGCAGTTTCTCTCTTGTGGATTGGAATTTCGTTTAGGTATTTAAATATATTCCTGCTTGGAGGCTAATTCTTATCTTTGAAATGTCCAAGATTTTATTAAATTATGCAATAAATTTGCAATTACTGGTATTTAATTGTAGTAGCATTTTTGAAAGCTTATGCGTCCACGTGAAGGCCATTCTTTCCTAGGACTTTTCTTGAGGATTCAAAAAGGGTTCTTTTTTTACTATTGTGTTTCAGGTCACAGGACAAATCTTGGATCCATGATTGCCGAGATGCACCTATTCAATGCATTACTGTATACTGTTGGTATTAAATTCATTTTCCAACACGTAATTTATTTGTAAAATAGGCCTGATTGTGAATTCTCTCACTTAGCTCTAGAGTTGAAATAGCAGAGCAAGAAGATCCCAAATAGATCCAATTTTCTTTCAAAATCCACCAGCATTTGCTAAAGGTGGGGTCAATATTTCTGTTGCCTACATTTTTCCATGATAAAAAGTCTGTAAGGCTTCTTTACTTCTGGCCCGTCTGCAACAAGTGAATATCTCAGCATATCCCTACAGCTACAGTAAAACTGAATATTGACCAGCAGTTCCAGAATTTGTTTACCTAGGAGGAGTTTATAAATTCATGTCCCATTCAATCTATTTCAGCCAAGCTTCTAAAATTGTATGCAGGAATGTTTATGGACACTACTGATGGATGTTTATCAACCAGGGGACACAGATACCAAACTTTGGTTAGTAGTGATTTTATCTGAAGGCAAACCCCACAATATACAGATCGATTCTGAAGGTTCCCAGCAGAATGATTAGTTGAGAAATAACAAAGGGACATAAAGCAACAGGGAAAATGATGGTGAAAATTTCAGGTGGATAGAATTGGAGAGGAGATGATGGAAGAATAAAAAACTTCTCCAGAAACATCTATAGTGGGAGCAAGACAGAAAACAAAGTAGAAACAGAGCAGGGAGACAAACTTTGTCCTATCAAAGCAACTACCAGTCTTTCCTCTCAATGACTGAAGGTACCTCTACAAACAGCTCAGGGTGAGGGGTAGTATTTGCTGCCTGCTGGGCCTGCTCTGCCCCACTGCTGCACCAGCTCTGATCCCAGACCATCACTCCTACATTTCTTCTCTCCTGATAAACATGTGGCACTTCACATCTTTTCCTTTTGAGCCCATCAGGCTCCCTTCTCTACACCACTAGCACTTTTATGAAATCATCTTAGGTCTCCCAGTGATGTCTCCCCTTCCAGTTCCAACTCTGGGTTCCTGCCTCTGCAGAAGTCCCACCAAGCTGTGCCCCAGGGCCCCAGGACACCTCTGTCCAGCTGTTGAAGGGCTGGAAGAGCTGGAGTTCTGCACACAGCTGGGGCATCCTGCTCTGCAGAGGGGTCTGTGTCTGGAGAGGCCACTTTCACAGCAGTTTCCCATTTGAACCCTGGATAGCCATTCCAGTTCCCTTGGGAATAGCTTGGGAGACTGGGAATTCAGCAGGACATGGGATAGAACTGCTTATTCCAGTCACTGGAAAATCAGCAGGGTGTGAGGTCCACATTCCGCTGGAATGCCAGGATTGCAACAAACTCTGCTTCCAAACTTCTGCTTTCCTTGCTAAAGTAAAAAGGCCAAACATCTGCCAGCATTTTTGCAAGAAAAATAAAAAAAAATTAAAGATTTTATACTCATTTTCAGAAGTTTTTATTGTTAGACTCCATCCATCCATCAGCAACTTCCCAGTACCTTGTGGCATTGATAGTGTCCCAGGAAGGTCAGACTTAGGAAGTCACCCATGGCTTACATTGGTCTGAACCACACTCTGTAGCTGCCTAAATCAGGATAATCACTAAGAGATAGGAACTGCTTCTGTAAGCACCATGAAACAGCCTTCCCTGGGAATAGCAGTGAACAACTGGAACTCTTCAGCAGGAGCAAAAGGCCCCAGCTGGCTCTGCTGCTCCAGTTTAAGCTCAGCTTGTTGTTAGCACAAGTACCATCCCCACCTGAGAGGCCTTGGGTTGCAGTGAAAAGTTCTCAGCTGTGTTCGAGGCACAGGTTGTCTGATGGATTAATCTCCATCATTAAAGCTTTACATCTTTAAAGAGGAAAAGTAGTCAAATGTCTGCTAAAAAAACTAACAGGAAACCCATTAAATATGGGAAATGGTTTCAAATTTCAGCTTTGTTAATCTCCAGTTTAAGCCTTTTTCTGGGATTAAATCTGCTCTACAGATCGTGGAGATGGCTGTGCTATTGGAAAAGCTGTATTCCTTCCACTGTGGGGGTGTTCATAAAGGAGAATGTCCTCTTGCACCAGACTCCAATATAGAATTTGGCCTGTTTAGGCTTAGCTAAATCTTTACTGGTTCCAGTGCTGTGTTCTGCAGGGAAAAATATAACTATGCATATGTTGTTTTTTAAAGGAATTTGACTTCTTTTTCAGTTCTCTCTATGGCCTGTGAATACTTTTCAAATTTTGGAAATATTTCCCTCTTTATTAGTTTTCTATTTACTATATAGGAGTATTTTTATAGACCTTCTCCCTTGAAGCCTCCATAGCTTCTCTTTTCTTGTTAAATTACGTCTTGTGGATCACTTTAGAGAAGACTAAAAACAGCACTAGATCCTGGAAATTAAATGATTGGTACCAAAGGAACAGTTTATTGCACTGATAAATATAACAGCAGTCTCACTTAGAGCTGTCTAAACAAAAGATTGCTTTTGTGGAGTGATGGTCCTCCCTGCAGCCAGGTCTTAGGCAGGATGGGATGGCTTGAACATATATTAAAGAGATCTTTGCTCTCTCAGGTTGCAGCTGTCTGCAGGCTGAGGGAAATCCAGAGATAGCTTTGCACTGTGCCCATCAGCCCCTTCTCCTCCTTCAGCAGCACCTGAGGTGAGGGTAGAGATGGCCAAACTCTTCCTTGCCAGGGAGGAGTAGCCCAACTAAGTAGAAAATGTTGTAATGAATGTGGAAATGAATAAAGCCATTTACTGATACAGCATGACCAGACACCTACAAATTTGCCCATTTAAACAGACAGGCTGCTTATAAGCTAGAGATGTTCAGACCTCAAACGTGGGAACAGGACACACATACTAAAGTACCACAATTTATTCTTCTATGCTTATGCAGAAGCAATGTGGAAAATTCCACAAACATACATCACTTCTGTCAGGATAATCAGAGATGATACAGGTGTAGTTGAAAAGAAAAGCAGCAGCACAACAGGGACAAGACTCAACAGAGGGTTTAGTTGTAAAGTAACTAATGTACTTTTAAATGAGCTGCCTCTATATTGCATCACAGCTATGAGAGCTGCCAGTAAATAATAAACCCTTCAAAATGAAAGTAATCTCCCTCTCCCTGTAGTTTAAACAAATATAATGAAAAATAGCTTTTCCAGGGATACTTAACCTCCTCAGAGGCACAGTGGCATTCATCTTTGTTCAACTACAGTACGACATTATTTATCCATGTAATGATAATCATTTTGCAAAAATAAAACATGAATCCTCAGGGAAAATTAAATAGAAACCTCCTAAAGTTGCACTATTAGGGCATGACCCAAAGTTCTTCAAAGCGAATGGAAAGATTCCTACTGAAATCAAGGGGGTCTCAACAAGAGTATCTCAAACCCTTAGTATACAAATGTTGAAGTACAATCTGATTTAAGCAGATCTCAAGTGCTCCTGAAGAGCATATTTGTTCAAAAGTTGGTGTTGCCAGGACCAGTTTCCCAAAAATCCAGCTATAAAAGACTCATTCTCCTGCTTCAGTAGCAGCAAAATTTTCCTTCCCAGTGAAGGAAGCACATGGGCAGAACTAGGTCTTGCTTTGAAGACCTTTCACTTGTGAAATCCTTCAGTCCATTCAGAGTGAAAAGGCCTGATCTAAAAAGTACTGAAGGAAAGAGACTGTTTCTCAATTTGCATCAACAGACTTTGGGCCAAACCCAGAACTTGTCATCCCTCTTCTATTTTTACTGGCTATCACCCTGGTTTCATTCCCAGAGATATTTAAAATCAGGTGTAGACATCAGGTCAAGAAGAACTAGAAGAACTAACCCTTTTCAAAAGACAACTGATTTGTTTATTTTTTTTCTTACATGTTGCCAGAGTTACTTATCCAAACTTAAAATATGAGCATGTCCTGTGTTCAGGGCCTTCTGGTGTTCATGGCAAAACATGTGGTCTGTTCCAAAATGCTTACAGTCTGGAGAGACAAAAGGAAGTTCATCATCCCCATTTTACAAGGGGATAGCTGAAGCATTAGGAAATTCAGGATAGAAACAAAGCAACTTTGAGCAAGGAAAGGAAATTGAAATCATCTGGACCCAGAGCCTCAGCCACTGAGGTGCCTTTCTATCCCAAGAGGGTGTCTGATGAATATCCCACTGTCTTAAGCACATACATATCCCTCTGTCCTGAGCACAGAGGGAATGTGGGGACAGCTGAGTGGGAATGTGTGTGTGTGGGAAGAGCACAGGGACTGACCAGGCAGAGGATCCAGGTGCCAGGTAACAAAAATGACAGCTGGGAGAGTGAGAGGGCGAGGATTGTTCCTGCCACAACTACCCCATCCTCTGACAGGGACCATGAATTTCCCTTCTATAAAAAAAAGCCCCTATCAAATTAACTTCATTTTTGATTCCTGGGTCAGGTAATGCTGTACTAAACATTCAATTGATAGATACTATATTTCATATTTACCCCAGTATGTCCAGATTAATTCTGTTAGTGCACACCATGTCATTAGTGTAGCCAATAATGAGTTGCTGTAGAACTGCTCTATAAATCTACCATGCTTTTAAACTAATTATCATCCTACCTATTTAGCTGGGCAATCAGTCTAAGCTAGCTACAACACAGTGAAAAATATAAAAATTAAAACCATGAAACAAATTGTGGCTTGTATCTGATGACACACAGAACAATATGCTGAGGTGCAAACATGGATGCTGCAGGCAAATTTGTTTTAGGAAACATGTCCAAGTTTGAGAAGGCATTATTTCAGGTATGTTCACTGTAGACTGATGAAGATTGAGATATTTGTCTTCAAATATGTGTATTATATTTATGATGTTACAATTTTAATTGATTAGAGAAAACTGCATCTGTTCTTATTGCAAATATATCTCAGACATGCTACACAAAGTTAAACTATTTCCTATAAAAATAAGGCTGATACAAAGATTTAAGACTGTGTAGTTTGTAATGTCAAGGCATAATTAGGTCCACTAGATGAGAAACAGCTCCTCTGTTCCAAGGACCAAGGCCAGAGGTTCAAACATTATCTTCATGGATGTTTACTCATGCCTAACTTTCTCCTGGCTCTGGAGTTATTGACATTATCAACCCATTCTTACTGTTAATCATCATATGTATGACCTGCAACCATCTAGCATGCCCTTTTGCTGATTAAAACACCACCTTTGCTGAGAATATTGCTCACCAAGAATCACTGTAGCAATTTTGGAACATTATAAAAAACAGTTGAAAGGCATTGCTAAGAAGCCCCTTGCCTTCTCCAAATCCTACATTTCATAAAATGTATTGTGTAAAGACAATGATGTGAATATTGAGTAGTCTCCAGTTCAAAAAACTTTTGGCAATAATTCTATGCAAAAATCTCAGTGGAATTTCTCCACTGCTTTAAATGAAATTAAATTCTAGCTGCCTAGGCTGCTTCCCATATCTGTAAAATGGAACATATATAACTAGTTCAAACTGGTATCAGGTGCAAAATTTACTAATTGCTGAAGCACTCAGAGATCTTCCTAAAGGATTGTCATGTGTCTTTAATCTGGACAAGAGAACTCTCAATAGAGGTGCAATGTTTTTATTTATGTTTTCTTGTAACTCATTCCTGAGCTGAACTGACACAGCACCACATTCTCATAGGCTGTTTTGCTGGTGTTCCCATCATAAGGAATGTGAACCACTTCATGCAGTTTCCCTACCAAGTGTCAAATAACCAGATACAAATATTGTCATTAAGAAGTTCCTTCCAGGTGAACCTGTAGGACAGCATTTATCTTGAGACTGGGCAAAAACCCCCTGTGATAGTGGATGGTTCTTGTGGAGAATCCAGTCAGGTTTCTGGGATCAGCCCAGATCACACCAAGGAATCTTGGAATGCTCATGAAGCAAATGGAGCTTTTGAGGTCAGAGGCAGGTACCACAGAAAACATCCTCAGCCTTCCTTTGTACACTCTGCTATGGAGACACTGTGAAAAATGGAAGAAAAGGGGCTCATAGGGATTTTATAAGCATGTGAATCTTCCCAGACTTTGACCTGCACAGCACTAGCATTTTTCCTGCACCATATTTGCCAATGTATGGCATTTAAGTGGCATCCAGTGGATCTTGCTAACATAGCAGGGGCACTGGGAGATTTGGTGCAGGGCCTGCCCACCAGAGACAAGCTTTTCTGCCTTTTTTCAAAGCTTTAAATCCAAGTTTTTCAGTCTTCATTAGATGCCCTACTGAAACTTGATATTCTACTAGTCTAAAAAGAAAACGAGATGGTTTCCTAGGAAATATAAACTCTGTGTGTTTGCAGTTGTTCAATAATGACTAGAGTCTAAGTTCATGAGTACACTTCTAGAAAGAGTTAATGAAGAAGCTGCTCACAGCACCTTATCTGAGCAGTGTGTGCCACACATCACTGTACCTCAACCTGGAACACTGATTTTCTGCCAGACACCACAAGGTAGCCTGAAAAATGGCCTCTCTCCTCTCAGAAAAATCAATCCTACGCAGGTGACCAAACCATCAAGACAAAAAGAGATGTGTTAATATGAATAATGAAAATATAATAAATTCATATGAAACACATTATGGCAGTGATGTACAAAATATTCCATTTCCACAAGACTAGGCAGTCAGCATTTTGTTCAGTACAGCAGATGCCCCCTGGATTTCAGAAAGGTTGGAAAGCACTCTAAGCACAACAGAAGAGCTTTTGCCATTACAAGCAATGTATTGGTTGGCTGGTCCATGTAATAACAGTTTATTAAGGAACACATTAAGCACTCTGTAACTTTTGACAAATTATTTGTAAGTGTTGATTAATGAAAAACATCTTTTGTTACCATGCTGCCAGCATGATCAGTCTGTTCTTCATTTCCTGAAAGACAGATGCCCCCAATAGTCTCATTTGGCTTTCTTGGCAAGTGGGAATAAGTAGGAGTGAATAAGCAAGGTTACATATGAAACATTGATTAGAAGGAAATGATTACCATATGAATTGGGTAATTCCACTGAAATATTGCAGGAAGGTGATCAGAATTGAATGTTCTGCAGACTCTGACAGTTTTCTTTCCCAGGCTTTGCATCTAGTAATATTGCACTGAAAGAAAAGAGAAAAAAAGCCATTGGTGAATAGGCAGGGAAATGTCAGACTTTACTCAAGGTACAGATGTTCTTCATTATGCAGGGTACATAAAATCTGAGAAAAAAGCTCATTAGCAGAGTTGGGTGAATAATGGGTTGTCTAGTTTTGTGGTCAAACCAAAAAAAACCCAAAAAACAGGAGGAGAAAAATGATCAAGCAAAGCAGAAAATTTTTGAGGGTTTGGGGTTGTTTTTATTTTCTTAGGGGAAAAAATAAAGAGATATTAGATGCAGAGAAGGGGGGTAGGGAGAAAGGAAGCAAAAAAAAATGAAAATCCGATCTCTAATCAGCTTTACCTTCTAGCAATTACTCAAGCTATCCTCTCCAAAACAGCTGGTAAAAGCAGGTAATTTTCAGGATAGAATGATCAGGGTACATCTACAGTGTCAAATCCTTTAAGTTACATTTCCTGAGACAGCTAGACATGAGCTCCCTTTTTAGAAGCTATTCAGTCACTAATCATGGAGCAGAAAAGCTTTGCTGACAACTGTCTGCCCCAGATGCTGTAGGTGCACCTTTTGTCTTTAAACTCAAATTTGAGAAAACAAGAACATACCCACTGCTTTTTTAAGTCTTCCTTAAGATGCCATGTCAACTAGGTGCTATTAAAAGGTGATTTTAATACTTAGGGGTTTTTTCATGGTACAGCAAACTTTGCTGGAAATATCTTAGTAAGTTAGGAACTTACTTCTCTCACCTGTGCTCCTTCCTACCTTCCTGTCTGACAGTTCTGTATACACGACAGAGGCATCTCTGCTCCCCTCTCCTGTCAGGTAATAGTTTGGATCCCCACATTTCTCTTTAAGAGCAAGATACTGGTGACTTTTAGTGAGGAAAAGGTTAAATAATACATCATCAAGCTCTGCTTCCAAAGTTAGAAGCTAACGAATCATGTGAACAACATTCAGGAACATGATCTTTAGCTGAAAGGACTGAGATCTGCTTTTTAACACATTAGTTACATTTGACTGTTCCACTCACTTGCTGACTATTTGTAGCAGAGGATCCCCATTAGAGTCCTGTGTGTAGCTTAGGGCTACAAAATTGTGTGTTGGGAGAGTTTCATTAACCTATTTTGGGACTTCCATGTTACCACCAAAGACAGACTAATTGTGAAGAGTTTTGTGAGTTTGATCAAAGTGTTAAAATGCTGGATTCTCTCCAGCTATGGAAGAGAGGCTCCACCATAGAAGTGTTTTGTGCCAAGAAAAACAATTTAAAAATGAGTAATGAGGGCATAGTGTTAACCATTAGTCTTTAAAGATCTATTTTTCATTTTTAAGGCTGCACAAGCACAGACTATTTTTGGAAGTAACTCTCCCTTTGGTCCCTCTTCAAAACCACAGAATATATATATTCTCGTTCAGTAGGGAAAAGTGAACACCTTAAATCAATAAAAGCATGACTTTCAAGGGAACTCATGACCAGGTTTTAAGGAGCACATCCAGACTTGAGACCCATCGTCCACCAGCATTCAACACTCAGTAATTAAGTCCTTTTCTGAAAATCCAGCAGCTTGGTCCCAATATGAGATTCCAGCCATTGGAAATTTTTCTTCTGATAGGGACATACCAATGCACTGTGTTTTCCAGGTCATTATGTACCAGTTGAAACAAAATCTAACGTGTCCACTAATCTGCACTTCCATAAATGCCTTCTTTCCTCATTAGATCATCTTATGTAGATTAGCCCTCCTGCATGGTGTCCTGCACTGAGGACAGAGAGCAGTGGAGGTGCCCAGACAGACCCAGGGGCACAGCAGCCTGGGCAGACCCCAGGAAGGGGATGGGGGACGAGGGTGGGAAAGCAATGCTGAGTCCCTGCCCTGCCTGGGATCATGGGGCAGCCAGAGAGCAGCCCAGAGGGACGGGACAGCGGGCTCCTGATCACCCAGCACTTGCCAACAAGTAGCATCTCCACCTTTCCCGAATTTCCTCATCTGGAGGAAGCCAGAAGTCCCTGGAGCAGCCCAGGTTTCAAATGGTCACTGCAGCTCTGGCTCTTGGTGTGAGAAATAGAAAAAAGGGATTTCACAGGATCACAGACTATTCTGAGTGGGAAGGGACCCACAATGATCATCGAGTCCAACACTTAAGTCAATGGCCCACACAGGGGATTGAACTCATGACCTTGGCATTATTCCAACCAAATTTTAACCAACTGAGCTAATTCAGCATTTATTGTAAGCAGGGGAAGAATGTTGGGAAAATAAACAAATATTGGGTGTTAAGTCAGCTTAACTGTTAGGACTTTGCTTGGGTTTTGTGAACACAGTTTGGTTTTATTAACCGGGGTTTGGGTTATTGTTGGATATTGATTTCTGTAATTATCTTTTCCCATCACCTTAGCCTAGGCAAAAGGCAGGAAGCTGTAAGGTGGGTGCTGTCGCCAGGGCAGCTCCGGCAGGGAATTGGGAACGATCCGATGACTGGGTCGACCAATAATCACACGTGACGCAACAAGAAATTGACCCTACGCGGAAAAAAACAATCACATTGGCGGCTATCAATAACAAATCAATAAGCGGAGAGACCAAAAGGGAATAAAAGGGAGATGAGCTACCAGGAGGGGAGGGGAGAGACGTGGCACAGAGGGTATAAAACCAGCGGGTGCTTGTCCTGTCGGTGTGTTTCCACGGTATGTGCTGCGGCTCGGCACCCTCTATGTGCAGTACAGCTGATAAACTGCTCTGTTGCTTTAATTTCGTCGCTGGAAATTCTTGAACGCGACATTTTTCTCACAAAGGGACACGGGACAGGCTTTAGGGGCGGTGCTGGAGCTGCACGGGGCTCCCGAGGGGTCCGAAATTCCCTCTCCACCACCCCCGGGGCGGCCGCCGGGCTGGAGAACCCCCTGCACGGGGTGGGCAGAGCCGGGAACACCGGGGAGAGCAGCGGGGTTTGCCCGTTCTCTGCCTGGCCCGGGGGGCGGCAGCGGGGCCTGCCCGTTCTCTGCCCGGCCCGAGGGGCGGCAGCGGGGTCTGCCCGTTCTCTGCCCGGCCCGAGGGGCGGCAGCGGGGTCTACCCGTCCGCGCTTTCCCGGTCCGAGTTCCCCCCGCCGGGACGCAGCTCCGAGCGCGGCGCTCCCCGACGGGCAGTGCCGGAGCTGCAGTACCGGGCGCTCCCACAGGGCGGCAGCAGCGGTCGGAGCCGCTGTGCGGGTACCGCGGAGCGGGAGCATCTCCCGCATCCCCGGGGAGGAGCAGCAGCTCCTGCTCGGCCCGGACTGGACTAACCTGTCTGAGCGGGGAAGGGGCCCTTGGTAGTCCCAGTCGAGCCGTGAGGCACTTCCTGGAGCCCACCAGAGGCTCCTGCAGGGCAGAGGTGGGAGCAAGCAAACCAAGATGGGAAACAAAGGATTAGCAGTTCTGTGGAGCCCTGGTAAACCATTTGCCGCAGTGGAATGGTACCGTCGTTACTGTACTTTGGCAGAAAAGCCTAGCAGTTCCCAAATTTGGTTATGGCCAGGGTGGAAACTCACCGATGGCCCAAGTCAATTGCTTGTGACCCCATAAACAGCGGTCCTGATGTGAGCTCTGATGTGCTGCAGCACCAGCACGTCCCTGTGAGTAGGACTCCTCTCAGACCCTGCAAACCCTTAAGTTTATTTACTAAGAAGCACCATCACCGATGGAAAACCCCACACATATCTCCATGCTCCCTCAGGTGCAACCCTTGCCCACGGGGAAATGCAAAGGGAGGTGATGCATTTCACTGAACCCAAGGGGAATTTTTGACAGGTACCTGCAATCCACACATCATTTTACCTCCATGCATGTGAATTGCTTATAAGATGAGCATTACTATCACAAATCTATAGTTAAGCCACTTATAACTGTAGTGAACCCTATCAAATTGCTTTGTAAATGTGACAGTACCCAATAATTATGTGCTGCTAACGCCCCTTTTGCACCCTTATCCTTGAATCCATCTATGAGCCTTGACCCCCTATTGCATTCCTGGCTTCTGTGTAAACCATTGCGAACTGCTTCAAATTAAGTCTTTGTATGCTTTAACCTGTGTACTAAGTAACAGAGGGACCATTGCCTTTGAACTCTGTCAATTTTCACACATTCACATTAAACCCTGCTTTGGCCAATACCTTTCTGTTTCTTTAAGTGGAAAACCCATTCATTGTGACACAGAATACAGAGAATTGAGCACAGCCAAGTACTTCACCAGAGTAAGACAGAACATACTGGAGGCAGTGCAGGAATGCTCACAGCTCTGTATTAAGTCCCTCTTCTTATTTTTGATGTATAACATGGACAACAAAATCCATCTGAAAATAGGCAAATATTCAGTCACAGGATATTCTGAGTTGGAAGGAACCCACAAGGAACTGAACCCACAGAATCCAAACCCTGTCCCTGCACAGACACCCCAACAATCCCACCCTGTCCCTCAGAGTGTTGTCCAAACACTCCTGGAGCTCTGGCAGCCTTGGGGCTGTGCTCACTGCCCCTGGGGAGCCTGGTCAGTGCCCACCACCCTCTGGGGGAAGAGCCTTTTCCTAACATCCAGCCTCACCCTCCCCTGCCACAGCTCCAGCCCTTCCCTTGGGTCCTTCTACTTGTCACCAGAGACCAGTTACTGCACTGTTTGTTGTTGCCAACTACTTAACAAAATTTTATTGGACTTCACAGGAAATTATTACAGTAAGTCTTTAGAAATTATTTCAAACTTAAAATCTCAGCTGTAGCAGAGACAACAGTAAACCAATGCCAATTCTTTGAAAACACTCATATTTTAACTAATGTAGGGTCAAGAACAATAGGAAAAAAGGAAAAAAAACCCTGCTGTAGAACTAAGAAGTAAATGGAAAACTCAGAGTTCACAGGAATCTGCCCATGTGAAGTGATGAGATAATCCAGTGTAAGCACTGGAGTGTGTACCTTAACTCTGCATGAAGATGTAATCCCAACTAGACAGAGAATCCTCCCCTAACATATGAGGAGTGCCAGAACTGTGCACTTCTCCCCACTGCTCTAAGACATCCTTGGCATCACCTTCACCATTCCTGTGCCTGTGTTCCCACCTCCAAATCCACTGTGTTTTGTCCTGGTCACACTGTCACTGCTGGTGTTCCCCTGTCCCAGCTAACAACACCCCTTTGAAAACAAGAGCTGTAAGGGTCAGGGGGAGAACACTTGTGTCTAAGGACTGACTCTCATCTCCCCCAACTGTGAAGGCCAAGAGACGAGGGAAAAAATAATGACAGAGCTTGTTACAGGCAGAGTTTAAAGTAATACAAAAATGGGACAAGGAAGCTCTTATATCTGGAAGGGACAGGGTTTCAAGAAGACAGAGAAGGGAGAGCTTCAAAGCACAGGAAAAGTATTTCTTGACAAACTATGTCATTTGACTACTGAGTTCCTTAGTGCAGGAGAATGCTAGAAGCTGACATAGGTTCCAACATACAACTGCACTAATTCAAGTTCACAGGAAACCTCTTCCTCATGAAGACCCCTCATCAAAACTTGCTTGAGGCCAGAACAATGTTCTTGGAATATCCTGTTGTTATTTTTCAGATTGTTCTTCTTAGACTGGTGCTTTCAGCTGTTAATAATGCATTCCTAAACCCAGTTTTTGCTTCTCCTTGGTGTAAGGGGCTTTATATTTCAAACTAACACCAGAGGTGACTTATATCTCTTAAATAACCCCCTAGATTAATCTACCAGCAAAACAGTTACCATACATTATATGTAGATATTAGACAAGTCAGAGAAGAACAAAACAGGTAAAGGTTTAAACTGGGCTCTTCTTTTTTAAGTAGGTGATTTGACATTCTTCTGTTTGCATCACAATTCAGAGGATGACCAATACACAGGTACATCAGCTCTTAAGGACTGCTGTAAGAGATGCAGCTTTGCAAATACTTGAGAACAAGTGAGGGTTATAATTAAGCACAGCTGTAGCCAGGTTCTGAGAGCACTAATGTTTTTAATTAACAATTACATCAACAATCAAATCAACACTTGCCAATTACATTAACTGTCTAATTAAAAACTAACAATAACATAAATCTTAGCAGAGGAGAAAGGAATTTTTCCTCCCAACTATTCATCACTTTCTGGATCACTATCACTGTCTGCTGAGGAGTCGCACCATTCCTCAGTTCCTGCAGCAGGGAAACTCAAGTTGCCAGCACCTAGAAGGAATTAATGAAGTGCAATATTTATAAACCAAGAAAAAAAAGAAGCTTCAGAACAAATATGTGGTAGTATTAAATGACCCAAACCAACAAACCCCCACACTTTACAAACTAGACCAAAACACCCAAAACTATTAACTGCCTTTTTAGCTGTGCTCTTTTGTTAGAAAAATGTTCTGCCTCTAGTGTGCTGTTAGAGGTCCTCTCACCTTCAGAGAATCTGAGCAACCTGCCAAGTGTCATATCTCTGATTTCAAAGAAAGACATGCAAAACCGAGGATGCTCATCACTTTATGTATTACACACACAGACTGATTCAGTGTTACCGACTGAAAAAGGGCTTTCCTCTTCAGGCTCTTCCCAGTGTTCAAAATCTAAAGACACGTGAATATTCTGTTGACAAAAACAATGATTGAAATACCTGCTCTGAATCACACCAAATGTGTTCAAAACATTCAATAACTCTCAAATTCATTTTCACTTCACCTTGTTCTTTAGTAATTTGCACCATGCTCCTGGTCTTTCTTTTGCCAGAACAATCACAGTCTCTGTATCCTTAATCACACATCTGGACTTCTCTGCAAGTATGGACTCTTGCAGCTTCAGGTCAGCCAAATAAAGTTTTTCTTCTGAACTAGCACTGCAATATAAAAAAAAGTTTTAAAAAGTAAATGCAAACTGATCATAAAACACTTTGTTGAATATACTCAAGTTTCTTAAACCTACCTGAAAACCACCTTCTCTTTAGAGAACTCGCATTTAGTGTTAGCTGGACACAGTATTTTTACCTTCAATGTAACAGTCTCATTATCTTGAAACCACTTGATTTCTGGATGACAGCTGAAAGAAACAGGTACTTTAATGGGACTGTTTTCCAAAACAGAAGACCACTGAGGTTTAGCCAGGCTCTCTCACACACAGCCAGTATTTTCCCAGGAAGTCTCACACTCAGCCAAGTGTCCCCATCTGTAGGGGCACTGACACCAGCAGCAGTGCCAGGGAAGCAGGTGATGGGGCACCAGTCAAGCTTTCTACAAAAGCAGCACAGTCCCAAGTCCTGGAGGAGCACATCTGCCAGTTCCACTGGGCAGACACTCCACTGACTCTGATATCCAAAAGAATCACACTTAGTCATTTCAGGATCATAATCTGATCTTGAAATGCCAAATGAAAAGCTAACTGTGATTCTTGTAGCTTTTTAGATTTCTTCTAATGTGTTCTGCAGCAAATACTGTGATATGTGCTTGACAGATCAACCAATCTCTGACAGGCAAAAGACTTCTCCACTAACCACAAAGACGATTCTCTTTAGCAGTTCATATGAAAGCAAGATGGGACAAATCACTCTCCATTTTCTTACCATGGCTGATGCAGTTTGGAGTCATCTGCTTCCTGTGTTTGAGCTACATCATCTAAAAAGACATTCAGAAACACCTTTTATACCTACACTATAGCAACAGGTATTTCCAGAACACACCAGTACCATCATAAAAATAACTTGCTGTCAATGAAATTACTGCAAGATACATTTGGCCTTTATATTGGGTACTTCATACCCTAATTAACTGAAAATTTTAACTAACAAGAGTATTATAGTTGGTGTAAGAAAATAAAAAAAACCCACACACCAAATATGCAGTTTTCCAGGTCAGGCAGAGGTTTTTTCCCAGTTTCAATACATTATTTAAAACCTGAAAAATGCCATTTTGGGAGTTGATGGGGAGTTTCAGGGATGAAACAAGTAGTACTGGGTGTCACCATCACAGCTTGAAACACAGCATTAGTGTCACTCGACTATACTGGGGGAAAAAGCCTTTACAACAACCACTCCAGGATCTCATCTGACTTTTGTCTGCTGCAACTTTTTCATCACTCAGCTTCCACTGCTCCAAACTCATGTGTCAGCTGCTGGCAGGTAATCTGTCCCCCTGCTATGTCTGAGCACTTCCAAGCCTCTACTACTGAGTGAATGCCACATCCCCAAGATTAGATTAAAAAGAAATGGGGGGGAGGGAAGAGCCATTTTCTGACACACCAAATCTCAGGAACCTCCCAGAGAATTACATTATTCCAGCTGTTACTTCAGCAGATTTCAGCTCCCTTAAACCCTGTGGCCTTGGACAGCAAAGCTCTTGTCCTCTCTACAGCAGAGGCTTCCTGCTCACACATTCCATTCAGAGCCAAAGCATTGGAGTCTCACCAGGACAGAGCAGTCCCCAAACAGCCATACAGCTCCATTAATGAGTCTCCTCACTGTCAGGCAGCTCTGGCTTCCTGCAAACATCAGCTCTCCTGTACACTGCCAGCAGTCTGCATCTGGCACAATGAGTTTTAAGAGTGATACTTAAACATCTAAAACTTGAATTCAAGTTTGAAAACTTCAGGAAGTTATAGAAGGTTTACCACATGGACAAGTCCCAGAAGTATTACAGCTTTCAGAAGAATTTTCTTGTCTTGACACATCCTGTGGACTGGATGCCTTCTCCAGACCAGCTGTGTCCTCCTTTACACTTCTGAACATAGGAAAAGACAGTTTTAAAAGAAAACACACAAATGATACCCAGTCAACTTCACCTTACACAAGCTCTCTGAGTCCCTTTTACTTAATCTGTACCTTACTAACAAAGCCTGCACTAAGTTCTGAATGTTTCAACAGTAGTATCAGGCTTAGTCAATCTGTAAGAAGTGATCCAAGCAGCTGCATTACACATCTTTGAGATGGAGCTATGGCACAGAGCACCACAATAAAGTTGTCTGCTCTCTGGCATTACATGCTTTGGTGGTGACCATGTGGAGGCTCCCAACCTTCCTTTCCTGTTCACTAACACTATGAAAGAAGAAATAAACACAAAAATGTTGTGCCTGAGGTAGCAGAAATCTTACAGCCCAAGAGGGCTCTGTAAGGAATAACACCTGAAAAAGAGCCTTCCAAGCATCAGCAGTGCAAACACTGTTCTCATACACCAAGTTTGAACAAACACAGGAAAAGCCGAATCCTTTGGTGAGCATTAAAATCTGGCAAAGTTCTAGATAGGAATACAGGAGCCTCAACCTCAGAGGGAAATGGAGTATGGAGGGGGTCAGGCTTCCTCCTCTTGCTGATTGCTGAAGTCACAGAAACAACAGCCTAAATGAACTTGCTCAACCCTGAGACAGCAAAGCCTGTACTGCTATGCCAGGGACCTTTCTTTGTCTACCAAGCAATAGCTACTCTGGAAGAAAGTATTTGGGATTTCTTTCTTCCTTCTAAGTATTTTAAAAACCTTGGTTGGTCAGACAGAAGTATTGAAATTTATTTTCAATGATGGCTCCACTAAGTGAAGATTAAGTGGCTAAAGAAACGCCTGCAACTGGGGGCCATGCAGGAGCCAGAACAAAAAGACTCCAGATGTCTTCCTCGTAAGCATTTTACATCAAGGGTCTAAGGATCTGCAACAGAGCAGAGCAAGATGTGTTCTCCCAACACACACAGTATTTGCTCAGTTCTAGAATTTTGCAGTGCAAAGAAAACAAAGTTCAGTGCTGTTTCTGCAAAACCCACCACACAGTCACACTCCTAAAATGTACAGCTCTAATCATTTTAAAGGAAACTGGTTTTATTTTCCAACTTGAACTCTGCAGTTAAACACACAAAAATAACATGCTCTGCTGCTCTGACCCATACTGGTAAGCATTCAAACCACTCACTGACCATAGGAAATTGTTACAATCTGAATTCAGACTCTGTATTTTTATTATCAACTTGACTGTCTGCATCAAATTCTAGTTTAATGTTTTCTAGAACTGGAACTTTCCCTTGTGGTTATGTGGCTAAAGAATAGTTAAAGGGAAGTAGACACATCATGAATGCAATTGTTTCTGTGTTTAAATGAAAATCACAGTCAGTAGTATCAATAACAAAAATATCATTAAAACCAAATAGCATCATTTCTCAGAAAAATATATGCTGGAAAAAATCTGTAAACACTTACAAATGCTCCAAGTTCTCTGCATGATCTGAGACTTGCACATGTCTGCACAGCTTCTGAATTTCTGCTACGTGTTCTGGATTGTCAGCTCCCAGCCCCGTGGACAAAATCTCGGATCGAATGTTGTATTCATTGATCCACACCTTCACACTGGCAAGGCTGGAAACCCCGATCTTGAATTACACAACATAACAAATGGAAACCAGTACTTAAATGGTCTCACTCCAAATCAAAGCTGCTGTTTAAGTCAAACTAAGTGTAGCCCTACTGACTTACACCTGTAGGCAATTTGTTTTCTCTGATTTTTCAAACAGGAACCTACCCCTGTTTAATTGTTTTCCAAGTATCAACATCTTTTCCATTGTGATAATGACCCAAGTTTGTCCTGTCTAACATAACCAGGGGGGGCAATGAAATAAACAATCCCAGCTCTGATCATGTAAGTGACAGCAGAAAATACACATCACATAGTTAGAATAACTGCTAGTCCCAAACAGAAAACTGCTGGGGAAAGGAGGGTGGGGGGCATGTTAAGAAAAACTAAAGAAAAACCAAAGCCCAGAGATTGGTGAAAGGTTGAGATAGACCATCTGGAAAGAGAAGCTACTAAAGAGAATGACTTCCAGATCATTTTCTGTTTCCACTCTATCTTTTAGCTGACTCACTGCAAGACCTAGGTCATCTGCTGGATGTTAACGTATGTGGAACTGTAAAATAAGAAAAATCCAAGAACAAGAGCAGCCATTCTTCCTATTCTGATCAAGAAAAAGGTGGAGAAAAGCTTCAGTATTTTTTAAGTTGTGGAAAAATTTACAGTAAACAGCAAATTAGTGCAAGAGCTCTAAGGGACAGCAGACTTCAAAATATAAACAGAATAAGATAAGTCTAGTTCAAGACCTCTTGGATATCAGCAAACCATTTTGGAGTGCTCAAGTTTCTTTCTTCCAAAGGAATGCATGAACTACAGAACTGATTGTACATGAAACGCCTGAAAACCAGTACTGCCAAAATACACTTTTGTTACTAACTTTGTGGAACAGTCTTGGACAACATCCAGATTACTTCTAAGCTGACAAGGATGAAGATTCTACAACTCCTGAGCAACCACTACATGACTATCACAAAGAAAGACCATTACAGGAAGAGATAACAAGGAGAGATAAGAATGGGTGCTTTCTATAATGGTCGTTAAGATATGGAGATTTCATAGTGCTGTCATTCTATACCTACCATTGGGTCAACCCAAACTGTCTTTCCCAAGGAATGGACTATTTTTGCACGATGTAGCTTTCCTTTAATTTTGTGATGAATGTGATCAGTCACCTAGGAAAAAACAAGGGGTCACTGCACTTCAGATGTATGGATACCAACACAGCTTTGCAGGCACTTTAACTATAAAACTAACTATAATGAAACAATCTTCTGAGCTATAACAATGGAAAGGGTATTCAATAAATAAATACAGTCTGGAATAAAGCAGTGGAATACTCCAGCTTAACTGCAGGTTAGAATTATATTGGCCTTTAAGGACAGAGCTTCCTCAATGGAAGAGCACTCAAACACGAGTCAATTTATAGAGGCTTCCCTTCTGCTCTTCCTCCCCCAAAATTCAAAAGCAGTCGGAACCTGTTCTGGTAGAAACCATTTCAATCATAGAGAACAAAATCCCATGAATTTTGTCCCATGAATCCCATGAGTTTTGTAGTAAAACAAAAACAAAAACTCCTTTCTTGGAATCTGGCCCAATAGCAGATATTTAGTGGCAATACTAATAAGCAATGAAACTGGGTACCTAAGTTTACAGTTTGTGTAACTGTTTTCTTGCAGAAAGTAACACACAGAGAAAAGGTAAAGAACACAAAGGGAATAACCTCAATATTACCTTTGGATTCCATTCAATTTCATTATCAATGGGTTTCACTCTACAGACTACAAATTCCACAGCCTGAGGTGGCAGACACTGAAACTTTGCGGGTAAGTGAAGCAGCTGATCACTATTGACTTGACTTGTTCTGCCTTCATCTATGTATTTAATTGTGACCTTACAAAGAGAATTTTCTTCCTCATTTGCTGGAATGTCTACTACCTGAACCCTTCAGACAGCAGGAAAAGAAACACAGAATTGTTAGTCATGTAAACAGGTTTTTCTCATCTGCTCTCATTTTAAAAATGGTACTTTCACAACACATTCTGCAACCACGTATATGTATATAGGGAGTCATCCCGTCTGCCATTCAGAACTTGGCGAGGATGTGAGAGCTTTTTAAAAGCAGGATTTGAACAGCACTGGGGGTTTTGCTGCTTTTGGGGATGGATTGACTTTTTTTTACATAACAGTCCAATTTTTAAAAAGCTTTTGATAAAAACATGCACAACGAAGTAAAAAGCCAAGAAACTTTTACCTGTGGCAAAGGGTTCCCTCACACAACGCGTACAATGTTGACTTCTCCACAGTGTTAACAGAAATTCTTTGTCCTGGTACCTTAAAATAATCCTTCATTTCTCCAGCAAGAATTGCATATTGGTCCTTTTGTTTGTCAACTATTCGACCAAAGTAGTTTGTTGCATGCACAATGTGGAGAGGCACTACCTGAAAGGGTCAAACATTTCAGAACACAATGAGTTGTTACTATTATTCTTAATCCTGACTGCCCATAGTTCAATGGACAGGAAGTTACAGAGCAGGAACTGTTGGGTCTCAGCTGATGGGATTCCACTTCAGTGAGCACAAGTGAACCCTGCCAGTT
Organism: Sakesphorus luctuosus; assembly: GCA_013396695.1. Taxonomy (NCBI): domain Eukaryota; kingdom Metazoa; phylum Chordata; class Aves; order Passeriformes; family Thamnophilidae; genus Sakesphorus; species Sakesphorus luctuosus. The sequence continues at coordinate 422,849 of VWZD01004057.1, forward strand.
ATTCCCCACTAAGGCATTCTGCACTGTTCCAGCTCAACTCTAAGTGCTCTCCAGCTTTACAGGGAGCTTTAGAAGAACTGACTGCTCTTTTTGCATTAAAATGACTTAAATGGAAGACTGCAGATACATAGCTGTCAACATTTATGCATAAAATGCTGGGTGATTCCATCCAAAGGGCCATGCCAGGCTGGAGTGCTGAGCTGTAGGTGGGTGTGTGAGGCCAGACAGGAAGGTCAGTGGGAGCCAGAAACGCAATTCCCACTTACTGGGAAGCCTAAAGGAAACACCAGGTGACCTGAGGTTCTTCAAGGAAGGAAACATTACATGGGGCTCCATAGAAAAAGGAAAGTGACTGCTGATCCAAGGGATAACCCATTTATGAGACAGACACCCAGGCTTTAGTGCTACAACCAGAACTAAACGAGGAAATGGAAGCAACAACTGCTGCTGTGAGAGCACCTCGAGTAAAGTTTCTAAGGGAGCTGCAGATACAAATTGTTACTGGGATGTGAAGAACCACCATAGCAAAGTCTACCCAAGAACCATGAAGTTTTCTTGAATGCAGAACTATTAAAAAAAAAAAAAAAAAAGAGTCCAACTGGAACAGCACCATGCAGCAAAAGTTTTCCAAAGCACTGACATATTAATAAAAAGTAACTGAACTCTTCTATCTAAAAGAGAGAAGCTGTATCTCATTTCCTGTGGCTACTGCAAATGACAATACAAGTCTCAGATTCCAAGGCCAGAAAACACTCAGTTTTCATCAAATTTGCATGAACAAGTCAGTTAAGAAAAAATCCTGACTTCCAACAATACATCTGTCTTCTTCAACTTCTCTTCACTACCAAAGATTACTTTGTGTTTCCTCTACAAGAAATGTAACTGAAGTTTCTATAAACTTTCATCTTTGTTAATTTCTGTATAAGGTCTTGATTTATGAAGGGAAAGAATAAACAGAATACAAGTCCTCTTCCCATGGAACTGGAAACTGAGGTAAACTCAGAATCACCTGTAAAACAATTTCAGCTCAAGCTAAGGACACAAAGAAAATCTGGTACACTTATTTAGCCAAGGAAGAGGGGAAAAGAGTTAAAAAAATAGGAAAATTGCCAAGACAAATGCTGTACATACTGCAGAAGAATTAATGGAATACAAAAAAAGATGAAGTAACATACTAAGTAGCTGTTTAAGACCTGTCCTCTTGGTACCCAAACCCAAGGAAAATTGTAACTTACTGACACACATTCAGGTGTTTTTATCATTTCATCTGGCATATTCTGGGCCATGTCTATTGATAAATTAACTTGATGACGATCTGGACATGCTGTTCTATTCCTAGATTAAAAAAAAACACCATAGGTTTAGAAAAAGCTCTTTGTTTTCAGTTGCAAACTATTTTTGTGTGACTTCTAACAGGAAAATTCATCAAGGAATCAGCAACAGTCGTCATTCAGGACACAAAAACTTGACATTTCCTTACTTGCAAATCCCAAATGCTTTAAGAGAGGCACACAGGGGCCTTGAAAATTTCTCATTTTCTTGAGATTCCAGCACCCTGGCAGTCAAATCATGCAGTTCTTGTGGAATTTCAGCCTCTGCACGCTGCAAATAGCCCACAATCTCAAACACATGACAGAAACTGTTCTCTGTCAGCAGAATGACTGACTTGGCCTTTGTATGTTCCTGATCTATAGAAGATTCCTAAAAGTAATAAAAAAATATTTTTGCAAGCTTTTATGTATTCATCATTAACAAACCACTGTGACATTAACCCACTAGAGGTTTACTCAAACCTTCTTCAGAGTGCAGAAGTTGTCAGTCATGCTCTGCAGGCGCTGGCCAAAGACTCTCAGAGAAGGGAAACTGAAATGGATCACACAAGTTGCATCTGTAATTCCCAAGGGCTCCAGGCAGTCATCTGTTAAAACTAAACACATTTCACACAGACGTGTAACTGTAAACTTCAGACATGGGAAGTATCCCATCACATGAATAACAGCTGATTTCCTCATCCCCTTCCACTGACTGGAAAATGAAGAAAAAGGTCTTTTCCCAATACACTTCCATAAGGCATTGTATTTCTCCAGTCAATAAATTCCATCAGCACATGGCAGACACAGCATTTCATGCCAGGCTCTAATAATCTGGCATAATTCTCTATCTACTGTCAGCATCACAGAATATAGAGAATTGAGCACAGCCAAGCACTTCACAGGAGTAAGACAGAAACCCCATAGGAATGTCCACAGCTCTGTATGAACCTATAAAGCAGAGGGAAGTCCATTTTCTAGCTTTCAATGTACAAAATGACAAACAAATTCAGTTTGAAAATGGATAAATGCCTTTGTTACTGCAAAAAACTTGAAAATTCTACTGAAACTTATGGAAAATTATTACCATATATCTTTTTTCAGACTTAATCTCCTCCATAGTGGAGACAATTGTGAAATCATGGTAGTTCTTTGCCAATACTGGTAGTTATTAACTAATACAGGGATAACAGGAAAAGAAAACAAGAGATACTAGCTACAGCATTAAGAAGTAAATGGACAACTGGAAAGAGTTCACAGGAATCTGCTCCTGTGGGAGTGATGAGATAACCCACTGTAAGAACTTAGTGTAGATCAGCACGAAGACACAATCCCAACTAGACAGAGAATCCTCACCCAACACAACAGGACTGGCAGAACTGTGCATTTTTCTCCACCACTCTGAGACACAATTGACATTACACTTGCTCTCTTTGTGTTTCTTCAAGCAAACTATTGAGTTGTTCTTGAGTGCCTGGATGACAAAGTGAAAAGTTACACACTCCTCCAATGCAGCAGTAACTTCTCTAATCAACTCTACTAAACAGTGTCTCTTAGAATCCAGCACATCTTAGCTACTGTAAAGATGCACAGTGAAAAAGTTAATGAAATTCAGGTTGCTTATATGAAATTTTTAAAAAATATGTATTATGGTGATTAAGTTCATTAATTTCCTGTATAAAAAGAAAACTCAGGTTCCCATGTATTAATAGATTAGACAGATGTTTAAGAAAGTACAAATCTCATTTCAAGCTTCTCCTGCCATTAATGCGTTCTCAAACGTGAGTCAATCCCATCATCTAACAACATGTAGACTCCCATTTCAAGCACTGAAAGTTAACCCTTGGAATATTTCATAGGCCAGGTAAGATACTTGAAGTTGGTGTACATGAGGATTACTGTGGACAGATTCAATCCTACTTTAGCATCAGCAAGCACTTTCAGAGGTAGCAGGTAAACAACTCTGATACGTTTGAAGAAGTGAACCCTCAAGTATTCAAGGAAAATTGTTTTACAAAGTGGCAAGCCCCAATCAGATCTGCTTCCATTAAAAATCAAAGAATAAGAATTCCAGATACACTAATGTTCACATAAGAAACCTTCAAGAATCACAGGATCTATGCCAGCTTCCCCATGATTCAGGACTTGCACATCCTCCTCCTAGGATAATCAGACTGCACTCCTCTTGCTTTGCTGGAGGACCAGCGAAGAGAGAGAGACAGAAGAGATGTTCCTATTGCTATGTTGCTGTATATATTCATTGCTGTAATATCTTAAGAACTAACTATTGCATGGAGTGTCTTTGTTAGTCTCCACCTCTGAAAAGCTGAGTACACAATCCCCCAAAAAAGGTGTGGAACTGGAAGGTGTTTTGTTGACTTGGACTTTGACTTTGAAGCAGCTTTACGGGAGTTTTAAGGCAAAGCACATTAAGCATGCCTTCTTCCTTACTTTCATTCCTCGTGACTTGAACCTTAATTCTGTCAGACTTTGACAGGAAGACATAAAATGTTTCTTTCTAATCAACAGAAACAGCCCCCTACAAGTTCCACTACCCCAGAGCAGAAAGCAACAGAACAGAACTTCTTCCTAATACACTTAGCTTAAGTCTTCTCCCCTTGTCCCAGTCCTAAAAACAGTAAGAATTGAAACTGACAGGACATTCACTGGAAAGAAAATCCGTTCGATTCAACTCAAAAGTTCCAATCTGACAGACAGAATGCAGGTAAGATTCATGAATGAACGAGACTTTCTTCTTGCTGGCAGGGCAGGTTGGGGTTACTTTTAGCAGGAATAACTTCCAAATTCACACTCCTCCTTTATTCTCAGAAGCCAAGATATTTCCGTCTGTTATAAATTACCAATTAAAAAAATACACTTTTCTATCTAAGTTTAAATACTTTCTTACCTTATGAATCATCTCTACTTCACTTATTGAGTCAGTGAATACCAGCACCTTCTCAGGATTCCTGTGCGTAAAATCCAGTATTTTGAGTAACTCAGTAATTTTGGTGCTGTCCATGCAAGGCTGCACGATCTAGAAACAGATACAAAACAGAGGGCTGGTAATTCATGTAACCCATACATATTTTACTATGTAATTCTTCTTTTTAATAAGCACTAAGCATTACTCTGTAATACCAAAGAGAAGCTAGTAAGTGACAGCTCTAGTAAGTGGCAGGTCTTCTGCTGAACTTACAGGAGATAAACTCTCTGAATGTTCATTCAGGACAGCTTTCAGAAGCATAACTAAAATCCTTCACATCATCAAAATCCCACGTTAAGGTTTTACATCAATTTGAAGTGATCTATCAGCTTAAGTTTGGAATTTTCAAGTACCACTACAAACAGAAAAAGATGGGGCAAAACTATTTCCTAGAGCATGTAGTCACAGGACAAGGGGGAATGGCTTCAAATTGAAAGCAAATGGATTTAGATTGGCTATTAGGAAGAAACTGTTCCCTAAGGGTGGGCAGGCCCTGGCACAGGCTGCCCAGAGAAGCTGTGGCTGCCCCATCCCTGGAAGTGTTCAAGGCCAGGTTGGATGGGGCTTGGAGCAACCTGGTCTAGTGGAAGGTGTCCCTGCCCATGGCAGGGGGTTGGAATGAGATGACTGTCCAGTTCCCTTCCTATCCAAACCATCCTAAGATTCCATGAAAAGCCTGACACTCCCAAAGTTACACTCCCAAAGCATTCTGCACAACTGCAATACTCTTAATAACTAATGCATCCACAAACTGCCATGTTCTGTTCTGTGGAATCATTCAGACTTCTCACAAAAAACTTGTCACTTTTCAGTTTTCTGTCATGTTCAAGAATGTCCAGTCTTGGAGATTTCCCAACATTTTAAAGTCCCCTAACTTTTCCACTTTGAGACAAAAAATTGAAATCACACTTAAACCATTTTGTATTATTCTTAAAGTTACACCACACTGAGTGGAAATCAAGTGAGAAGACACCTACCTAAGAACATGGAAATTTGAGGTCAGAAGTTCCTTTACTGTGTGGCACAAATCAACAAGTATTTTACAATGGCAGCCTTGGGATAGCTTACCTTGTAGTAGTCCCACTCACAGTGAACAACTGCAAAAACATCCTGATAACATTCTGGTCATGTATTGTACCGATTGCAAATACTTCACATTTAGATTCATTTGCACTCACCATGAAACATTTGAGGGACTATCTCCACCTCAGTCCTATAAGGAAGGTGAAAGACCTTCAGCTCATTCACTGGCTCCCTTGCACAGGATTTGAAGAGCTACTTCAGCTCACACATGGGAGTTGCACCTCCACAGCTGAAGCAAGACTGCAGCACCCCCTGCTTCCAATAAACCATCAGCAGCCACACAGACACGCAGGGACATCATTCCCAAATTTTTACCTGTTGCACATTCCCAGAGATGGCAGCTTCTTCAGCAACTGTTATCACAACGTAAGGATCATTCATGAACTCCTTCATCAAGTGTGTGATGTGTTTATTCCACTGAGTTCCCACAGCAATGATTGAATGCAGTGGATTCCCTCGGGCTTGAGCAGTGGCTTTCTTGTAACAACCTAATATAGTAAACACCTATAAAGAAAACAAGGGTTTTTCTCTCCTCTCATCCTGTTCCAGGGAGCAGGTGACAGCATGGAAAAGTAACACTGTTAGAGGACACTGGGTTTTCCAGCCACAAAACCACTACCACAGCAAACCACAACTTTCAGATCCCAAAAGGTAGTGTTGGGTATGTACACTTTTATCCTATTCTTTGAATGACTTCTGAAACAACAGAAAGCAACAGGAAAACATGAAGTAACAGCATGTGCACATACACAGGGCTGTAATGCAGGATTCTGCTCAGAGAAGATGGAAATCTCAGGAAAAGGATCTGTTCAAATCTGTGAAGTACTAAAGGCTAGACAAAGCAAGATGTCAGTGAAAAGAGGTGTGTGAGCCTTTCTTGTGTTCTGATGCTGTAATACTGACAAAAAGCTCATCTTACAAAGCTTTACAGCAGCTACAGAAAAGTACCAATTTTCTCAAACTTGAGCTCTAGTTACAATTTTAAAACTGGTAAAATATAGATATCCTTGTCAACATGAAACTTAATGCTGTTCCTTTTACATGGTTCTTTGAGTTGGGACCAGTTTCACCTTTTTCCTGTGCTGGCATTAAGGCCCAAGGAAGCTTTTATGGTTGCTTCCAAGACAGTTTGATCATTCATCTTTGCCTTTCGTTCCAGAGAGCCTGAGGAGCTTACCCACAGCACAGTTCTTGATCTAAGGCTGACCAAACATTGCTAAGAGGGAAAAAGGAAGTGCCTTACAGATGATGCGAGTCTTTAAAGCAGATTAAAAATCTCTATACCAAAAATGTATTGCCACTGTTTCAGCCATGTGCACAACTGGAACAGCATTTCACCAACTGACTGTATAAGCCCTTTACCTGTTCAGTAGTGTCAGAGAACAGCACCTCAACCTCATCAAGAACAAGATGGCAAAGTTGACACAACAACCAACTGTTCTGTTCCAGCAGTCTCAGAAGGCTGGACGGTGTTGTCACTATTACTGTACCTACAAGTCAGAAAAAAGACTGTTAACATTAACTTACAACTTCAAATAATATTAATAGGACAGCAAAGGACAGAGTAGCGTTATTAAAAAGTCCACATTTGAATTTCAGACGGGAAGGTACAGAGTTTCCTGTTGGTTTGGGTTTGGTTTTTTTTTAATAAAGAACACAACTCCATTGCTGACTTCTGGTCAACAGGTCTTAAGTTTGCTTGTATTTTTCTACCTCTTCTTGTCTTCCAAGATTGAGTGGGCAAAGCTCTGAGATTTTGGAATCAAGTGAAATGTCTGAAAGTTAACAAGTTGACAAGCAGGATGCCATTTCATTTTCCAGTAAGGTACTGGAAGTAGAGATAACTTCAAAATCAAGTAGCCAGAAGGAAGGTATTTAAATACATGCACGAGCAACTTCAGAAAAGTGCAGTTTCAAAAGTGGAATAAAGCACACATTGTAGATTAGGTACCTACATACATGTGTGCATGTGTATCTATATAGATATACAAATAAACCCACACCAATCTTTAGCAGTGCAAATACACCAACAGCTCTACTATTAAAAGATCTGGATTCATCCACCAGGCTCAAACTTGAACGATGAATGAAAGAATACAAACTGCTGAAATGGAAAATTTTACACAATCCTTCATAGTTTTATCAACAGTTCTTGTCTCCTTGGCACAAGAAAAAGCCACTTTGGAAAATGCAATTATTACCCAAGGCTTAACAAAGGGCCCAAATGAGAATAAATGTTTTAAGTAGTCTCCCAACAGCTTTTTAAATTACTTTTATGCTGTTTCTCCATGGAGCACCTTCGGAATATGTTTGAGTTACATGCATAAAGTACTGAGCATTTATTGCAAAAGCAAGTTGTAAACCACCATTTAAACAAACCAACCAAAAAAAACCCCTTCACTTTAAAAAACTTAAGAAGCAGAAATTGCTTCTTTCACGTGTTCCTGCAATTAAGGCAGCCCACAGTGCCTTCCTTCAGGCATAACTAAGATGACAAAGTATTCTTACAGCCTCGGATTTTCACACGGCTGGCAGCTTCCTTGTTCTGCCCAAGGATTAAGGTTGGATGAATGTTTCTGCAGCCTTTCCTGTATGTTTTCAGTAGGTCAAAAACAAGTTGTGCCTTCTTCCATCCAGGACATACAATAAGTGCTAGTGGCTAAATACATATGTACAAAAATAGACAGCACGGCATTAGACCAAAGTACAGAACCTTAAGAATTTTATTATTTCAGCATTTAGGGCAAATCCACAGTCTACAGCACAGCCTTTAAATATTCAAAACTGAGCCTTTCAGTACTACAGCACCTCCTGAATGCAGATGTTTGAGACCCCAAGAGGATACTTGCAACAAGAGACAGTAAAAGGTCCAAAAACTTAAAAGAAGCAGCAGCATCTTCTCTTACTTGGGGTTCTACTGGGCTATTTGCAGAGGTCCCTTACATCTCAGTAACTGTTTCTGTGACCTAATACAAGTTTAAAAATGAGTTATAATATTTAAAACAGCTAATACAATTTTTAATTTAATGACTACATACTACTCCTATAGAAACAAAGCTTTATCACCCACTCAAGTGCACATGGACCACCTGTCAGGGATTACTTTACAAATAGTTTGGGACTTTCCCATTCACACAGACTATCTCTGTAAGCCTCTAAGCAAAGGCCTAACAGACACTGACAGGCATCATGAAGGTATAATAAGAACACACTAATGTACACATTGCAAACTTTTACTGGCTTTCTGATCATTATTCTACAGCTGCACTTTACAGTAGTAACAGGTTTTCTATTCTGATATACACATACCCCAGTCGTGTTTGGCAAGGCTTGGTAGGTACTTTTCAGCTGCAAAAATGTAAGAACTGGTGGAATATACAATAAAGGATCATTCCCCTGATGGGAGATGGCAACAAGACCATATCCCTGAGCTGCTGGTGGCCAACAGTACGACTCTGTGAAGTTGGGGCCTGAAAATTTGTTCCAATCAAGTTCCTACAGAACGAGAAATTAAGAGTTGCACATGAAAACCATGTGCTTAAACACTAACAAAGGACAAAACACAACACTGAGTGATTTAAAAGCTTTTGATTCACCACAGACTACATGTAACAGGTAGCATGTGGCAGGTAACATGAAAAAAGTTCTTCTGGGCTGAGTTGTTATAATATTAAAATTCAAATCCCACCTGTAGCCATGGTTAATGTACCAGAAGAAAAGTGTACAGTTCTTACAGCATCTCTCTGAACCTGCCTTTATTCAACCACATGAACAACCTCCTAAACATTCCCCAACCAATCTGAGGTATTACTGTAATATTTAGTATATAAAGTTAAGATATGATATTGGTCTTAAAAAGATAATCAGTGTAGTATCATGGCATTAGCATTACCTTTTTCAGACCATCAAAAAGTGGTGCTGTTTTCAAAACTGATGATGGCTCAATTTTCTTGCTAAGGAAAATAAATTTTTTTTCTTCTCCAAGATTTTGAAAACTCTGAAACTAATGACAAATAGATGAGAGGGGCAACACTTAACAAAAGGGGCTTAGCTTACATACAACTCAGAAGCACTCACTGTATTTAAAAAATGGTATTTGGATAAAAATGAGCCAAATAAATTGTAAATGCGGTTTAAATATACATACTGGTAAGTTACACAGACCAATGACGAGACAAATATTCACTATTACTAGTTCTTAAAGACAGATATTTAAGATTGCCTTAACACAACCATCTTAAACGCCTTGAGAGCAGCAGTGGATGTTCTCTGTACAGCTGGCACTCAGTCCCACCCGAGCCAACAAGCAGCACGAGGCAGGGACTGCAGGCACCACACAGACGGCTCCATTGCTCCTTCCCTCTCACTCCTCTTCTCTGCTCCAGGGTGGGTCCTCTATAGACTGCAGTCCCTTCAGGAACACCTGCAGGGAGCTCCTCCTGCTCCTCTGACCTTGGCATTTCCTCTGTTTCTCACCTTTTATTTCTGTTCCCTCCCCTGCTTTTTTTGTCCTTTCTTACACTCACAGAGCCAACCCCTCCCCAGGACGCTGGCTCAGCTTTGGCCTGCAGTGGGTTTTGTTGCTGATGCAGCTTCAACAAGTCCCTGACCTCTTTCCACAAAGACCACCCCTGCAGACCCAACAAACTGAAATATCTACACAAGAGACGTTAAAAGAAAGACAATGCTTGAAATACCTGTTGGTCGTTTTCAACCGCATGTGTCGAAAGGGAATCGGAATTTAAGAACTGTGGAAGTCTGAGAAACACACGAATACTAAATCCAACATAAATGCAAAAGTAAAATGTCATTTTTAAATACAACCAGTAGTTCCAAAATGCCATGAAGCAAGTCACCTAAAGTATTCTTTATGTATTATCTATGCCAATCAGAAAAACCCTTGTATATGGAAGGAGGAATCAAAGATCACCACTTTGAAACAAAACAAAACAAAAAGACTTAGTGAAAATAATCCTACAGAACTTTGTTCAAAAATAATTGGTAGGTTCCTCAACTGTAGAAGAATGACTGGACTGTAGGAAAAAACTTTTAGTTTCAAAACATGAAACAATTGATCTTTGCATCAGTTAGAAACTGAAATAGAAAACACTCCTGGGGTATTATCACATATACATGAACAGACATGCAGCACAGTAAAAGTGTTCCACAAATCAACTCTTAGTCATATTTCATTAAGTTGGAATTTTTAAATCACACTAAGAATAAAATACAGCAAGTTAAAACATTTAGTGTGCAGAAAAATACTTCACCATCACATCCTTGTGAACTGCTATTTTTCTTGTAGTCTGGGTAACCCTTGGCAGCTGCCAGTTCCCTCCTTCCCTGAAAGCACCTTCCCTCACCCTCTGCCCTTTAGCTGCCTAAGAGCACAAACTAGAAACATACTACAGTTCCCAATTATCTGATTAGATAACCACTTAAAATATTTAACATGCTGCACTATACCTGTCTGTCTGAATTGCTTTATCTTCCTTCAAAGGCAAACCTGGAGCTGCGTTCACCATCTAGCAAGAAAACACATTTTAAGCACTAAAATACTGTTCAAGAGCAATTATTCAAAATGCAGAGCTGAAAGTGGTTTTCTTATCTAACTCTAGGATTTGTCACATATTTTTCAGAATTCTTGTACAAATTTCAAGGGGTTTTGACTAAGACAACAATTGTGATGAATCAAACTTCACACAACTGTCTAAGAATCACGTGTATGACAAGAACATTGTCCCTGAAGATTGGTCATCTCAGGCTGTGCTCATCATGGGGAACCTGAGCTAATATGAAGGAACACTGATTAGTCTTTCAACATTTTAATTTTGATAACAAAATGAAGAAAAATCATTGCAAACCAGCATGCCACAGACAGGAGGGAAAAGTGTGACAGATTACATGGCTGCACACTTGGAAAGACAACACACAGGAACTTAAAGTGAACAATGCAAATCCTCAAGGGAGTAACCAGTAGCAGATACTGGAGATCCCAAAAGTCATGTGGACACTCAAGTGTTTAGCAAAGGCCATTCAGCTGACTGTTTGCACAGGAATGTGCAGTGACTCCAATGAATGTCTACCATGGTGCAGAATAAGGACTATTATCTTTTCAGGCAAACATTTTTATACATTCAGAAGACTGTGTAGTGCAGGTAACTATTATCTTCATAAAACTATAGGAAGGAGTGCAAAAGGAGGCACAACACTTTCTGAGAACTCTAGCACATTTTAAAAAGTTATTCTGCCACTTAAAAACAGCAATTAAAGTACAACGTTGTTTTTAAACTATATCAAGACTTGGTGCAGTCCCCAGATCCATGTTATATCCAGAATAACAAGCTGGATGACCATAGTGTTCCTAATCTGGCCTATGTATGTTTAATTTAGTTTGTATTTCACAACTTAATACAAAATATAATACTTACAGGCACAACATTGCCATTTACAACTGTGCTTGACCTTTGGGATGTCTCTTCAAGAATGGAGCTAGAACCAGCAAGGCCTAGAAAGGTAAGTAACAAATGCAGATGTACCTTTCTGATTACCTGAACACAAAAAGTATTTTTATTTATTGTGGGTTGCCACTGACTTGTTGCCTGTACCATTTCTAAATGGCAAAAACAACAACAATAAATAGTTGTCTCTATGTAAAGTGTAACAACACAGGTGAAGTGAGTGAACAAGGTAAGGGGATGGAAGGATCCATACATTTAAAAAACAAGACATGGATCATGATACATGAGAAGTCATGGTAAACACTCCCTCTAGATGTAACTCTGTTCAAATAAATCCCTCCAAATTCCAAACTACCCAGTAATGCATTACTGATTAATGCCACAAGCAGTGTCAGTAACCTCTAATGTTACCACCACACCAACAAACATCTCAGCCTCCCTGTGCCCTACACAGCACAAAAAGAGACTCAAACAGAGGCAGGAAGTTCACTGCTCTATCATTATTTCCCACACAAATGGTTCCTACCTGTTTCAGGACCTGGGGATACCTTCTCCCCAAATGGCAGTTTTGGTCTGGGAACAAACGTAGGACCAACAAACTCCACTGCAACCCACTCAGCATTCAATGATGCTTCGCTGTCCAAGTCATCTGCAGAACTATCTACATCTCCTTTAGGCTCCTCATAACGAGCAAAGTGCTTTGTGACCAGATCATCATTAACACATATCTGTAAAAAAACAAACTCTTTATTGATCACTGTCAAGAATCAATAAGCTACATCCCTACATACTTGTTTAGAATTTATGTGAAGCTTTAAATAACAGCAGCAATTTTATAAATTATATTAAAATCCCCAAACAAACCAACCCCCAGGCACAAGCAGTACCAGTCAACAGTTTCTAAAGAGTTTTAACTCCAGAAAAAGAAAGTCAGTCCTATATTCCTCTATGTTCTTTCCATGGGTGTTAATTGGTTGTGGGTTTCATGCTTCTAGCCAATTTGTACTGAATTAACTTTTTCTGTAAGCCCTACAAATCTAAAACAACATTCTAATTCAGTCTAGCTAGTTTATTTCTTTTGGACTCAGCACACATAAATTCTGCCAGAAATAAAGTGATATTAAGCCTAAAACCTCTTGTATTTACCACAGAGCTGTCTAAGTCTGGCAGTAGCTACAGCAGAGATTTGCCACAAGTTGCACATTTTGACAGTGGAATTAGATCAGGGGGTTTATTTTCCACATCCTTGGGGACTCAGTTGTATGCAAAAACATGAGCTCCTAGTTATTTTTACAATATTATGCAGCTGCCCTACTAAAACATCTTCAAATGTGACACTACAAAAAGGTGGTATGACAAGAAGTGCACCAAATAATTCACACAGTTGCCCATTTGAAATACTGGCTGGATTTCACTTGTCAGTAACTTCCAAAAAAAGGCTGACACAAAGAAAAATGCAATTTCTGCCTCTTGGAATTTCACCAGAAGTCTACAATGAACAGAACTATAATAAAGAACCTCTAAGTTAATGATTTAACTTCTACTGTCTCTGATGGAAATTATAAACCTGACAAGTAATGCTTTCCAGCCTTAAACTAATTGCATAGGGTATCAATAGGCTTGAAGATACTTCTTTGTCTTACCTTTTCATCTTTTATAGTCACAAAAAGAAACACCTGGAACACATCATCCTCTAGTGCCTGTACCATGGCTTTAACTTCAGTTGCCTCTAAATACGGTAATGAACACAAGAACAAGAAAAAAAGATTAAACTCTTATCAAACTATCAGTATTCTGAGACAGACAAAAATAGAAATCACCATTAAATTTGTAACCTATTCCTCTACGTAAGCTAAAACAAATGTAATGATACTTGTTATTTCACATAAATGAAACAAGAAAGTTAACGATAAAAACTTAAAAGTTCCAAAAAGGAAGTTGCCCCTGGTCTTTTTTGAAAGAGGATTGAGAGCTGAAATAGATTAATGACCTCTCCAGACTAACTACTCTTAGTTCTACACTAAAAGTCTTGGTTTATCTTTTAGACTCTGAGAATGGAGCACAAATGTGTGCCTTCCAACTGTGACATTTACTTTGCTTGAAAGAGGTTGTATGTGCACACCTTTACAGCTTTGTTAAGCATTTTATTCAGGCAAACACAGATGATCAAAGTCTGTTCCCAAATCCTGAAGTACTTTTGCATGTACTAATGATGGACTAGCAACTGAAACAAGTATTGATTACTACTTACTGGGAATATCCATGTTGTTATTGCTCCCTACTAACCTTCACTTTGCACAGTGATACTTTGATGGGGGGGAAGAAGGAGGGAAGTAAATTAACCACTATGCCTCAGTTAATGTATGAAATTCTCAGCCTGAAGACCCTTTTTGGCTTTCATAACTTACCCTCTGCTCCCCAAACACCTTCTGTGTGGAGTTTGTTATACTGGTGAGTAAGCAGGGGGACAGTTTCTCAGGTACAAGCAAGTAAGCCAGTACAAAACCTCAGCAAAAAGCTGCTTTTCTACTAAGACCAAAACCTGTCCTGCATCAAAACTGAAGGCTTTATATGAGAAAAACAAGACGTCCATATGAAACACCAAACATGAGAAGGGGCAAAACCAAACTGGACAAGCAGTTCTAACTTACTAACTAATTATGTGGAGCTTAATCTATTTGTTAACAACTGTTGCAAAGATATTCCTCTTCTGAGCTGGTGCTTACATATTTGCCAAAAAACAATGGAACAGGTGAAGTCCTACACCAGCTGTTGCCACTTCTCTACAAAACAACACATGTGATGCTGATTCAGAGCTTCACACTAAATATACAGAAAGGCTTCAATGTTCAAACCAAGTGTTACATGAAGGCTCCCTTATTTAGACTACCACAGAGCCACATACAATCTAATCAACTACCTAAATTTATGCAGCTTGGAAACCCAGAGTACTCAAAATGCAGCTCCACAAACACCTGTGCCTTAGTCAGTCCACACAAAAAAACTTAGGCAGCTCCTTTCTCTCTAACATACAACATTCTTAAATATAATCAGGTATACACAAGTATAGTTAACTTGTGTTTAGATACAAGTACTACATTTCTCTATTCTTCCCAAAAGAGAAGTGTTTTTTACCATTGAGGAGACTTCGGAAATGCTGGATAGCAGCAGAATCCCATCTTTTGGCTGGTCTAGAAAATAAAAACAAGTTATCACACATCCTCAAACATGAAAATGGTCATTTCAGAAAGAATTCTGTGCTTGTGAAGACATTATGACTTCCTGCACACCTCAGGAAGTGCAACAACTACACATAAGCAGAATCTCATTACTTAGAATATTACTTCAGTCTTGATTATATAGTTTCAGCACATCAATAAAAGGAACTGATCAAAATTATGGAATATTGCTCTGTCCAGGTATGATGGCTTACATCCAACATAAAATATAATGGAATCATAGAATCACTGAGATTGGAAAAAACACAAAACCAAGATCATTGAGTCCAATTCAGTACTGTCAAGTCCAGCACTAACTCATGTCCCCAAGTGCCACATCAACACATCATTTAAATCTCTCCAGGGATGGTGACTTTGACACTGCCCTGGGCAGCCTCATCCAATATTTAACAATCCTTTCAGTGCAGAAATTTTCCACAATGCCCAATCTAAGCCTTCAATGGTGCAACCTGAGGCCATTTCCTCTTGTCTCATTTCTTATTATTGAAAGAAAAGCCTGACCCCCATCTGGCTCTACCCTCCTGTCAGGGAGTTGCAAAGAGCAAGGAGGTCCTCCCCAAGACTCCTTTTCTCCAGACTGTGCCCCACCAGCTCCCTCAGCTGATCCTCATCAGCTTGTGCTCCAGACCCTTCCCCAGCTCTGTTTCTGTCTCTGGACAGGCTGCAACACCTCTGTAGAGAGGTATTAGTTGTTTAGCTTAGTAAGTTCCAAGTAAGTCACTGGGAGTTATGATACTGTGTGACTTTGCATGCTGTGCTTAGCTTTACCTGCTTAGCATGAGTAGCTGGATTTGAAGAAGCCTCAGGCCACAAGCTGTGAACTTGTACCTAGAAAAGCTTTCAGCTGAAGAGAGTTAATTTTCTTCTTAGTAGCTGGTGTAATGCGGTGTTTAGAGTTTAGTATGAGAATGCCACTGGTAACACATCAGTGTTGTAGGTCAAGAAATAGTTTTCCAAGTCTGATGCCCCATGTTCTTGAAACATGATCCTTTCTAAACAAAACCCTGCACCGAAACCTCACACTTTTTTTTTAGAAATGTGTAAGTAGAACACATTTATTAAACTCTACTTACCCAATTTTTGCAGTGTCCTCACAGAAGTCAAGACGCAAGGTCAGTGGCTTTGTGCAGTACAGGCTACACTTCTTTGCTCTGTAGGGGAGATTTGTAAACATTTCCACTGGAACTCGAATGCTGAAAAACAAAAGTAGAAATTACCCCATTTTACAGGGCATATTTTCTCCAGAACTCACTGGTCTCAAAACCATCCTCCTGTTACCCTGTATATGACAACAGTTCTTCCAGGAATTTGGCTCCTACCCTGGAAGCCCTGTCTTCTCTAAGAGAAAGCACCATCAGGACCAATTGGTGAAGAACTTTGCTTTGGATACGAACACATCCTATTTACTTGTAACCTTTCTGATCCTTTGCCACTGCAGTTTCAAGACTTCTAGATATTTATCTTCTAAATATCTTCATTTTAACCCTCTCACTACCACATACACCACCTGGCACTGCATATTCCAGTTTGTAGTTTTCACTTGTGGGAGAAACCAGGTATGGTTAACAGGAAAAAGTTTAAGACAACACACACAAATTTGTATTTGTATTCATTTTCTGAAAAAGAATTTATTCCTTACAAATGTATCACCAAAGAGTTAATCTTACCCTTTATACTCACTTCGAAGACTTTTAATAACCAGCAAGACACTGCATACAGCAATATTTTAAGATCCATGTATTTATGCCTTCTGTTAGTGTATTATGAAAAAAGAGTAAATCACACATTTATTTCTGGTTGAATATATTTTAAACTTGGGACATTGTCACATTGTTTCCAAACACAGAAACAGTCAATTAAAAAACATTATTTAACTTAAGATTTATTTTAAATTATTTTATACAAGCTTTAATTCTATGGATTACTACCAAAACCAATTTGGTTAAGTTTCTTGTATGCCAAGTTGTATATTTTAAAGAGAAATGAGCTTTAAAGAGCTGGAATAGGTTTCTCTACAACATATTTTTCAAGATTTTAGGAATTGGTTTCCTAGTGCCTTTAGCAAAAACTTGGAACCTGTGAAAACTCACCTGGCTTTTTCACCATGACAAGACACACTGTCAGCTCTCAGTAAACAAGTCAGTAAACTGCTGTGGGGAAATCCCCACAGATTTCTGGTTAAATAATAAAAGCTGTTACAGAATGTGAAATCCTGATTCCATATATGGTTTGTAACTGATCTTCACTGGCCATAATTTTTAATTTTTTTAGTACAGAGCCACTTAGTAAGGGAGAAAAGACTATATAGTGTTAACGGGCAATCATACATTTCAGTCATAACAAACTGACGTTATTTCTCTTTTGAATCTTTAAAAAAACAAAGCCTAAGATGGAGAGCATCTTTAAAAGTTCACAAAATAAGGACTGGTTTGCACCCACACTTGCAAGGGCCGATCACCTGGCTAGCAGCTTCTGTGTATCCAACCCAACCTCGATTAATCCAAAGCCTTGTCATTATGAATCTGATAACAAGTATTAACAGCACCTGCATCCATTAACTAACAAGTATATTGCACATACTTCTCTAAGTCAACAAAACTGTATTTGGCATAATCCACAAGGAAACATCTGACATGGTAACTGTCCATGCGGGGCTGGACTGACTGAACAACTGCCCTGCACCAGCACTGGAGCTCCTCGCTGAAAACCACACAGACCTGAGGAGGAAAGAATAAGACAGCAAATGGCCTGAATTAGCACTCAAAGGTCTTTCAGAAGCAAGAACACAGTGTTTATAACACACCCCTCCATCTTCTTTATAAAATGCAAGCACTGCACAGTTATGAAGCTTACAGATGAGAAAACACAACCCAGAGATGCCATTATCTACTCTTCTACCCAGCAATATGAAACCAAAAGAATGCATGGATGTGATACTTCACACCAAACCAGTGCAAAGAACAGACTTTTTCTATGTACACAACGGAGCAATGACTTTACCTGGCCTTTTTCTATTGCCTCTGGTCTTAATTCCTCTACGCCTTTACGACTGTTATAAAACTGATTCATTTCATCATTCAGCTTTTCATATGCTACTTCATAGACCATGCCTGGCACATATTCTTTCACAGCCAGCCAAAAGCAACTTGGATCTTCTATCTGGGGCACGGGGAAGAGAACAAGTACATTAACTCCTGCTAGAATGACAGGATGCTTTAAAGAACATCGGAGCAGCAAATGTAAACATAAAACTTCATCTCTAGGGAGGCATCATCAAAATGATGGTGAATGATGCTGAGCACATCGAATGTTAATAAGCGAAACATCTTTCACCTGAAATGACTTCTCAGCTTCCAAGTTTCTTTAGCACTGCAACGAATGCCTCACATAGTCTAGACTTCCAGAGTCACATGAAAATAAACATCAGTCCCTCAGCCTTCTGAGAACACCAGCATACCTTTAACACCAAAACGTCCATGTTTATCTGCTGTGCCACAGACATCATTTCTGTAGAAGAACAGCAATCATTTGATTAACCATTTTTAAAGCTACCATTTGTATGATGCATATCTACAGAGCAGACACCTGAAGTGCCTATGGATTTTTACTTCCTAAGTCAGGAGTATTAGTCCAGGCAACCTTCATAGGGTTCAAACCAGCCTTTTTAACAAGGTGCTACGCTAAAGGCTAATTAAGAGTTGCCATCCATGCTGCATCTCTTCCATTCAAAGCCCAACAGACAGGCTAACTGCAGACAAGGCTGCTACAACCTACTTACATGACCAAATAGACAGAAACACCAGAGAGAAATATTTACATGTTTAAAAAAAACCCCCACAGCCTAACACAAAGGAGAAGACCCAAACCCAGGGATAACAATGGAATAATGAACTACCTGCACACTGAAGTAACTTGCATTTCATTCTGGCACAAGCCAGCACATCGTGGTATCACCCCCAAAAGCATCTAGCTCACAACTTAAAAGAACTCACACTGGAAATTAGTGCCTAATAAAATGTTTCAGGAAAGTAAAATCAAGACATTGGCCTTCCACTTCCAAAGGTGTTGCTGAGCAAGTCAGCACCAAGGAAGCAGCAACACAGCTACATCGTGGCCTTAACCAGTAACAAGCTTGGCTGAGACCCAGCACTAATTGTTCCCAGTTTAACATGACAGTGGGACAGCTGGAACTACTAGGGAAGCTTTACCCGAGATCATCCAACACAAGCCAAGCTCAGGCATCTAACACTGCACTGTAATGTACTCCATCCAGCAGGAGACACATCGTGCTCCCTTTACAATAAACACATTTTTTTCAGCAGTAACATTCGAGGGACATAAGTTTAACTAATGTCTCAAAGTGATTAGTGCAAGCACAGTAATGGCCCATCAGGGGGCTGGGGGAAGCACAGCCTCGGGAAAGGGCAGCTCTCCCCAAAACTGAGCAGGAACACGAGCACCTGTTCCATCTCACACCCACCCGAAGCGAAGGGTGTTCTCGTGTGAAATGCAGAATCCACTGAACTGTCCCAGCCTGCTGCCCTCGCACAGCCCCGGGGAGGGCGGAGGGGCCTCTCCAGCGATGGAAACACTCCTGGAAAACACACAGAGCCTCTGCCAGGAGCTCGGGAACGCCGAGCCCGAGCCTTCCCTCTTCATTCCTCTCCCCGCCCCGGTCCCCCTTCCCACCCCGTCC